>OX393581.1:50807624-51407624 GCA_947652605.1 Elmis aenea
CTTTCTGATATTAGATTTTGCGCAAGTTTTTATATCCGTTTTCTATTTCTGCGGTCAAGGTTTGTTAGAAACGAGGATTTAAAAAAACAATATTTACCACTAACAACCAAGAGAATTTCCTTGGCATGCTTGGTATTTTTCTAGTAAAGAAAATGATATTGGACGGTAGTAGAAATATTTTACAAATTAAAAGCACTAGCAGTAATGAACATTATTTTGATTATAATACAATAACAACAAATTACTTTTGTGCGTAGCAGAAATACTACAAATATTTAGAATTTTGTTACAAAGGGAAAATAAACTTCAACGTTTTGTTTCATAACAAACTTTTATTTTGTTTAAAAAAGCATGTAAATATGTTTCTTACTTTAAGTATTAAAACAGAATCGATTTTACCACTTCCTTTTGATTATAATGTCCTTAAAACATTATTATTATTATTTCCTAATGATTTTTAAAACAAAATAAATAAAAAATTCCATTAAACGTTTTAAAGTAATTATGGTTTATTTTTATGAAAAGAGATAAGCAAGGTAAAGAAAGAGTTTAAATGAATTAATCTAAGTGCAGTTTTAGATGCTATCAGTTAAAACTGTGACAGCTCCAACAAAATTAAAAGCCTTAAGAAAAAGTAAAAAGGTAACTTTATTAATCAATTTTTGTAGATATATGCACCTCTAAGGAATTTAAATTTTTTGGACAAATGGGATACAGCTATGGGGATGCACCAAACAAAGTAATATTGAGATCATCCAGAGATTCCAGAACAAAACACTAAGAAACATTGCTGATGCACCTTGGTATTGCAGAAATAGTGACATACATCGGGACCTCAACATGGACACTGTAACCAACGCCATTGAGAAGTGTGCCAAGAGCTACGAAGAAAGGCTCCATCAACATGTAAATGTCGAGGCGATCCAGCTCCTGAACACTACAGGATCAGTAAGAAGACTGAAAAGGTTTAAACATTAAACCTGTTGAGTTAGTTTAAGCAAAAGTTAAAAAGCAGAGACTGTGCGGTAGTGTGCACGTTAATAATTAGTGTACTTAAGTATATTAGAGGTCCGTCAAGTTGGAGCTACAACATAACAAAAAACAAAAACTTTTAACGTCATAATTTTTTGCTCATTTTTTGCTAATTTTTGCTATACTTTTTAAATTTTTTGCTGGTCTCTAATAGAAGATAATAAAAAAAAAAGGATTGTAACTCCAACTTTACGCTGAGTTACATTTGCTAAAAAGTCAAAATGTTTTTATGTCACAATTTTTTGCTCATTTTTTGCTAATTTTTGCTGTACTTTTTAAATTTTTTGCTGGTCTCTAATGGAAGTTAATTAAAAAAAAAGAATTGTAACTCCAACTTTACGCTGAGTTACATTTGCTAAAAAGTCAAAATGTTTTCATGTCACAATTTTTTGCTCATTTTTTGCTAATTTTTGCTGTACTTTTTAAATTTTTTGCTGTTCGCTTTTCCAAGATATGTAGTTTTTTCATAATCATTATGTGCTACAAATAGGTGGTATTCTTGGATATACAACACGAATAACTTCGAATAATCAAAATTTACGTCAATGTTTTGTTCTAATAACTTTATAATAATTTATAAAGTTAACTTATATACACACTTTTAATTTATTGATATTTAAAAGTAGTTTTGTTGCAGTTTTTGTGAAAACCATAAAGTTTCTTTACATGACTATCAGTTAAGGCATTGTTACACTCCAATAAAATTGAACAATAGGTACATAAATTCAGACCTGCAAATAACTATGCTTAAGACCCACCAGAAATAGGACTAGGTTCTTTTTGTAGAAATAAACATTTTTAGTTGACAATGTTACAACAAATAAAAAAATGTTAATACAAAAACCTAATTTTTATTCTTATGTGATGTGGGACATATGTGTCCCTTTAATGGTCTAAAGAGGGTTAAAAAGTCCTAAATAGTTTTTTTGTATGGCATGATTATTTTAGGTGACGAGGGTTTATATGTACGTACGTTTTATTTGATTTTTAAAATTATATGTTTGTAGCAATACATACATGTATTGTTGATACGTGTACCTGTACATATATGTTTATTTAATATATAATTAAGAGCGTTTAAAAAATATTGTTTCTTAAAAAACATCCTTCGAACCCGCAACACTGTAAACCTTCTTCTTCCATGTACTTAAGTAATTTTTTCACCAAATCTAATATAATCTTTTTAATGTAGACTTGCAATATCGCAACATCGACCAATTTTTTAGCGACTTGACATCACGGAATGATGCAAATGTCTTTGTTTTCCACTTTAAATAGAAAATATTGTTTAGTAGCTTGGTATATGTTATAATTATGTCGATTTGTTGCATTTTCTCTGAGGACCAACCAAATATTTAAAAAATACAGCAACGATAAGCCACAAATCTTGATGTAAATAATTTTTTGCATCTCAAATTCAAATTTCAGTTTACTAAAAAAAAAAACTATTTACGACTTTTTAACCCTCTTTAGACCATTAAAGGGACACATGTCCCACATCACATAAGAGTAAAAATTAGGTTTTTGTACTAACATTTTTTTATTGTTGTAACATTGTCAACTAAAAATGTTTATTTCTACAAAAAGAACCTAGTCCTATTTCTGGTGGGTCTTAAGCATTGTTATTTGCAGGTCTGAATTTATGTACCTATTGTTCAATTTTATTGGAGTGCCTTAACTGATAGTCATGTAAAGAAACTTTATGGTTTTTACAAAAACTGCAACAAAACTACTTTTAAATATCAATAAATTGAAAGTGTGTATATAAGTTAACTTTATAAATTATTATAAAGTTATTAGAACAAAACATTGACGTAAATTTTGGTTATTCGAAGTTATTCGTGTTGTATATCCAAGAATACCACCTATTTGTAGCACATAATGATTATGAAAAAACTACATATCTTGGAAAAGCGAACAGCAAAAAATTTAAAAAGTACAGCAAAAATGAGCAAAAAATGAGCAAAAAATGAGCAAAAAATTGTGACATGAAAACATTTTGACTTTTAGCAAATGTAACTCAGCGTAAAGTTGGAGTTACAATTCTTTTTTTTTAATTATCTCCCATTAGAGACCAGCAAAAAATGTAAAAAGTACAGCAAAAATTAGCAAAAAATGAGCAAAAAATTGTGACATAAAAACATTTTGACTTTTTAGCAAATGTAACTCAGCGTAAAGTTGGAGTTACAATTCCTTTTTTTTAATTATCTTCTATTAGAGACCAGCAAAAAATTTAAAAAGTATAGCAAAAATTAGCAAAAAATGAGCAAAAAATTATGACGTTAAAAGTTTTTGTTTTTTGTTATGTTGTAGCTCCAACTTGACGGACCTCAGTTATTAATAGTTTTAAAAATTGTATTTTATTTCCGGCACCTCCACCAATTTGACTTTTTATCAAGAAAAATCAAAAACACTCCAATATCCTACGTGTTCATTGAGACCATTTTAAACAGTGCTGTTAATAAAAAGGTCTTACCGAAGCAACGTCTGTTTTTAACCACAGTTTTTTTTAGACAGAATGCATACACTAAGTTTTTTTTAAAGACATTTTTTTGCGACGCTTATCTGACCGAATTTATTGTCGTTACTATGTCACAACGGTAGTAAACTGCAACCTCTCTTAAGGGGGTTGGCTTGTCGTAAAAATGCTGAAACTCCTAAAATTTTGAAAGTGTCATAAAACTACCCTTAATTTTTCATTTTTCCGTAGTTGTCATACGTCACAAAAAAGTAAGCACAGATTTCTCGGTTTATACGCCGAGGTAATATTTTTTATGCGTTTATTTTTTGTGCGTAGGGGATTTATTACGAATAAACTTAAGTTGTTTTACTTCTACAGCCGAATTTAAGCTAAAATGTCTGGTTTTTTTATATAAACCATTGCGCGTTGCGATCGACTGGTATTATTTTCCTAGTCAATTTAATCTGAGGGCGAGTGTTCTCCAGACTTATTACTTAAGTTAAAACACTTTTGGTGTTTGTATGTGTTCAAGCACGGTCCTAAATTTTGCTCTCTCCTTTGTTGAAAGTAGAACGTCTTGTTAACATAAATTCAGCTAAAATTAGATTAGTAATACACAGAAGTTAGATAAGCTTCTATGTTTCATCAAAGTGTCCCAAATTTGGAGCTCAGTGCTCTACATATTTAACGGTTTGCAAAGAACTTATACTTTATTAGTATTTAATTATTATTTACTGGCAAGTAGTGTTTCCCTGAAGAGAAAAAATACCCACTATATTTAAACAAATCAAGAGAAACTTAAAAGAACTTATTTTTGTAGAGGTACCAATTAGTCACTAAAAAAATATTAGTACTTAAAGTTATAGCCTATACCTTCCTAATTAACAATAAATAATTAAAAATATTCATGAAAATGCAGTAACTAATGACGTTATCGTTTGTTTCCTGCAAAACTATTAACGTTCAATTGTTTGACTTTTTGTTTAACAATAACTTTTAAAAAAACAAGAGCTAATTTTTTGTTCGAATCGTATCAAGTCAGATATTCTTAGGAGATATCGCAAGATACACATTAACTAACTACATATAACTCATAATGACATAACCGTCTCCCTGTCACTGTTAAATGTATGTGACACTTATTTGACGCACAGCCGACGTTAATTGTTCGCTCCAGAAATACCAATGAAATATCAGACAAGAGATAGCAATTTAGGAAAAAGGCAACATCTACCGAGACTACGAAGAATTAGTTACAGTTGTTAAGTGGATTAGATAGCTCTACCCGTGCGCAATAAAATGCCTTAGCGGTTTCACCGATACTGTGAAGGATTTTCCCCCCGTTAGCGCCGTTATTGTCATTCGCTGGTTGTTTATGTTTAACAGCTTACTTGATGAATATGCGTGTAATGTTGGAGTTGCGTTAAATTCCAGTAGGTACCTACATTAGTTTTTAGATTTATAATCACACAGACACAAAAATTGAAATCAAACTTTTGATGATAAAAAATAAATACGATGTGTAAAGAAAAGAAGTACAATGTTATATTTGGGTACGTGTTTCTTATGGGGTTTAAAATAAAGATTTAGTAAAATTGGAGATAATTAAACGTTTTTTAAAAGGTTTTTAAATTAATATATTGATGAAGGTGCGAGGTTAAAAAAAAGTATAAATAAATGAGCCGTTTATTAATTTTTAAATTTGAGTAATATTGAACAAAAATTGTAAAAAATTAAGACAAGCACATAGTTTTAAATTTTAATGTTGGCGTCTCTTGTAATCATCTATAAATATGCACATTGCTGTGTATGTGGTTGAATTTTTTATGTGGAAAACATACTTGTAAAAAATGTGTTACATTTTGTTAATAATTTTACGATAATTTCTTACTACGGTGGAGTAATTGTTATAGTTATATGCAGGATAAACGTTTTTAGAGTAAAACGTATTCTTTTATACTATAATTAATTTAACAATTGAAATGTAAATGCGCCTGGAATAAGTTCGTATAAGCACTAAACCCTCTTTATGTTCCACCGTAATTACATAAAAGAAACACAGGTGCAAAAAGGCTTCACCCATTTAGAATCGATACAGAGCGTTGGCTCTTTCTTAAATTACCTTAACATTTACACACTCTCGAATCCATCCTTTTTCAACTTAAATTAGAACGGTACTCGCGAACGGAAATAAAAACTGAACGAATGAAGGCTAAATTGGCAGCGGGGAATCCTAAATATTTAATCCTCAAGGAGAAAACCTCGGGGAAAAACAATTTGCCAGGGCAAAAGTTAATCGTCGTCTCAAAGGCAACGGGAAAAATGGCCTTCGAATAAAACGTAACTTAATGTGGTGGAAAGTTTAAGAATTGAATTGCGGGTTCGGAATTATTAAGTGGAAAACAATGTTAATCTTAGTTGGATACTTTACTTTCATATGCCAGAGTAGCCGGCCAGCTTCGCTTTGACAGTTTTGTTTGAAACTTTAGAATTGAAACTCGACGTTTCTTAGTTCTAATTGTTTCGCTAAACAACTGAGTACAATATGCTTTCAGGCGCCGTACTCGCACGCTGAAACTTGCTTGAGTCTTTATAATACTCATAAAACCAGACGAATGAAATGTTTTATTGTGGATGTAAAATTTCTACTTGCATCTGCATGTTCGTTGGTTCGGCTTATCGAAAAAAAGGCGCTTTTTTTGCAGCAAGAACCTTTTATAGTCATTTATGCGACTGTAACTTTCTCATTAGCGAAATGCAAGCGACTTAAAGATTGATGTTCTTGTATTTCTTTACAATTTTACCCTTTTGTCCCATCTTAATAGCAGTGTTCTCTTATTGTCTCGTTTTTGAGTGTTTTTCTCGAGAATGTTTAATATTACTGATGCAGAAATGTACGCATTGAACTTATGACGGCGCTTAGACAACGTAAAAAAACCCAAAAAATTAATTCTTAAGGTGTAAGATAAAGCAACAATTCTTACTTAACTGTATGTTAAGTACAAGATACAACACCACTGAAAGAATCCCGAAGATAGTAGCTGAAAGGCTTGACTAGTGGGATTTCCATTTAAATTTTTAGGTTTTAATAAATTACTAAGATTAAATGTTTGGTTGTACTAAGCAACAATTTTCCCCCCTTTTCAATAACATGCATATTTTTTGTCGTTCTACTAATATTGGGGCGCTGATTTGAGATATGACCTACCCCGTAAAGTTATTGTGTTACAGTAATTTTTAATTTTGTTCGATTTCATGTACAATAGTTTTTACTTCCTACTTTTTTTAATTTTTGGAGGTACATATAGAACAATTTTCTGGTTATTGTATCTTATACTGGGTGTCGTCTTACGGTATCAATGTTATAATCCATATATGAGGAATATATTGCAAAAGAGGCACCGACGCTTGGGCGTCTTTTGCTAAAATTGGCAAAAACGGCTTCGACTATGTGAGCTAAACATGCCCAAGTAGTTTTAGAACAATGACTTTAATAATTTTCTAGTTATTGTATTTTATATGGGGTGTTGTCTCACGGTATTAATGTTGTCAACCAGATATGCGGTATATATTGCGAAAGAGGTACCGACGCTTGGGCGTCTTGTGCTAAAATTGACAAAAACGTCTTCGACTATGTTAGCTAAACATCCCCAGGTAATTTTAGAACCATGACTTTAATAATTTTGTAGTTATTGTATCTTATACGGGGTGTTGTCTTACGGTATTAATGTTGTCAACCAGATATGCGGTATATATTGCGAAAGAGGTACCGACGCTTGGGCGTCTTGTGCTAAAATTGACAAAAACGTCCGACTATGTTAGCTAAACATGCCCAGGTAATTTTAGAACCATGACTTTAATAATTTTGTAGTTATTGTATCTTATACGGGTTGTTGTCTTACGGTATTAATGTTGTCAACCAGATATGCGGTATATATTGCGAAAGAGGTACCGACGCTTGGGCGTCTTGTGCTAAAATTGACAAAAACGTCTTCGACTATGTTAGCTAAACATGCCCAGGTAATTTTAGAACCATGACTTTAATAATTTTGTAGTTATTGTATCTTATACGGGGTGTTGTCTTACGGTATTAATGTTGTCAACCAGATATGCGGTATATATTGCGAAAGAGGTACCGACGCTTGGGCGTCTTTAGCTAAAATTGACAAAAACGGCTTCGACTATGTTAGCTAAACATGCCCAGGTAATTTTAGAACCAAAACTTAAACAATTTTCAAGTTATTGTATCTTATACGGGGTGTTCTTTTACGGTATTAATGTTATCAACCAGATATGCGGTATATATTGCAAAAGAGGTACCGACGCATGGGCGTCTTTTGCTAAAATTGACAAAAACGGCTTCGACTATGTTAGCTTAACATGCCCAGGTCATTTTGGAACCAAGGCTGTAATAATTTTCAAGTTATTGTATCTTATACTGGGCGTTGTTTTACGGTATTAATGTTATCATCCACATATGCGGTACATATTGCAATAGAGGTACCGACGCTTGGGCGTCTTTTGCTAAAGTTGACAAAAACGGCTTTGACTATGTTAGCTTAACATGCCCTGGTAATTTTAGAACCATGACTTTAATAATTTTCTAGTTATTGTATCTTAGACGGGGTGTTCTCACGGTATTACTGTTATCAACCAGATATGCGGTATATACGCAAAAGAGGTACCGACGCTTGGGCGTCTTTAGCTAAAATTGACAAAAACGTCTTCGACTATTTTAGCTAAATGTGCCCAGGTAATTTTAGTACCATGACTTTAATAATTTTGTAGTTATTGTATCTTATACGGGGTGTTGTCTTACGGTATTAATGTTATCAACCAGATATGCGGTATATATTGCAAAATAGGTACCGACGCTTGGGCGTCTTTTGCTAAAATTGACAATAACGGCTTCGACTATGTTAGCTAAACATGCCCAGGTCATTTTAGAACCATGACTTAGATACATTTCTAGTTATTGTATATTATAAGGTGTATTGTCTTAAGATATTAATGACTTTCGAACAGTTATTCATTTACTATAAAAAATTAACTAAATTGAAATTCTTTGTTTTACGAAGTATTTCCTGTGTAAATGCTAGACCAGTTTCAAGACTGTTTTCTTATTTATTTATCTCTTTACACACCAGGAGCTGTCATAGCAAAGATTACCATTGGCAACGACATACATTTTAAACTGTATTGATTTAGTTGAATGACAATAAAACATCGTCGTCTAATCTTTGTTTAAACTTCAAACTTTCTTTCTATCACCGCATAAATGTTTGTGTTTAGATATATCTATTGACTATTTCATAGATCTTTTATGGTAGTATATTCTTTGTTTAATGTTTTTATTTTAACAAAGTGTATTATATCTGTCTTCTCGATGATAATTTAAACGAATCAACATTAAAATTAGTTTTAAAAGTAAAGCAGATTATTCTTCATATATACCAAATCTACTCTAGAATGTACGCGCTCGGAATTTCGCCTAAAACTTCGCCGTAATTTTATAGCTCATCGAATATTCTATACCATCAAGTATTATCGAGATCTCTCAAATTTTGGGCATAGCATGAAATCAGGTCCTTTAAATACAAATCACGAATCCTTTTTGTACGATCCCACGAGTTGGCGAAATCTACAAACGTATTTAATTCGGAAATAATTCAATAATTTAAACGTTCAAATAAAACGTTCGATCGAATCTATTCTCCCTGCAGTAACAGTTTAACCGTATTGGCGCTGAATTACCGTGCCGCTAATTAAAATTCAATAATTGATTGGATATGTGTATGATATTTTAAAGCAGACGAAAATGTAGAGATTATTTTAAACTTGCGTTTTTATTTCCTGATTATCAGGATATTGTTAACGTGGGTAATTTTAAACATTAATTTTTATATTGTCATGTTCTTAGTAAATTAATAGAGCAAATAATTTGTTATCAGTAGTAATATTATAAATGCATTGAAAATTATCGATAATTTTTGTTAAATATGCCCGAATGCAAGTTGAACTGGAAAAAAAAAACGAGTGCTGAAGTGCACAGTGATTTTTTCTGATTCAACTTGCATGAGTGAAGATTGGTCAAAAATTAGAGATTATTTGCAATGCACGAGTTGTATTTTGTCAGAAAATTTCCTTCACCTAACCTACCTGTCAAATTAAATGTATGTTATGTCAACTTTTACAAGTACTGTCAGAGTGGTGCATCAGAGGTGTGGTTTAATCTATATTAAAGTAACACTACTGGTCGCCGGAATTCGTCAAAAAACTATCAAGATCAAAATATTTAATTGTCTCCAAATTTATATTTTCGACCAATCACAAACTCAGATTTCTTAGAAACGACCAATAAACGCATGAAAATCTGTTAATTGCGAAAAGGATATTATCAGTGTATGATTGTTTATTGGTCATTTCAAGGAAATCTGAGTTTGTTATTGGGCGAAAACGCAAATTTGACAGGAGACTCAACATCTGACAGGGGAATGTAAAATTATTACCTTGTAATAATGCTCCTAACGGTAGTCTCTAGAAGATTTAAGATAATCACTTATCTTAAAACGCAAATTTGACAGTTGAAGGAAATTTTTGTATTCATAGTAAATTAATAGAGCAAATAATTTGTTATCTTGAAAAAAATCTCCTTATAACTCACGTTTCTTTGCATTATCATTTAGCAGTTTCTATTCGCGTTTTAATACATTAAAGGGACTAATCCAGCAAACAGACATTAAAAGCTAATTCATTCGATCCGAAAGCGAATGTAAGACATTAAAAGGCAAGGGAAACAGAAACTCAAACACTGCCACACGAACGGTAATAACCGGGTCAATATTTTATTCGTTGCCTTACAAAGGCAAGCCAATTTCCACCTTTGTCTTGTACCGGGTTGAAAGTCTATATTTTCCCATTATTTAGGATCTTCTCGTTTGCTCATGGATACAACAATGGTCATAAATTAGAATTACCGCTACCGGCTAGTCCAACAATTTATATTTAACACGCTTTGCACAGCTGGGAAATTATTGCGTTAAATTCATTAAAGAAACAGCCACTATATTTCACGTTAAGCATAAAAACATATAAAGTGCCGTGTAAATATGCCGCGCTCAGAATTTGAGAAAGTGAAGATAAACATCTTGAAAACAAATACGAAGTAGGTATATTTTAAGTTATACAGGGTTCTCGTTTTTCGAGGGCCACTATGGGGATCTCGTAAACGGTAATTGTTACGACTACGGTTAAATTAGGGCAAAGTTGTATATTCAGGTGCTTAATAATTCGACGCAAACAGAACTTATCTAGCTTTTTTATTTTTTGAGATATAGGGGAAAAAGTAAAAACGTGGATTTTTGTTTTTTGCCCGTAAGTTTTTCATTTGATGTCGAATTTAATTTCTGTAAAAACTTTTTCATGGTCACTTTTTGCAAGGAATCAAATTCCCCAATTATATTTTCCGTGCGACGTTTCGTTTTTTTAAAACCATCATCAGGTTAATTTTTTCTTATGGACGCTATATCTGATTTTAACGCCAATTTGTAGAGCTTTTTTTTTGAATTAGGCAATGTATAACAAGACTTTTTTGAAACAATTGTTGTTAAAAATGGCAAAAACAAATATTTTATTTAAAACAAATCCTAATCGGCATGGTAAATAATTGCCTTTGTCCATTTTTCCTAGGAAGCACGTAAGTAAACCTCATGAAATTACTAATAAAGGGATTTATTTAAATAAAATAGGTAACAATAAATATGTTAGGAAAGTATGCTCGCTCCGGTAGCCAGTCTTCCCGGAGCGGTTCACACGCGACGTGTAGATGTCTAGTGCTGTATGCTCGCTCCGGAAGCCAGACTTCCCGGAGCGGATAAGTAACACGCGACGTGTAGATGGGTGTCTAGTGCTATGCTCGCTCCGGGAGCCAGACTTCCCGGAGCGGATAACACGGGTGTAAATGGATGTCTAGTGCTGTATTCTGGCTTCGGGAGACAGACCTCCCGGAGCGGATTAGCGACGTGTAGATGGATTAGTGCTGTATGCTGGCTCCGGGAGCCAGACTTCCCGGAGCGGATAGCGTGTGTAAATGCATGTCTAGTGCTGTATTCTGGCTTCGGGAGCCAGACTTCCCGGAGCGGATAAGTAACGCGACGTGTAGATAGTCTAGTGCTGTATGCTCGCTCCGGGAACCAGACTTCCCGGAGCGGATAAGTAGCGACGGGTAGATGGACGCCTAGTGCTGTATGCTCGCTCCGGGAGCGATTTCCCGGAGCGGATAAGTAACGCGACGTGTAGATGGATTAGTGCTGTATGCTCGCTCCGGGAGCCAGACTTCCCGGAGCGGATAACATGCGACGTGTAGATGGTCGTGCTGTATGCTCGCTCCGGGAGCCAGACCACCCGGAGCGGATTAGTAGCGACGTGTATAGAATCGTGCTGTGTGCTGGCTCCGGGAGCCAGACCCCGGAGCGGACAATAACGCGACGTTAGATGGATGTAGTGCTGTATGCTCGCTAAGGATTATTGCGCTTGTGTTCACATTAAAAATATACTACTTTTATGCAGATGTAAGGCAAGTTATTTATGTTGAAGTTCAAAATTTGACAGTTTATTATGAAGGAGGTGCAAGTCCATTGTTCTAAGACAATGACACATTTCTCTAGCCTCATCGCCATTTTAAAATACTTATTTTTGGACGAATCTTTGTCGGGCAACACCTACAAAGAACAGTAAACAAACTGATCCAAAAAAGCGAGCAATACCTTACGAACGTGTCCTCTAAGGAATTCTTAATGCGGTTCACAGATAAATTTAAAGTAACCGAATCCCAAGCCGGTTATGTTCGCACAGAAGCCGACGAAGTGACTGAAATAATAAACAAGACTAGTGCATCGACCCAGGTATAGGGTAAAGTAACCCTCTTCCAAAAATCTAAAGCGGTGAAAACCTTGTCACTTAAGACCTATACCCTCGACACGAACTTCCTTTCTTTGAAAGACTTGAACGATATTAAAATGTTATGGTGGAGACTTGAGCAACCAGAGGCTTACTCTTCAGCTACTCCAAAATATTTTAAGGAAGGAAAGCTCCAACAACGTCGCGTAAACGTTTTTAAATGATACAAACCTAACGCTGTATTAAGTGTTACAATATGCAGAACTTTTATCTAAGAGTATATTACTTTAAAATGTTCATATCTGTTTGAGACAAATCGTACGACACGACCAAGTATGGCGACTTTGCAAATATAGCCGGCACTTTGATAAACATAAAAGACTTCGACAAATACAGCCCGTTCCGGACCACAGCCGATAGTTATCCCAAAGTGGATCCCTGGACGCCAGCGAGCCCTTTGAAGCGGTCGCTCCAAGGATCCTCCAAAGAACCGGTATACACAACAAACTAATCGATTGCTTCAACACTAACTTGAGGAGTCCTTCAACAAAGATCGTGTTGACTGGGCGGTTTTCTCAGTAATTAAACTTTGTGTTTGCTGAGAAATAATATCAAAGCTTCTTTTTTCTGGTAACTTTCCTTTAGCGTACTTTAAGATGTTTGAGTAAACTTTCAACGACTTTATAATTAATTTTGGTACTTACGCAAGCCCGGGAACTTGACTGAAGTATTTCAGGTAATATATTCAAGTGATTTCAGTGGCATCTTATACTTTAATTAGATTCTGAGAGTGGAGCAAGTAGCACACAAAAACTACACTGTAATTTGATAATTTGATCAAAACACTGGTACAAAAACTTTGTTGGTGTACTTAAAAATTAAAATGTTTCATGGAAATTGGAAAGTTAAGTTTCTTTAAAGTTTCTGTTAATTATACAAGGTGTCTTATACAGTGTGTACAAAAAGTTACGTAACGAGTAAATATCTCGTCTTGTGATAACTTTACAAAAAAAGGTTTTAAGTAAAAGTTGTTTGTGTTTATTTACTACAAAACTTTAAATTAGTTTTAGTCAAGCTAAACTAAAATCCTTAACAGAATTAGCCCTTGAAGATGATGTGGTGCTTAGCTAAAAGCGTAAAGGACTTGCATTCAATCTAGACGTATGGGCAGATACATTAAGTAGATATAATATGAATATTAATATAACAAAGACAATAGCTAAGGTTATATGAACCAGGTACAATTATGCTAGACCAAAAAATGTTGGAGCAGGTAGCGAATTTTAAATATTCAAGAACAATAATTGCAGAGAATGGTAAATTAGAGAGAGATCTGAATAACAGAATAGCGACAGCGACGAAATTTTACTACGCCACTAATAAATGTTTGATAAGTAGTAAGGAGATATCAAAAGAAACGAAGACGCGAGTTTTTAATGCAGTGTACGTACCCATTCTCACGTACAGTTCAGAAACTTGGACACTAACACAAAAACAAAGAATACAGGAACAGGAAATGAGATTTCTGAGAAGAATAAAGGGATTTAGACTGATAGCTAAAATCAGTAACGAAAAAATTCGACATAACCTACGAGTAACAGATATTAAGAAAAATATGGAGACGGATCAATTAATATGGTTTTGACATCTACTACGCATGCCAGAAAGTAGATCCGCGAAAATAGGATGAAAAATGGAGATGGAGGGGAAAAGAAATAGAGGAAGACCAAGAATAAAATGGGAAAAAGGAGTGAGGAAGAGATTAGAAGAAAGAGGAGTCAGCTGGAGAGTTGTGCTACAATTAGCTAACGATAGGCAGGAATGGAGATACATAACACAGAAATAGAAAAGCATACGTCGACACTGAAAGGTACAAGAGGAACCAATAAAGAAGAAGAATAATAATAATAAGAACAGAAAAAGAGAATTAGGATTTTTTTTAAAACTTAATTTGTTTTAAGAAAATATGGTTACCGTAGCCGGGTCTAGGAAGATTCACCGAAAACCAATTCACCGAAAGCAATTCACCGAAAATCAATTCACCGAACAAGCAATTCACCGAACAAGCAATTCACCGAACAAGCAATTCACTGAATCATCGAAAAATAAATGGATATAAATTACATGAAATATGTTAATCAAAGATCAGAAAGTAATATATTGTGACTGACCATCCTATTTTGTACATTGGTTGCACTTTTTGGGGTTAAGTACTTATTACTCATATTTTTATTGTTTTTAATTATGGCTTTATAAGATGGTTGGACCCTCAAACGTTGTTTTACGTATTTATATCCACAGGTATAGAGCAATTATTACACAGTAAGAAATAAATAAAAAAATTAGAAAATAATATATTTATTTAAAAAAATATTGTCAAATAATCATAATTTACATAATATTATTTAATACCTATACATAATTACAAGATACCTAGTAGCACTAGTAGCTTATATTATGAGCTATATCCCTAATATAATCAAGTATGTTAATATTGTCGAAGTCGCCGACAACAGATCTCAATCGTTGAGCGCAGTCTCTATAGTTGAAAAAAAAACACTAATGCAACTTTGCTCTGCTTACCTGCAAAAAGGCAAAAATCTGTCCCTTCCATCGCATTTTTCTAATCTTCCAACCAATATATAAATACAAGCAAATGGCTTACAATTTCATTTCAAAATATCTGCAGAGTTTGTGTAATAGGAAAAAAGGAAGAATAAGTTATTATGTGACGGACACTTGTTTTTCAAAGACAAACAAAGTCCAGACGAGAAGATCTACTGGAAGTGTGAATACTACCAGAAGACAAAGTGCACGGCGAGGATGATAACTGTGAAGGATAATGTTATTAAGGTGAGCAGTAAACACAACCACGTTGGTGACGCAGCTGCAGTAGAAGCAACAAAAATTTACGCAAGAATTCGAACATTATATTAGGGGTATGGCTCATAATATAAGCTACTAGTGTAGGTATCTTGTAATTATGTATAGGTATTAAATAATATTATGTAAATTATGATTATTTGACAATATTTTTTTTAAATAAATATATTTTCTAATTTTTTTATTTATTTCTTACTGTGTAATAATTGCTCTATACCTGTGGATATAAATAAGTAAAACAACGTTTGAGGGTCCAACCATCTTATGAAGCCATAATTAAAAACAATAAAAATATGAGTAATAAGTACTTAACCCCAAAAAGTGCAACCAATGTACAAAATAGGATGGTCAGTCACAATATATTACTTTCTGATCTTTGATTAACATATTTCATGTAATTTATATCCATTTATTTTTCGATGATTCGGTGAATTGCTTGTTCGGTGAATTGATTTTCGGTGAATTGCTTTCGGTGAATTGCTTTCGGTGAATTGGTTTTCGGTGAATGTTCCGAATACCACCGTAGCCATCCTGTACAATTTATAATCCTTGCTTAAAATCATCACGTTTTTATTTTAGCTTCGCAGTAAAGCCAGAATTAACGAAACCTTCATTAGGAGCAAAAAAAGGTGCACTTAAAATAATTGAGCGAAGCCCTCCAATAAAATTCGGGATTTCGTTTTCACATTTTAACTGAATTTTGATGAGAGAAAGCTCTTATAGAAAATCGATTAAATTCCATTCGCGTGTTCGGCTCAAGCATTCAAAGTTTACAAAATACGTTATTCAGATTTCCGATAAGAAAGTTCAGAAATTGATTTACGGAGTTTATGATTTACGGCCGTTTCTTTTTTAACTTTTTTTTTGTACATTTAACATTTCTTTTCATGCCACATATTATGCCCATAAACAATTATTTGTCCAACAAAACCATGCCCAACGTTCTCTATACATCTGTTGACGTGACTTCGTTAATTATTTATAGGTTATGCACGATTTGGTCTTTTAATGTTGCTTGTACTTAAATTTTCGTTATTAAAATTACATATTTATTAATTCTGAAACATAACGTGACTAAGCTACATCAGATTTTGCAAAACGCCGAAACGTTATATCAAAAGTACTCAAACCCATCATTAAAGTATTTTTAGAAACCATTAAAACGAAATAATAGATAAAACATCAATAAACAAGACTGATTGTTTAGTGCTTTTGTCAAGAGCTTTTCAAAATATTCCGGTTCCGAGCTAATCGGAACGATAATTTAGGGTTTACTGTTATTTTTTTGCTCTTAAAATACCTAAATAAAGCTCTTCATTGCGAATTTCTCTCTCTCGCGAAATTAGCAGAATTTCAAACGGAATCTAAAAATACTGCAGATATGCTGTCTTGCAAATGAAAACGAAATTAGCAACGACACATCAAAGAAAAAATAAAATATGAACTTTTTATAATACAGCCCCTATGGAAATGTTGTAGCTTTGCGTTGAAATAAATTTGTTAGGCGTTTCATTTAACACAGCATTTTTACAGAAATAAATTACATGAATTTTAATGACGTTTTTACTCAAATCATCGAAAGTTTATTTAATAAAAGGTATTTTAATACTTTAATACTTTTGATTAAGTATACAGAACATCTAATATAAACATGAAATGTATGAGAATATCGGAAACGATAAAGAATTAAGATTTGGTTAAATAAAAAATTGTGTTTACCATCTAAAAAACTATATAAATGTTACTCCCACTGTTGTTATAATTCCTGGGAACTGCTGTTATGGGTTCGCACATAATTTCTACTACCCTTATTTTTATTATTTTATTATATTATTTTTATTCATACACCTTACTGTGTATTCTACTATGATGGGTTTCTTATCCTTAATATAATAGCGAGACCCTTCTTCCCATTTTATTATCAAGACATATTTTATAAAGTCATATCGTATAAGTTTCATGCATACTTCATGAACTGCCGTATGTTATGTGATACATAAAGGTCAAAGCTTTAAATGTTACGTTTCATAAAGTGTCATATAAATACCGTATTTTAGTCTTGCAGCTGCATACTTCACTTTTAAAAGTTATTGCATAGTCGATGTAACACGTAGTACTTAACAAAGGGTTTTAGATTCATCATGAAAATATGGAAATCTCTGAGACGTTAGAGATGGAACGATATTTACATTAGCAAACAAGTGTGTTTTAACGTCCTTAGTAGGAATTTAAACTGAAAATGTGCATAACGTACGCAGTTCTGGAAATATTTTGAAAAATTTTCATTTTTGAGGTCTCCTTAATACAAGTTTTCGTGTGAAACCATAATTACAGAAAAACGACTTTAAATTAAAAAAATTGCTTATTTAAAAATTCAGTTTAAAAAGTCTAGATTGAGTTGCAAATCCTTTTCGCTTTTAGCTAATAGCGCCACATCATCTGCAAAGGCTAGTTCTGTTAAGGATATTGGTTTTAGTTTACTCCAACCCCAGTAGGTTTTCTTTGTGTTTTGATTACATTCTTTAATTATTTCATCCACAAGAATTATAAAGAGCAGTGGACTTAATGTGCCTCCTCGTCTTACTCCCACTGTTGTTATAAATTCCTGGGAACTGCTGTTATGGGTTCGCACATATCTACTACTCTAATATAAACTCTTGATGGCGTTTAATAATTCTTCTCCCACTCTACTTCGTTTCAATATCTTCCAGATCTTTTCCCTTGGCAATCTATCGAAGGCTTTAGACAGATCGATAAAGCACCAGTACACCACCTTGAATGTTCCATTGTGTTTTCACTTAACTATCTTAACGGAAAAATTAGATCCTGCGTGCTTCTACCCAGTCTAAGCCACATTGCGCCTCTTCCAAACTCCTTTCAAAATGTTTTCTTAATCTCTCCTCTGAAATTCTTTCATATAATTTTTCTTTATATTTAATTGTCCTTTTTTACATTTATTATTACAAAAATCAAAATGTTCAAAATTTTGTAGGATCTTTATGTACAATGGTATATTTCCAAATCACTCTTTATTGTATTTTTACAAATACAGCAACTTTTGAATGCCCACCAAAACTTTAATTTTTGTACTATTCGCAGCAGTACCTATTAGCATAAAAAACGGGTAGGTATTTTTTACATGATTTATCTTGTCTTCGATTAGATCAGCGGTTCCCACCTTTTTTGACTAACGAAAATAGAACACCCGGTTGGGAACCTCTGGATTAGATGGACAATCTTAACACCTACTTAAAAAAAGTCTTAATTTTCCTTCTAGCTCAATAAATACCATTTCCTTTAACTCTAGCTGAATAAATGCAGTTGCTTGTGTATTAATTTTCGGCTATAAGTTTTCAATTTTTTTCTCTTTGGTTCCGAGTTTGGTTTGTTTTACTACTGCAAAATTTTCCTTTGTCTGTAACAATATTCTCGCTAACAAATTAGCTACTAAATGAACTCAACTAACATAAAGTGTGCCTGAGATGGTTTCTTGTTCCTCTGGGCAATTGTTTTCGGAAACTTTTGTGTTGCGTTTTGTTTATGTCCGTGTAATTACGCAATTCGCAAAATAGGTCTCGGCTTTTTTATTGCATAATGCAGTGTAACTAGAGACCTAAAAACCGGCCTCTCTTACCCCATACAGAGGTTGAACCTTACTTGAACTTTCTAGAGGAAGTTCATCTCGGATACAAACAGCCCTTTTCATGCATTTTCTGTTTTTCGCTTAAGTTCTTTGACGAGAATGGAGCCCGAAGAAAGAAAGCTTGTTACTTTTCATTTGAATGTATTTCATGAATTGCGTTAAAATAATTTGTTAAGTTGTTGCTGCTATGAAATGAGTCCATTGATGTAAATATGATTGAACATTTCCTTCGATTTGGTAAATATTTTAAATTGCTTTGCTTCCGGGACAACTTCCGAAAAGTGTCTAAACCTTTGCTTGCAAAGAAAATGTTGGGAGTATCGACGCAAAGTACAAACTTTATACCTTTAAGCTTGTTACATGTTTAATTTTATCTTTGACTGTTTTAAAGCAACCTTTTTTATACACACCTTTTATTAAGAGAGTTATTATTAAATACTAAGTTGTTGTAATGATGGTGGAAGCACAGAAGAAGACGAACAAACAAAATACTTGCAGTTTAGTGTAATCCACCCGTTGTGTTTTCCATATTTTATGTTTTAAATAAGTTGGCGCGTGATATATTTTATGTGTAATTTCACAAAAATTTGCATACCAGCAGTTTCGCTAAATTTGATGTATTCGCGGAAATTACAAATGTTTGTGCTGAAATACACGTTCTGAATTCGTGTATTTCACAGTTTCCTGGAAACGAAGTTTTGTATTGTTGAATATCGTTGCGTTTCGTTATAATTTTGAATGCTTGAGCAGCAAATTCTCATTTTTTAAAATAGTTGTTGAGTATAAAGTCCTTTTTAGACTATACTAATTTGTAGTTGTTTTTTCGTTTAAGAAAATTGCATAGAATTTTTATATAAAAACCTCTTTCAAGAGTTTAGCATGGAAAATATGAACCATTCACATGGTACTATTTTTTGATAAAAAAATCTAGGAGTAATATATTTTGGTTGTTTTTTAGTAACTTTTATTATATTTTGTTGGAAACTTGAGTAACCATGTCAAATGTATGTTCTGTGGTCAAATGTTTATTTATATTTTGATGTGTATTTGTGTATGGGTGCTTTTAGGACCAGGTATTCGGTTTTCACCCGGAGTCTCCGGGTTTTAACATCGTTTCTCCGGGCTTAGGGCTTTATTATGATTCCCCCGGGTTTCGTAATAGTACCAAAAATTAACTTAACCGAAAAAACATTACCCATACAGAAAACTGTATCAAAGCGGGTTTACATAAATTAAAATCTGCTCACCCTAGTGTTTATACAATACATAATTACAAATGAATAGAAAAGTACTACTTAGGGCTGCAGTGCCATTAATAATGTTACTAAACAATTAATAACGAACGGATTTTATTTCAGTTAACCTAACCCATAAATGACAAGTGGTCAGAAACAATTACAGTAGAATACGCATGCGCGCATGCTAAATATTGGTTGCGATTAGAACATGTTCTATTTTCGCACGATTTTTTCGTTCAAGATTTTTAATTTTTGATTTACACGGTAATATAAAATCGTATGCAATTTCCTTAAACGAAAAAATAGTATTGTATAAAACAGACTTAAGGGACAGTTGCCTAATATGCATCTTAACGTAATCAATTTCTTTCAATTTGATACAAAATGGCGCGGGGTAACGGGAGATTATGATTTGTTCATAGTTTAAGGGATTACCTGTTATTTGCAATTCAGTTTTGTGCTCTATAACTCATACATTTTGAAAACGACATTGAAATATAAGCGACAACAGTTGACTGCAATAAAAGCCACATATTCCATAACATAAATGACTGTGTTTGTTAGCAATAATCGTAATGCATGCTGCTCAATTTGACGTGCCGTTAATTGAAATCCATGCAAATACGCATTATAACCATTTATCAGGCGCAAACATTCGGAGATGCATGTAGTTGAAAACAGTCGGCCATTATTGTCCACTGCAGAAACATTATTTTGTAATTGGTTTCCGTTGTACTTGTACCGGCGTATTGTGTTCACTTTGTGCTCTCATCGACAGTCCAACAAAGCTCTCATGCATACGAAATTATCTGACCTTTAAATTAGAACGGGATACGGCATAATGGCGCTAATTTAAAATTCTTTGATAACGCGTTCGGTTCGTCTCGGCCTATTTTAAATTTTAATTATGAGTCGAATGAAATTCCTGCAACACTCGAATGGGGATGTCGTTTTAATGTGAAGAATAATTTTTGAGACTCCTTGAATTTTTGTCAATGTATTTGTTTAATGTGAAGAAGCGAAGGGGAAGAATTTAATTTTATTTACGTGCTATGGTTTACAAGAAGATTCAGAGTAAACAGGATGGTGGTCGTGCGTCTTTAGTTTTTAAGATTTTGCTTCGTGGCGTAATTTGTCTATAAATATAGAAGCGATTTTGTTACAGCAACCGCCGGCACCGTTTTTGGCAGCCTAGTTTCCATTTCTTGCATCCAGTCTTCTGTTGTGAGGGCTTAAATTTCCATTGCTTCTTCAACCTCGTTTGTCCATGTTCTTCTTGGTCTTCCTTTCTTTCCGCGATTTGGTGAATGCCTTTTTAACATTATACTTGACCATCGTGTTTCATCCATTCTCTGGATATGTCCGTACCATTTTAAGCTTTTGGCTTCAATGGTCTCAATTGTATCAATATAAATTCTCATTTTCCTTTAATTTCAGTATTTCTTACCCTAGCATCCTTAGTGAGTCGACAGCATCTTCTCCAATAGTTCTTTTCTATTGCCCGTATCTTAAAAGCGTCCTTTTTATTAATTATCCATACCTCGGATCCATAAATAGCAATACTTTCTAGAATAGTTCTGAACATTCTTATTTTTGTGTTCTTATTCCAGAGTATACCATGCAGCTGTAGATACAGCTTGTGCAATTCTGCTACACATTTCTTTTCATTGCGGCCATCATCTGATAGTTTCACGTCTAAGTATAAGCACTTGTGTGTTTAATATCTCGGTTGGTCCTGGCTGCCTCCGCTATTTTCTTCCATTCTTTCCTATCTTTGCATTGCGATTTCCAGTCATTTATTCTCAATGCCTTTGTATCTTCCTCCAGGACGTCTCTCCATCTTTTCATTGGTCTTCCCTTGTTCCTGGGCCAAACAGGAATCTATTGTGTTATCCTCCTGATCATGTATCTTAAGTCTATATTTGAGATCAAAAACTACTCACACCTTCGTCTATTATTTTGTAAGATAAGATGTAACAATACTTTAAATGCTTTATATCGCATAAGTTAAAGAATACATGTAGAAAAGGACCTTTTGAACCTTTCTCCAACTAGGATGAATTCTTGTTTACAAATCAAAATACTTCTGCATATCTTCGAGTTTATTTATTCAGCGCACTATATATTTATTTTCATTATAATGGCTATCCATTTGAGTATTAACATATTGCAGATATAATTTGATCTTACTTAGCTACTTGAAAGGATGGCATTGGATTACGCTGTTGCTTCTAATATCTGCAGTTTCGGCGCTCTACTGCTTTTCCCCTCGCGTCTATTGAATATATTATTGGTGTTTACGTTCAAAGCGATTTGTCTATAAAGAGATAGCGATTTGTCTCTTGTACAAAGCAACTGAATTACACCATAAGCCATAAAGCTCAAGTTTCAGTGTTAACTACAATTCGCAGTACGGAGTTTCAGCTCTTTGTATCCAACGCGAGCTACCGTATTTGATCATTGCTATACTTACGTTTAAACTTAACAGCTGAAACGTATTACGTAGAGGCTTAGAGCGATCGATTTTAAATATAATTTTGAAATCAAAGTTGGATCGAACACTACAGAAAAACTTTGAATAGAATGGTAGGATTTAGCTTGTGAAACAGGCCTTCGTGCCGTACTTTATCAAAGGCCTGTGCCACATCCAGAAAGATGGTGGAACAGACTTTTTTTCAATGACTTCTCAATGATGTCCATGATCTTATGGACCTTCTCCATGGTTTGAAAATTACAGATAAAACAACAGAATATAAAGTGAATTAAAATACTCCTATAACATTTAAAAAGATAGAATTCCCATGCAAACTTTGAAGTACACATTAAAAGGAAGGTAATTAATGGAAACCTGAGGATGATATTTTGAATCTGAAACAGGCTATCAATATTAAACCTGGAAAGATAAAAGAAAAAGAAGAAAAGGCCGAGAGCATTAATTTTAAACATAATTTTAACCATTATTATAGCATAATAAATTGCTTTTTATTTTGACCAGCTCCTACGAAAATTAATTCAAGATTAATATTCATAGATAACATGCAATTATGGTTAAGAAAATGAAGAAGTGGTAATTATTCATCGTTCAAGTAAAATTGATGTGGTTTAATTGCCTGTTATTCTGTAGACATGTACTATTTTAATCAATCGTATGTGGCGAGTGTACAAGTATAAATCTCGCGCTAATTAAGTGCTCCTTCATGATCTAAGCAATTTACTCTGCTCTACAAGTTTATGTCTGCACACAGTGTACACAATTGTGGTTGAGATACAACAGTTGGTATGATTTCATCACAGTAAATATATAACGCGAGGTCTGTAAAATAGGAGAATGTTTTGTGTGTTGATTCGTGTAATTTATTGCTTAAATATTAGCTAGAACAACAGATTATATTTAAGGCTGACCCAGAAACTTTATGAACTTTACTTAATAGGTAAAAACGTAGTAAAAGTTTTGTTTGGTAATAATGGTTACTGAGGCATATTTTTGATTTTTTTTTTAATGCAAGGCCTTTTAAACGGAAATTAACAGCAAACATCTAAACATTCACTTCAATAATCTTATTATTTAAGTAGATATGTATGTGTTGTGACGGACTGTACTGTACATAAGCCGCACTGTTCGAGAAGAGTACTCATAACTGTTATGTGTGTATTGTTTTTAATTCTGGCTCGTGATCGTCTTTGTAATGTGGTTGGACCCTCAAACGTTATTTTATGTAGGACCCAGGTCTATAACAATTATTACACAGTAAGAAACAAATAAAACACAACAATTTTAACAACAAACTCCTGTATTTTTCGACCGGCTGTACATTTCTCAGTGGTTGGTTCTTAGCTACCCCAGCGCGTCTGTCCCAAGATTTTGGTTCCTGATGCTCGCTCTTTTTTATTGTAGTTGCATCTTTGTCATCCTTTCCTATAAACACATATTTGTGCGAGTAGTGTGTTCCACTTATGATGTACAACTTTATCAACAAATCGTTTGTTAATTGACGAAACCCAAATGCTGGCGTTGTAGGACCCAAGTTATGACCGTAATATTTTAACGTCAACGTGTTTTACTAAAGTTGAAATCCTCATAACTTGGCTCTTTTGAGTAACTGATGCATCAGCATTTGTTGCAATGATTCATTTAAAAGTAAATGAAATACCATTGAAGTAAAATAAAATAATTGATCGCAGGCGGGGTGTCACAGTTTTAAGCAAAGGAAAAAATAACACGCTGTGAGGGGATAATGCCAAAGGATTTTATTTTGTATGGTTATTTTAACTGCCCTTAAAGTATTTTATTTAAAAATTAAAGGTTTCCAATTTAACTAACAATAAAATAAATTAAAGTTGTTTAATAAATGTACCACAATAATGTCACCTTTTAATTTAATTTGTGCAAAATGCGCCATAAGCTTTTTAATTTCCGTATTAAAATGTTTATAGTCTTTAGTTTCATAGGTAATAAATTTGACCACGTGTTGCCGTTTAGTATGGCTGGTTGTTAATTACATTATGAACCTATAATAATAATAATTTTATTATGTACTAGCCTTTTATCGTAAATTTGGCGCCTCGATTTTAACTGCTACAACTTATTTAACCTCTACTTTATAATAACAGAACTCAATTCTATATTATTGTTATGTTAGTTTATACGTTTGCTGCAGCAGACGAATTTGTACTAACTCATGAACTAATACATGAACATATATATGTGTCAACTACATAAATGAAGAATCACTAGTAGAAATGTTAGACTATACCTTTTCAAGTTCAAATTGGCACTAATCAAAATCAAATTGGCACTAATCCAAATCAAATTGGCACTAATCCAAATCAAATTGGCACTAATCAAAATCAAATTGGCACTAAACAAATTCAAGTTGACATTAAATAATTTTAAATTAGCAGTATCATACGATTAAATAGAACTAAGTAAATAATGTTATTTATACTATATTTTAAAACAATAACATGGGCATATTAAATAAACAACATTTGCTAAATTATTAATTAGAAAATAATATTCTCCACATTTAATGCTGCTGGAATATATCTTTGAATATGGGCTATGAATCTTGCACAATTGGCCACATTGATTGTGTAAATATGATTCTGAACAATATTTTCTAACCGGCGCATTCTGTATTTAGTTTGGGTGATATTATGCCGATCTTCTCCTGCTAAAACATCTCTTAGGTTATCTGCCAAATCTGATTTTACACTAGCCTTTAATACATACATACCATGCTTGCTCAATCGGATTTAACATGGGACTGTATGGACTAAGTCTATGGTGAAAAAATTCCTCTTCTGCAAAAACTTCTTCAATAGAAGAATGGCAAGGTGCATTATCTATAACCATAACTACTGGTTCTTGGTATATATTTTGGGCGTTTCTCAAACACTGTTTCACAAATTCGTTTGCTTCTGGTTTTTTAAATGATCCCCGTCTTAGCTCATAATGTATTAGACCAGAAATACCTATGCATCCAATAAGATGTATATTTGCGCCTCGGCTACCAGCTGCTACAAATGTACATCGACTTCCTTTCTTAGAACGTCCTTGCGACCGCGAAATAAACATATTAAAATTAGTTTCGTCAAGATAAATTATTGGCAAATTCTCTGCTTGAAGATTAAGTAATGTTCTTACATAGTCTAACCTTTTTGTTTTATTGTCTATACTGTTGGCTCTTTCTGGCTCTCGATGTACTTGTTTTATTGTATACATAAGACCATCGAGGTGTTGACGAATACATTCTTTACTGACATTAATTTCATATGATTGTAAAATCTTTTCTTTTAATTGCTGGAGAGTTATCTTTGGATTTCTTTCAATTTCATTTTTAAAAAAACGACGATGTTCGTCTGTGATTTTAACTCTGCGTTTACCTCCATGCTGTTTCTCTGGAACGTCTTGATTTTTCACCCATCTATACGCCGTTCTTTTTGAAACTCCGAGAACATTTGCAAGATTGCGCCAATCCCCGTTAGAATTATAAACAGCGCAAATTTGTATTTTTCGGTTTACGGCGTCAACTTTTTTTATATAAGGCATTATGAGAACGTGGAAGGGTTCTTTTAAGATGTTAATTTGAGTTAACAATTAAATTATTTAATGTCAACTTGAATTTGTTAATTGTCAACTTGAATTTGTTTAGTGCCAATTTGATTTTGATTAGTGCCAATTTGATTTTGATTAGTGCCAATTTGAACTTGAAAAGGTATAGTTTGGAGACTGCCGATTTTTCGCCGCTAGCAATCTTATTTATTTATTTCTACTGACGATAAGAAAAGAGTCTGGTTTCTGGTCTAGCATTTTCCTTAGGGATTCTTTGGAAGAAAAAAAAATGAAGTTGTTTTTTATTGAATTGACATACATAAATTAGTCACTTGAGTTTTTATCAAGTAATTTTAAAGGCCTAAGATGTTGCTTGCAAATTTATTCTATAAGGCGAAGTAGTATTTGGAGTTTGGAATAGCATTAAAAAAATTAAAGCACGCTGTTTTAATATCATTATGTTGGAGCATAATTTCTTGATGAATGGAATGGATTTAACTGAATTTCTTGATTGAAGTGGATCCTGCTTTATTTTATTGAGTGTTCTGAAAGCAACTCCTGTAAAAAATGCATTAGTGCTGAGTGATTTTTGGTGTAGGAATTTTACATTAGAGAAATAAATTATTGAAGATGTTCTCTAAAGTAGCGTTAATTCGTAAGTTTGTAGTCACTTAATCTTATTGTGGGCCCGATGCCGGCAAATGCAGTTGCCAACTTTACTACCACTTCTTAAGTAATTGTACCCACAACTTTGGTTTTATTCTGTGATTATTTTTAAGAATTAAAGTTCTTACTAAAATCTTTTTTTGTGAGTTAATTGTAGCACAATTGTGAATTTATCGACAAGATCAAATTCGGATAATTGTTAAGGTCTTTGCTTTAGTTTTTAGACAAAAGTTATGGAGTATGATTTAAAATATCTTTTTTTTTTAATTTGTACCCTAGTAGAGTTTATGGCAATGCAATCTGCTCTTTAAGACCAATATTCTATATTGTTTCTTCCTACTGCTAAAATAGTCGTGTCGCTAGGGTATTGTTTTCTAACTTTGGAATATCACAAGTATACAATAGGTATAGGACCGGACCTAGTACGCTTCCTTGTGGAACTCCTGCTTTAATTTCTTTAAGTTCTGAATAAGATTCTTCTAGCTTTATTCTGAAGTGTCTTTCTGAGATGTACGACTAAAGAATTTGGGAGTATTGTTTTGGGAGTTTAAAATATGTCAACTTTTTCTTTTTTATGTTAAGAATCAGCATAAAATTTAGTAACTCTGTCAAAACTAAACCTCCACGTTATCTGTTGTAATAAGCGAGATCCCCAATCTGTATACAAACTATTTAATTTAGTCATAATAAGACATTCAAAGAGTAAACTTAATCTGTTTTACAGAAATCTATTCATGCTCTACTTTGCTGCAGCTATACAACTTCAAAGTTTAAAAACTGCACATTTAATGCATCTTACGTTACAGTACAGATTTCAGTTCTGCAACAAATATTCTATTCAACCAGTAATTGTATACAAAACCTTTTATTACATTGAATGCAAGGAACATCATTAAAATATACGCTTTCATAAATTGCAAGATTTCCGCAACAGGAATTCTATTCTATTTTTCATCCATTTTTTATTTAGTTCCCAATACATACAGCCACCGACTCAAATCATATAACTTCGTCTCTTAATTTTTTAAGTTGATATTACGAGCTTATTTTGAGAAAACCAATAAATTTTTAATGGTCTATGTGTCCCTACGGCCAAATAAAAGTAGTTTAGAAGAAGTTTTAAACTTTCTTGTTTTCAATTTTCGCATTTATTATAAGTTATTGAACATTGTCATAGTTACGGTCCATATCACAAGATTAAAACCAATATTTATAAGTTCTCTACTTTCAAAGCAGAGCAAAATTGTGCCCAGGGGTGCAGTTGTCAATACTTCAGTAATTATCTGTAAACGTGCTTTGTATTTCGATCTCAGCTTGCAAAAACGAATCGAACTTCCCGTCTGTTCTCAGTCTCCGTGAAGGTAAATTAGCCCTTTTACATTTTTGTGTCGCCTGCTTCGCCATTCGTATCCGTGTCAAACGGAGCGAAAAGGAGATGTCCCGAAGTTCCTAACTTCGACTGGATCATTTATTTATTTATTACCCATAAAACGGAGGTCCTGGGAACTAAGAATTATAGCCGACGCCATAATTTTTCGATCATGAGATTGATACTTAGTGTTAAATATATTATCCTGCTGGTTATGGGTGAATTTATAACTTTGAAATGTTTTAAAGAAGTTCATCTGTTGTAAAGGCTTGTGAGAAACTGCTGTAAATAAATTGTGTTTTGCAAGAAAATATATAATATTTGCTATTAAATAGTTTACTGGGTTTGTTATAAAATTATAGAGGTTTAATATAAAATTTATTGTATGTGTTATAATAGATATTTTAATTTGCTATAACTAAAATATGCAAACCATAAAAAGTACAATCTTTGCAATACATAACAATACTGACCTCAGTGTGATTCAGGTATTCATTTAGTGTTCAGCTCTGAAAACAGTGAAGTTACTCTATATCGATCTAATCTTCCACATAATCACAATAAGCTTTCAAACTTATCTAAACATACGTTAAGTGAAATGAAAAGACTGTTTGAAACGATACCAGAACTTAACAAAAAGAAATATATTGGAAGGTCTGGCTCAAAAAAGGATTTTAATTACCCACAAAAATTCAGTTAAATAGCTACCTGCAATATTTGAGAGATGAAAAGTTTGGCCAAACGAACATTTCATTTGGCGGGCTAATTGGAAAAGAAGGTTTTGGAAAACGTTGTTGTACCTGAAGATGATTTTAAGCCATTTATTGTCCCCTATGAGATTTGTTACGATAATAATGAATTTAGATTTGTTATGTCGTCAAAAAAGCTTTTACAACATGCATTACTGTCTGCACATATACATGCAGATAAAACTAAATTGGCACGGATTTCCGGTTTTGGAATTGCAGTTTGTAGTTCAGAAACAAGAGAAAATTTTAGATTCGTCTTTAGCTCCAAGATTGGTGTTATTAAAATACTTGAAAACCTGACCTAATTTGACCTAGCGTAACCTAACCTGACCTGCCTGACCTGACCTTACCTGACCTGACCAAATTTTTTGTAGCAAAAATATGTTTTATAGCAATTGCATTTTTTTTTGTAGATACAAAAATTTTGAAAAAATAATGTTTTTGGAGCATTTATTTTGTAAAGCTGGTAGTAACTACAGTTTCTGTTTCAGGACTTTTACAGGTCAAAAGTTGTAGAATGACTTTTTTTTTTGTAGGTTCTAATCTCGGAAAAAGATCCGAGATTTGAGACTTGGATGCAATTTTTATTATACAATTGAAATTTTTAACATTAAGATTATTCTCAACCTATTTTCTCTTGAATTTAATATTTATAGTCCTTCTACTAGAAAATTATTAAATCTTGGGAAAACAAAAGTCTAGGGAACTTTCCCGATTTTTGTTTTTTAAAGTCCTGAGTCCCTGTAATTAAAATTGCCGAAACTCTAGTTCTAATGCTGTAGTTCTTAAATTATTTTTTTGCTAAACCATGGACTATTACTAACTTTGTTTTTCTTTTGCAGGTAAGCTTCTAATTGTTTCTAAGACCCAACGTATGTGAGTACACAATATTTTTTTTGTTGCAATATGGATGAGTTTCACCCGTATTTATTTCGTCATTATTTTTTTTGTGAAATAACACAATTTCGTCGCCTTAATTCTAAACGATTTTTAAAATGTTCTTATTGCAATAGTGAGCTTAAATTATAAAAACCATTCTAGGTTGAATTTTCCATAGCCAACACAGTGTTTCTAGCTTGAACTGTTAAATATTTATCGGACCTTTTTACAATATTTTGAAAGTCAGCTTCGTTTTAGATAAGTTGCTTTAGCATTCTCTTTTGGTATTCCTGTAGCGTAAACACAATTAATTTTAACTAAAATATGCAAACAACCGAGTAAATTAAAATTTATTAGACATAACGAAAATTAAAATAACGGTGCAGTTTTTAATTTAAATTGCGAATAATTCAGTTGTTTTTTTATTCAAAAATATTTTACTTTGAAGACCAGTATTTTTGAAATTAATAAAACAGCCAACTTTAAATCATTTTTAAACAAAGTTTAAAATAAAAGTTCTTTGTAGTCATTTACTACATAACTTGAGAATGTTTTTAATTTAAACTATACAGAGTGTTTTGTTTTTGCACACCTATACGTAACTTTATTCCAATAAACGGTTCACCCTGTATATTTTATGTAGTTTTTAGATTTAAAATTAAATTTTCTTTCAAAAATGTATGACATTTTTGTACCTAAAATCAATCGTTATTTTGAAATTATTGACATGAACAGATCCGTGAAAAATACAGGGTGTCCCTCAAGGTATGCTTTTGCTAATTTTTGCATAAATCGAATGTTTAAGACCTAAAAGAAAGGTTTTTACGAAAAAAAAATTTAATGTACCTATCCATTGATATACAGGGTGTCCCAGTTATTGTGTACAGCATGGTGATCTGGTAACGGTAAGATATACGAAGTTGGTTAAATAGGTCAAAATGATCTGATTTAAGGACAGCTGTTCTATGAAAAAAATCTTGAAAAAAATCAATAGTTTTTACCTTATTGATAAAACAGAAAACACATTAGGTTTTCGATTTTTGCTTATAACTTGCTTATTTGAAATCACAGTCAAAATAGGACACCCTGTATTAATATTAAACAACTTAGCTATGTAAAAACGAATTCCTTTGAAACTTTATTTGATACCAGTATTGAAGTGATTGCTGACTAGTTATAATTTAAAAATAATACACAGGGCGTTTCTTATGCCCGGCCCATTTGGCTAAAGTTCAAACACGAATTAGTTTTTTTTTCTAAAGGGATATCAAATAATTTTTTATTTTCTTATCGATAAATTACTACCTTTAACAACTATAAGGAATCATTTACGTCTAAAATTAATATTCCTGGAGTTTTTGCGGTTTTAAAGATTAATTACGGACACAAACACACAATTTAAGAATGAACATAGTAAAAAAGTTATAATAAAATTGTTTTAAATGTCAAATATAATTCCATTTTTATCTTTAAGCTGGAATTTTCATTGGATTGCATAAAAAAAAATTGAAAAAAATATTACTTTTGATTTTTTTTGCCCTCAAATATCTTAAAAACAATTCATTTTATTTAAAAAAACACTTTTGAGCCTCTTAATATTTTGTAAGGAACGCCATAACTCTTAAAATAAAGAAGTTACATGGTTCAAGAGCTCTTTCTGGAACCCCCGTATGTGTAATTATGTCGTTAATGTTAATTTAACATTTTGTCGAGCCCTTGACTTAGTGCAAGATAAAATCTTTGTGTATAAATTTTTATTTGCAGTAATAAAAGCCCGTAAATTAAATTTTATCGCCGCGTTGCTCCACTTTAGCTCCAGTTAAATAATTATGTGCGAAAATGTGCGGTACTGTTGTTAATTTTTAATTTAAAAATATCTTGAGCCACGAGCTCCGTATACGTTTTCAACCTAATTTAATTTATTTTAGTGCGGAGGATTCAAATAAGAATTTCTTGACGACCTCTTTTATGCAGACGTTATCCTGTGGCTACGTTGAAATTTTATTTAAATTTTAAATTATATAGCGTGAATAATAAATAATAAAAGCGGCACGAATTATGGATAGATAACAATAACACGAAACGTAGAGACTAAAGGTTTTTATGCTTTATAAATTGCTGCCTGCATCAATTCCTTACATGTGTAAGTATGTTTTGATTTAGTGGGCTATGCAATCAGAAATATGTTTACTTTGAGGACCTCTTCCAAAATTAATAGTTTACAGGGGACCGCAATGAATTGTTTTATAGGCAATATTTTATTTTTAAATGCATTTGAATGATTTTCGAACATATTAAAAAATTCGGGAATCCCCTTCAGAACGATTCAGGGGTCCTCAGACCACACTTTGAGAAACGCTGGTCTACAGCATCGATTATCATCTTGTGTGAACAAAATTTTTGTCTTTCTTGAGCGGTGCAAATAAATAATATACTGAAGGGGTCGAATCGGAAGAATATGGGGTTGGTCGACGATAACCAAGCGGTTTTCATTGATTTTTTTGCAGAGCAAGAAGCAACTTGTGAGCAGAGACGTTATTCTGTAAAAACAACACAGTTTTTAAAAGTTTTCCATGTCGTGTTTCCACATTTTTGGCCCAAAGTTTTGTCAACAATATTCTTCCGTCACCGATTCACCTTGCTGCAGTGAAAATTATTTAATTCTTGGCCCAGAAAACGGAGGTGAGAACTTTTTCAACAGACTTCTGTACGCAAAATGTTTTGGACTGAGAAAAACCAGTATGATTTAGCTCTTTGGACATGTCTTTTGTAATATAGGATGCACATTGATCTGCTAATATTATCAACACGTCATTATACATTTTCTTACCAGATAATTCCTTGAAAAATATATACTTTAACTGAACGATACGCGATTTTGTCTTAAAAAATAAAATCACAATTCTAAAACAACGGGACTTTTTTGTCTACAAATTTGCATTTATGCTTGTTTAGGTTCGTGCTTGATACCGTGGTAACAATATTCGCCTTTTTTTAAAGTAGAAATGGTAAATTGCAGCTTTCATATCAAAATAGTTATGTTGGTTTATCAACCCTGCAAGATTTCTATGTGAATTAAGGTAGCAAATTTTTATTTAAAAAAATTCTCCGACGACACGTCTAGTAAATTGAAGTCTGATTCCAAAGCCATCTCATTTTGAATAGAAATTAGTTTGTACAAGCGGTCGTTCCGATTCAGGACATGTACCAGGATTACGTCCTGCCAATTGCCAGCACAATTTACTCGGTTTTGATAATGGTATACCTGTCTCGCTTCTTCCCTGCAGTTTTATCTTACTTCCATTCCCCAGTCTGCGCTTCTCCTTTTAATTCTATACAGTTTTATTGTTATCACTCGCATTTTGCGCCTACCGGAAACTTTTAATAAGGTTCAATGAGTTCGGAGCGCGGTAACTTTAGTTTATATTCCCAGGTAGGGCGGGCATAACCTGTAACAATTGAATTAAAAAGTTAAAATTTACGTTATATGTATTTTCTTGGTACATGAAATTTTAATGGAGCGGAATTGTTCGAGTGTTTGAAAGTTTTCTGTTTTAATTTGATTACACGTTTAAGGGCGCCTTTTCTGATATTTTACATTCTTTATACCTACTATAAACAAGGATTGTTATGCGAAAGTTTTTGTACTCAAGATTTACACCTTTTGATCTTGCTTGAAATCGTTTTCAGCAAATATATGTACTAGTAAAAAAATTCTACTGTCTATTATGTTCTGGACTCTGTAGATAAAATTGATAAAGTGCTTTCTAACGTCATTACGACTCGATAAGTTTAAAATTTAATTTCAATCAGCTTCAGAGATTTTTTATGTGAAATTTTGTGGAGGTTAAAATACAATTGTAAATGAATGCAAATAACTTAAAAATCATGCATTTTAACTAAAACAGGTCTGTTTCAAAACAGCATAAAATGAATTGAAGATTCTAAAAATGTAATAATATACAGGGCGTTGTATTTAAAAATATAAAGTTGGTGTATATTTTGAACACATTGTGTAAGGTAATTCCGGGAGATATGCCCCACTGGGAGAGATGCCTCGGTTGTTCTATTTTCGCATGCTAATGACATATGCCAACATTTGTACTGTATTATTGTTCCGTAACAGTTGCTATCTGGAAGGCATAACTGCCGTTGGCAAAAATTTCGGGTGGTGTGCGGTTGTCAACAAAATTAAGATGAGTTCAACGATTTTAACATGGCGCTATAATGTAGTAATAACTTATAGATACCGGCAATTCGAAATTTATTATTTTTCATGGAATACTTTTAGCCAGCTTCTCCAATACATTGTTAAGGTTATTATTGCAATAAAATTTTAAGTTCCATATTTTTTCCCCCTGGGGCATCTAACCCGTACTAAAAGGAGAGTTGCCCCATTTTATCGAGGTACAGATGCCCCGGTGGAACATCTATTCCTTATACACAATACAGCAACAACTAATCAATTTATTAATTAATACTGTAACACAAGCATCCTAGAAAGACTATATTTACATTATTTATGAAAAATAAACTATGTTCAGAGATGCCTACGGACGTATAAGAGGAAAACATCTGATAAAACCAGAAGGCAATGGTCTTCAGAACAATTCAGAGAAGAATTAAGAAGAACAAAATCTTTTTAACATATGTTCAGGGACAAATCCCTTAGCTAGGATGACCAACCATAGCAAAGGGATAATATTTTTGTAATAGTTGGGTAGTAAGTCAAGTTGCAAAATACATTCTAATTCAAGTTCTCATTTGACCACATGCATTAATTCGATACAAGTTCTCATTCAATACCAGTCAAGTTGTAATCTTAAACAAACTTCTTGGTTCTGTAAATAAATTACATTAAAAAAAATTAAAGCCGACGTCGAGCTAAATATTTTAAGAAGACGAACAAGCAGACTAAGCGTCGAAACGTTCGTCCTTCTTTACCGTCGTTATCGTCGTCGTACATAACGACGTCGTAAGTGTGTTAAGTTGATATGATCAATCGAGTGTACGATTCGTAACATACTTATCAATAAAAATACATTTTGGATTAAATATTTTTGGTTTCATTGATCGTTTAAGGCCGGGGCATCACTCCCATTTATATGGAGCATCTCAACCGCACTGTCGGGAGAGATGGCCAAAAACATGGTTTTACTTAATTTTTTTTTTTGTAAACTTCTGGTCGTAATATTCAAATTTTGAATGTCGTGCGTTATTCTCAATTGAATTGGCTATACATATCCATTTTTTCGGAGACTACAAAGTCAAAAATTATTAAAAGGTGATTTTTTTGCCTTAGGTGGGGCAACTGTCCCGGAATTACCTTATATCATTTTGATAGTCCTTGCGAACACTACTTTTTTAAATTTAATAATAGGGAAAAACCGGATATATGCATTTCCAATTAAAGCATTTTCATACAATAAAAATGGTGGAGGTGCCGGGTTATAATACAACGTTTTAATATATGCAAATAATTTTAAAACTTGCACTTTAGCCCATAACAAACTTTTTGCAAAATTAACATAAAAAATGGTAGATTTTAAAAATGTGATAATATGCCAAGTGTTGTATTTAAAAATCCAAAGTTGGTGTCAACTTTAAACAATACTAAACACGCATCACAACCTTATAAACGTTTGCGATTTAAAAAAAAATCACAAACGTATAATACTTTAGTTATTTCTCAAATGTCTTTTACAAAGGCATCTACAGCAATAATAAAATAAAACTGACAACGGTATACACGTAATCATGTCCTTTACGGACTATCAAACGCAAACATTTGCAGATCCTCATTAAAAAATGCTGGTAAATCGATAAACGCCAGAAACAGGCCAATCCTGAAGCCTTAAGAACAGTAAGGAAAGCTTTAAAAAGCACTTCACTTTAATATTTTATTGATTACGATGAAAGTGCTGGAAGTATCCTGTTTCTAAAGACTTAAAATCTTATTGTTGTTGAGAACTCTTACGAGTTGAAAAGTTAAGAATTTCAAAAATGCAGGAGGATCCGCAAACCTCACGTAAAAGCCCCAAATTTCTATGCACTTGTAAATTTGCCGCAAAGCTATAAATCTCTCTTGTTGCGTAGTCTGTTTTACACACGTACCTATAACCGTAACTCGATTTTAACCATTTTTGTTTAATTGACTTCAGATTTTTACTGTTAACAGTTAAGTGAAAAAACAATGGAACATTCAAAGACGCTGGTGGATAATAAAAAAGACCCTGATGCAAATTTTCCATGACTATTAAAATATGTACTCACTTCCCAGACATTTTAAAGATAATTCTTTAAATTATTATTTTTTGTAGCAAGGCAATACTTATAAAAAATGTAAAATTGTTTCAATGAATGTAAGATTAAAAGCCTATTTCACATGCCCGTACCTACAGGGATGAATGGAATGCAAGTTATTTTTAATTAAGAGTCTAAAATTTCTTGAATAAAAGATTCCCAACATTTCGCATTTTCTGCATAAAACGAAACAAAAGAGGACCAAAAATTAAATTTCTTCCTTAGTCAGCTGTTTACTCGTAACACATTCTTTCGTTTTTTTTAAGATAACTTGATGTTACTCTGTTTTATTAATATAAATACTTCCTTGTGAGAATTATTAGGAGTCCAATCCATTTGGATACTGTACTATGTGGATGGTTTTATATCGTCTTTAATTTTATTGAGCACTTCACTACCCAACGCCGTAATAATTTCTTTTTGAGATCTATGCGCCAAATGATGCCAAATTCGCATGGTAGATGGGGTATACAGTAATAATTACGTTATTTTAAATACTGTATAGTAATATAATTTAAAAACAACCTAAAATATATATTTTTTTCAAATTAAATATATTTGAAAAATTAATTACATATACAGGGTGCACCACGACCCTGAGATTCTTCGATAGCTCCTTTATTAATAAAAATATCAAAAAATATTTAATATAGATATTGTGCGGACTTAATTTCTACATAACCTAAAATTATTTTCAAATATACAGGGTGTTTCGTTTGAGCGGCACATATAAAAATGTAATTTTTTTAAATAGAACACCCTGTATATTTTTATATTTTTGGATTTCTCTTAAAATTTACTTTAAAAAATGTATAAAGTTATATAGGTCTTAAGTCAACCGTTTTCGTAAAATTTACATTTTTATGAAATTTTTGAACGATACAGCACTTTCAATTTTTTTAAACATTAAAGTTATTTAAAAAAGCGGTAAAATTTCGTTTAAAAATTAGATTGGCAATAGATTAATTAACAATTTGCGCTAGCTACATTTTAAAAATATTATACAGGGTGTTTTTTACGCTTTGTCAAACTTGTGAAACTTTAAACATCGATAAGTAATTTTTCTTAAATACAGCACCCTGTATATTTTTATATTTTTTTGTAGAAAATTTAATAGGACATAATCTTGAACAATTTATACGATAAATTTCGGAAAAATGCGGTACATTTTTAGCCTAAAATTAAAGTTGCAGCTCTTTTTATTCTTTTGTTTAAAAATTCCTTGAAAAACTTCGACACCTTCATGGCCGACTTAAAAATATTTCAATTGCCTTAGTAATAATAATAAAAATCGAGATAGCTCGAAAAATATTAACTTTAGATATAGGACATGCTTAATAATTTCGAAAGACAATTAAATTCTCTACAAAAAAATATAAAAATAGACAGGGTGTTGCATTTAAGAAAAATGACTTATCGATGTTTAAAGTATCACAAGTTTGACCAAGCGTAAAAAACACCCTGTGTTATATTTATAAAATGTAGCTAGCGCAAAGTGTTAATTAATCTATTGTCAAACTAATTTTTAAACGAAATTTTACCGCTTTTTTAAATTACTTTATTGTTAAAAAAAATTGAAAGTGCTGTATCGTTCAAAAATTTCATAAAATTGTAAATTTTACGAAAACGGTTGATTTAAGACCCATATAACCTTATACATTTTTTAAATTAAATTTTAAGAGAAATCCAAAAATATAAAAATATACAGGGTGTTCTATTTAAAAAAATTACATTTTACATGTGCCGCTTAAACGAAACACCCTGTATATTTGAAAATAATTTTAAGTTATGTAGAAAATAGGTTGGCACAATATTTGTATTAAATATTTTTTGATATTTTCATTAATAAAGGAGCTATCAAAGAATCTCAGGGTCGTGGTGCACCCTGTATAGTACTCGTAAATGATAAAATTTTAATATGAGCGTTTAGTTCATGATCGTTTTGGGGCCCTTTCAATCGTGGGGCCCGGGTGCATTGCACCCGCGGCACACCCTAACAGGCCGGTCCTAGTATTGGCCAAAGCATGTTGATATTTTCAAATGTAAACTGTTAATTGCCTGCAAATAAAAGGTTCACACTAATTATACGTTCATTATTTTTCGTCTCAATTTCTTCCGTTCTTTCACTACTGATGAAGAGACAACAGTCTTAAAATTAGCATTTTTAACCAAGATTCTTCGACAAAATGATTAACTATTCAATTTTTAATTGAGCCATTCGGGAATACTTGCCTAGCCCCATATAACACGATTCCATTACAAGGATTAGTTTACTCAAACAAATATTTATCGTGCATATTTGCACAAGAAAGTTCAACAATAGAATAAGAGACTTCTAACTGGCTTGTATTTCGCAAAATCAAGATGTAAATGACGCGCAGGCAATGAACTACTTCCACATCTTATTTGAAGTCTGTTGGGGGTCATTTTACAATAAGGATGAATAAAGTTAGCATCCCATTACAATGGTAATTGACTAAGATCAGAACTGGAACACAATTCCAGAGTTCGCTCCGCTTTAACTATTCAAGGCAATTAATAGTTCAATCTCCATGCAATTACTGCTGGAAATCAGAGCTTTAGTCTTGTTAACAACACTAACTTAATCTCTGTCCTAACAATCGATTATATGAAAGAATCGACTTGGCATTAAGAGCCCGAAATCATACTTGTTTAATCTTTGTAATTTTCAAAGAATTTGTTATTGAATATGTACAGTATACTTTGCTTATCTAAATGCTATAACATTTATTTAATTTTATCCTTACTTTTATTCGTGTATAAAACCGTTAACACAAAGCACCTACACATTTAAATAGCATTGGGGAAGCCGAAACAATACAACGAAGACATTAGGTTTAGACACGCCAGCAGCAAGAATTTTAACGTAGCTACCTGATTTCCTCGTGATACTTTCAATTACAGACTTGTTCATTGGTTACGTGGAGATTTAATTTAACCGACAACTGCAGCTAACAGCCGCAAAAGCGTAGTGCAGCTAAAGCAATCGATAAAGTAAATATTAGCGGCGCATTCGGAAACCATTAAAAACAACAACGAATTAAATATTTCAATAGATACACGATTAATCAATTTACTACAATTGTGAAATGCAATCAATCATCAAAACATAAATATAATACTGACACATTTTGAATTTCTATTATGTTACAACTTGGTGTTTGCATTTTAAATCGTGCGAATAAAGTTTAAAATACTATGCTTCGATTGCAGTTACCTATGTATCTGTAGATATATTTCATCGTATAGAAATAGATATTGTGACGGACCGTACTGTACATAGACCGCACTCTTGTGGAAGAGCACTTATTACTCTTATATTTATTGTTGTTAATTATGGCTCGTGATCGTCTTTATATGATGGTTGGACCCTTAAACGTTGTTTTACGTAGTACACTGGTCTAGAGCAATTATTGCACAGTAAGAAACAAATAAAACACAACAATTTTAACAACAAACTCATTTATTTTTCAACCGGCTGTACATTTCTCGGTGTTTGATTCTTAACTACCCTAGCGCGACTGTCCCAAAATTTTGAGTTCCTGTTGCTAGCTCCTTTTATTGTAATTGAATCTTTGCAAGTCTCTACGTATGTACCTACTATACTTTTTTTTTGTTATTTCGTTACTCCATAAGATGGAGTTGTCTTCTTGTTATAACTCCCCCTTTCGATAGTTTATCTCTCATGTCCGTATAATCCAACCCATTCCAGGTAACTCCCAAATATTTATATTAGGAGAAAAATTATATATAACAAATTTAAGGTAAATTATTTTTAATTGTGGCCAATTCACTAAAAAATTTTTAAACACGTCTGTTAGATGGTTGTTCTCAAATGAAACTCGTGACAAAATTAACACAACATAAGGCGAACATTTGTATCATACTGGAACACATTATTTTTACGAGTGTCTGGTACGTGCGAGGATATTCTATGTTAGTTTAAGATATTTGAATTGAAGTTAGGTAGATACCGATCCCGAGGGCTGTAATAGTTACATAACTTGCATCCCCAGTACGTGTTAACTGTTTATTTAAAGTTGAAAGGAAGGACGTGACACCGACGTTATTCACAAACATGACCGGTTAACTTGCAATTGTAGTTTGGCAACAGCATTACCATTGAAACGACAATATTATTTTAAAATCGAATGTCTCAGAAATAATTAGATGTATACAGCGCCTTTGAATGTACAATCTAATAACATATCTAAAAAATATTTAAATACACACCCTGTATATTAAAAGTTAAACGCAGATTGTGTTGAAAATATATGTAATATGATTTTTTTGGTACCAAATTGAGTCGATCTTTTAAACGCTTATAATTTTGTGGAATCGGTACGAAGTCTCAAACAATCATACATTAACAAGTATTCTAGAAAATATAAAGTAGTAGTTCGCAACAAAATTATAGTGTTAATGGTCCTAAAAATATCTCCAATCAAGTCATTTATTTAACATTAAGTTTAAAAATCTAGTTCTTCAATTTTGTTTTAGTCCTGCTAGTTTAAAACGGCAGTTTTACACCTTAGTCCAATAAATCTGAATGCTGATATCTGCCTTTTGTCACATCACTATTTCACGTAATTAAGTTATCTAGATGTGCCGGTGCTAGCAGCGGGAAATTCTGCGCAAAATGAAAAACGTGTGCGGGATTTATTTGTTTGCCGTCGGAGAGACATTTTGAAGTGAGACTATGACATTTATTACCAGGGGTCGGTCGGCAAATCCTCAATGTGGAAGGACATAAGCCGACTTGTCGTCGCATCCTCCGAGACTTGTCATCTGCCGACAGCATTTTCACTATTCTTTTGGAATATTAAATTGCACGTTCAGAGCTCCTAGTGGCATTAAAACTGTAAACGGAACCTTTTAAATATTCGATTCAAACATAAATATGCGACACCTCTGCTATACACAGTTTATTTATTTATTTATTTATACAGTACAGAATTGTTTGACATTAACAGGTGCATATGATTTTTATTTACACAGAACAGAACAAAACAGGCCGAGCCAAATTATGTTCTCGTTTTTATTATTAATATAAATAGATAGTAGAGTAAATGATCGAGTTAGAATAGGATTACTTTAGTTTAGAGTAATGTTTAAATGAATGAAATGATAGACTAAATATATCAATATTTATGAATGTTTGGTTATAAGAGAAAAGAATTCTGTTGATTGGCGAGTTAAAAAAAGGCATTTGTCCTACAGGGTGTTAAATAAAAGAGAAAATGGTGTCGCAGACCTAATCTCGGTACGTTAAAATTTATTAATGATAAAATGTTAGGATAATCTATTTTGTAGTTAATAATTTTGTAAAGAAATATTATATCACTAAGTGTTCTACAAGATTTTAAAGAGAGCATGTTTAGAACTTTACAGTGTTGTTCATTTGGTTTCTCTGGAAGTTTGTGTTATATATAGCATCGGCCTGTAGTCTTTTATCTAATGAATTAAAAACATATTCAGTAAATGTTACAAAATTAGTCTCAACTGAATGACGTGGGGTGAAACCATGTTGTTGACTGGAGATGTAAGGTTGAAATATAGCAAAAATTTTATCATACATCACAGATTTAAATAGCTTTCCTTTGCAGCAGAGGCTAGAAACAGGGCTGGTATTCTCAACTCCTTCTGTTCAGCGATATCGCTACCGTTGAACGCTAGGGGTACACAAACCACTGACAATCGTATTCCCAACGTCTCCTCTCGCAGGCGCTCTATTCGCGTGCTACGCGAGTGGGTAGACCCACTCCTCTTGGCAAATACCGCTCGCTTTGCACTCAAATCGTAACCTTTGTGTGTGTTGTGAGTTGTTGTTTTCTTTTATTATGGATGATATTAAATTTATCAATTTAATTGAGGACAGAACAGGCTTAAAATGATGTGGCCGAACCTTATAATTTAATATTATTAAATTCATTTACATAGGGTTGCCAGAATATCACTTTAAAGAAACATTTTCTCTTTTTTAATTCTGATATTTCTTTTTCTTTTTTCATGTAAAAATGTTCACTTTTGTTCTCTTTTTCGGTTACCCTTTTTTGAAATGAGAATGTTTAGTGAAGTTCATTTAATATTCGAACTTAAACTTAATGCATACAATTACAAGAATATTTCTTGTAATTATTTTTATGATGAGTTTAAAAATAATACAGAAAAACATCCTAACATCTATTACTTCAAAAATTAAATTTAATTAAAAAGTAATAAATGTATGAAAAAAATGTTTCTTAAAGAACCAAAAGATTCTAATAAATTAAATAAACGAAAAGTTGCTGGTTTTCAAACAGGTTTATTCGTTGCAAATTTTAAAAAAGATCCGACATGTTTCGCCGATGTTATTTTATCGGCATCCTCAGGGATGTTTTTTTAAAAAGTTGAAAAATGTTGAATTATGTTAAAATTGTTGAACATTTGTGAAAAAATTGAATTATCTGTTGATTTTAAAACAACACAAATGTTTAACAATTTTAACATAATTCAACATTTTTCAACTTTTTAAAAAAACATCCCTGAGCATGCCGATAAAATAACATCGGCGAAACATGTCGGATCTTTTTTAAAATTTGCAACGAATAAACCTGTTTGAAAACCAGCAACTTTTCGTTTATTTTACCTATAATCAAACAACAGGAGAAAGCAACTTTATCGATTCTAATAAATTTAGGTATTTAATGAATAAATATTTTTTTCTTATTAATAATATGGAAAGGAATCTAAATAACCGATTTTATTGGGGAGAAGGCTGCTTTATACTAGGTATGTTAGTTTATTAGGACGTGATTTCTCCAACCAAAGAAACTAATTTTCAATGATTTATATTATATTTATGAATATACTATGTAAATAATTTTACTGATATATGTGTAATTAGAAATAATATATAAGAATAATCTATTTTTGCTACAATTGTGCAAATTTTTTCTTAATAAATGTGTTTTTCAGTTAATTCCGCAATGTTCTCTTTTTTGATTTGTATTGTTCTTTTTATACATTCAGGATATCTGGCAACCCTACATTTACACAATTAAATGTCGATGAATTTCGAAAAAAATGTAGACTTTCGAGGGATACTCATTCCAATACATTTTGCATACTATTTAAATTTGTAGCAATTACACTCCATTGCTTTTGGGCATCGTTATATGTAAAATTTTGTGAAAATTTGCCACAATAATTAACTATTCTCTCAAGAATTTCTACTAATGCTGGTTTCTGCTGCTCCGTTAATATCCCCATAATCAATCAAAACAAAAACCACAGAACATTCAAAAACTGGCGGCAAAGTGACAGACCACGCAAAATTCCAATGTTGCAACATCTACCCACTCGCGTCGAAGAATTGCAAAGGCAGGGGTAGATGAGAATACAGAAGCGACCACTCCACTCGCATTGACGACGCTCGCTTTCATGAGCACTGCTGTTCAAAGCGAGCGAGTTGGGAATAGCGCCCCAGGTCTATAGTTTTCTGCTTGAGTCTTCTCCGGATTTAAATATTGGGACCACGTGAGCTTGTTTCCACATTAAAGGGAACAGTTAGTTAATGACGGGCATTATTCGTTTCTAATTACTGTGCTTCCGGTGTGAGTATTTTTTCATTTTAATTTTTCCGGACGTTTGTTCGCGAGAGCGTATTAGTTTAATCCATCTCGAGCTACATTATGTTGAAAAGGCAGACTTTCTGTACAAATTGCGATATTTCCGATATACACGCAGGAATAAAGCTCCCCGTAGAATAGAGAGTTTCATATAGCGGAAGGATCAAGGGATCATCCTGCAGGATATGAACGACCGATCCAACGCCCTTATGTTCCCATGTTTATGTTAAACATATTGTAAGGCTTAGTTCGGATGGTATCTTGGGGCATTCCTTTTTATATTGCTTTCAGAAAAATAACTTCCTTGAATAATAAATATTTTTTAAGTGGCCCATAAATATCCTTTTTATAAATTTTGTGTGGCCGTGTTGTTTCCGTGCCGGGGTAATCCGACCAATATTTCTTTGTAAATCTCCCGAACTACTCTGCAAAGAATAAATAAGATAAAGATCAAATCCTAAACAAGTTATTCGAAACGAAGCTAAACGTTATTGCATTACATCTGGAAAATATTCTAGCAACTGTATGTCGGTTCGCTTTCCGATCACGTCTGCCATGGAATTTTAAGCTATTGCGATGTTCAACTGTTAAGAACAGCTGTCAGAAGCCATATTGTGACAGTTATGCTCACTTACTCGCGAAATGGTCGACTTTCAACATGGTATTCTGCATATGACATCGTGCGAGGCGTATGTTAAATTGGATTACAAGTTCGGGAGACGCCGAAAAAATGTATAAACTTTGGAATAACCGCGCATTGCACAAAGTACATCGCATAAAAGACTCGTTCGTGATGTACTTATCATTTTATTGTCATACGTATCGAAAACGGCGCAATAAAAATACTTTTGCTTCGTCCTATACAGGGTGATTCAAATTCAAGTTTAAGCATGGGGATCTCGCTTATTATAATAGCTAGAGTATAGGTTTAAATTTGGCAAAGTTGCTTAATTTGGTGCTCATTAATAATCCGAAGAGAAATTGTAAATATCTCAAACGGTATCCGAGAAAATTAGGAAAAACCGGAAAATACGATTTTTGAAAATCGTCTATAACTCCAATGACTTCCATTAAAAAAAATGCAAGTTTGTGTTATAAGTTATAACTCGGAAATCGAGAGTGCTATGAAAATTTCGTTAACATTTTTAAAATCTACGTAGAAATATCTATAAAAGCAAATTTCTATTTTTGTTCTAGCTCATATGCGTACGGAATTATTCAAGTTTGAAAAAATCGACCTTTTTCAGTTTTTTTTTAATATTTCAAAAACTTGATGACGTAGATCAAATTTGAAAATGGCATCAGATTTCCCTTTACATTCTGCACAAATTTGCTAATTTAAACGTTCCTGTATCTTTAATATTAACGGAGTTACCCATACAACAAGTAGAAAAATGTGCGCCCTGTATACTTACAAGACGATGAGTCGAGTATTATTGATCTATTTTGGAAATAAATGAAGTCAATATGGCTTTGATGTTTCTTCGAGCATCATGATACCGTTCAAAATCACGCCGTTATCGCCCGGAGTATTGAGAGCAATTTCCGGCAAAATAAAAGGCTTTACTTTAATCTGCTATTGGAATGGAGTTTCAGAAAAACTATTTCCTGCATAACCCCTTGTGAACTTTGCCTCTGATATCCTGTCACAGAACTTGAGAGGTATTTTCCTTAGCTAAACGATAGCAGGTGCTTATGTGATAGGAAAGCCGATAAGTTTGACTGTCGAATTGGTCTTTTCCATTATACAAACACGAAGGTGTCTACATTAGATTTAGAAATATGTATTTTGTATATGGGGTGCAAAATAAACATGCCTTAAGCAAAAGCCTAGTTTGTTAGGAAATATGTGTGTGACTTAGAGGTTCAGATATTAAGTCGGCAGTAAATTTTAAGAGGTTTGTTGGGATTTCATCTTCTCCTGTTGACTGCTATAAAAACATTTTTTTCAAATCGGTTTAGATGCTTAGATAATGTAGTAATTACGTAAACACTAAAGCAACATGAAAAATATATTCGCCACATGCTGAAAACTCCACAGCTAAATAACGAAGCATTTCCCTCGAAATGAATCTTACTGCATAATTTATTCCGAAATAAAAATGAAGAAACATGGAAGATATAGTTGCGACACTATTATTACGAAAGTTTGCCTCATTTAAAGTTATGAATGTGAAATAAATTATGCCTGAGTGCCAGTATTTGTTGGCTGTTTCGTTTTGTGTAACAACAGGAGTTGTCAGAAACTGTTATTATTTTATGTTAAATTATAATCTAACGAGATTAGATGTAAGGATAGAATTGAAAAAAATTATTTATTTTGAAGTTTAAGAGATGACAACACTAACTTGTCAATTTTATTTAACATGAGCATAAACAAAACCAAAATGAATCGTTTTATTTTAGAATACTTAATGGTTCATGTTCACTCATTTTATTTTTTACTCAAAAACTGTTGGTTTTGCAGGAAAATTTAAAGAATAAATTTCTAAATAAATCAATCTTTCTAAGAAAATTTTTTAAATTACAAAATTTTAAGCCTTCAAAAAGTTCTTATAAAAAAACAACAGGGCTCGCACTTTTCAGCCCTTTGTGAAGGTGGTAGATAATCAAAAATATTACTATGGGAAACCTTTTATCAAAACACCTACCAAATGTCATTCTCGTAGATATACCCAAATTTGAGGAATAAAATAAAAACCTTATTTTACCGCTCCTTTTAAGGAGGGTGTAACTCCGAATGGAGACGTTTAAGGTAAAAATATATATGAAAGCCCTCCCCCCTTAATTTTTGATTAGGATTACTTTCGCAATATTTAAGGAACATCCTGTATAACACTGCATTATGTACCTACCTAGCGCCTCCACCAAATCCCACTTTAAACATTAAAAATTAAATAAAAATTAACATCATTTCAATGAAGACAAATTTTTAAATGATACTGCGTGCAAAGAGACTTAACCAAGGCTAAATAAAATAACGTTTGAATTTTTTTTAGCGCATACAGGGTGTTCAAAACTTATACCAACTTGGGATTTTTAAATAGAACACCCTGTATATTATAACATTTTTGAAATCTGCGATTCGTTTTGAGTTAATTATGTTGAAGGTTTAGCAGGGCTATATGGTGTCGTTTTGTAGGAATTTGCATTTATTTAAAACACTACAATTTTTTTTACCAAAATTTACATCGATGCAATATATTATTCGCAATAAAAACATACTGAACGCTTTAATAATTTTTATGCACACAATTTATTGCCTGTCTTTTACATATCTGCCGAGGTATTCGCCAAATTTTCGCACAACTTGGCGAATAAATTTGTTCGAAAGTATTCGAGAAGTTCTGATGGAATATAAATCCCTGAAAACCGGATTTGGCAATTTAATTCGTCTATTTACAGTTCAAGCCGGTGAGCTTACGTCTTTGAAAAGATATAAGCACGACTGATCCCGCTTCTTAACTAGCATAATTAACCCGGTATTGAAGCAAACGGCTTTAATAATCCGTGTTAAATAGGCACGCCACTTCCGGGATAACACTATACATAACACAGTTGGGAGAATATGCGAGAGCAGAATATGAAAAGAGGAGAAATTCATGTTTAAGGAGCTAGATCAGAAATTTGTATCTGATTTAATTACTTGCCTTATACAAAATATATTGAGTTTGTTAACAAAAATAATTTCTATTGTTCAATTAACACAAATGGTGATATACTGTCTGTGCTTAAGGGACTCCCCCCCGTGGCGGTGAAATAACTCACTTGAAACAAGTGAGCTTCATTTTTCTCAGTATAAATTATTGGATATAGATCTTGTGTATATTTTTATTAAACAAATAGAGTTGTGCTTTTACACCTGAAGGGTATCCTAAATAAAATGCACAAATTTATTGAATATACGAAGGCGTATTTTAATTTTATCTACCTAGCCATGAAAGGAACACACAGGAGAACCACAAGAATTATTTTCTACATTATTATTATTATTTTTAAAATTTTTATTTAGTCATGAGTCCTTCTACTGTTGGGGGTAGGACTGTTGAGTTGTGTTGTGCTGACTTTTTTTCATATTTTTCTGTCTTGTGCTAGCCTTTTTATGTCTTTCCATTTGATGTTTTTATCCGCTGCTGCTTTTTTAACTTTGTCGTGCCAGGTTTTTCTCGGTCTACCTCTTTTGTTTTTTCCCCGTGTTCTTGCTTCATATGCCTTTCTGGTTAACCTTTCTTCTTTCATCCTATAGATGTGACTCAACCATCCCAGCTACCTTGCCTGTATTTTTGTTTCAACTGATTTTTTCTTTAGTCGTTCTCTATATGTTTCGTTTCTGATTCTATCTTTTTTAGTTTTCCTTGGATTTTTCTTAGAAATCTCATTTCAGCTGCATTCACTCGGCTACTATTTTTGTTTATGAGTGTCCACGTTTTACTTCCGTTGTTTATTTTTTTCATTTTCCAGTTGCCTAGATGAAACATTTCTGAACAAAAAAAAAAAATCGCCAAGTGCCAAGTCAACCCTATAACGTGGATGACGCAGCTCAGTAAATCTACATTCTTGAATTACGGCCTGATTTTTATGTTCTTTAAGGACCGTACAACTATCGTGCAGAAGCCGAAGGCTGTATTTTGGCTTTTTTTGGGGCAGGCGATTTTTCGTGAACCCACTGCATAGTAAATTGTTTACGTGGTAAAACAAAATTTTCCGTTTCCGTTTCGATCAGAGACGAACGAAACATTTTTCGTTTTTAGTTCCTGATTAAATCACTTTTCAACAGAACGTTTTTTAAATTTAGCATATACGAAAAGTGCGATTTGTCCTTAGCAAACCTTTTAAGCTTATGTTTAATCAATTACCCGCTAATAATGAACGTTTAGATAATTGTAATATGCACATTTACAAAGAAATTGGTTACGCTATCAGCTACTACGCTCGAATAATGTGGTAGCCCATGGGAACTATACGAGATGCACAACTCTCCTCTAACTAATACCGTTTCTATGCAAATGAACATGATATCTTATTAAGATAAATCTGCCAATTTATTAGTATTACAAAATGTACCGGTAATTTAAATTCCGTCTTTGAGATAAATCGAAAACATCGTAACGATGTCTAGATTCTGAAACGTTATTAGAATTGAAATTTTGTTATATATAGGAAAATATTTAGGTATGTATTTAAATTGAAGAAGAACAACGGATACAAATAAAAGTTGTGTTATTTTATTCAGTATGTATATAGGCTGATTAAAATTCGTTTTCAATATGGGAATCTCCCTGCTCATAAGAGCTATAGGTTTAAAATTGGCAGAGACTAAATTTTATGCTGATAATAGCATACAGACATCAGCAACCATTTTTATTAAGACGATGTATAATTTAAATTGATCAATAAACATTCTGTTACATATGCCGTTTATTTTGGAAGTCACTTTTTGCGAAGTTCAAGCTTGTCGCGATTACAAAAATGTATTGTATTTTTTATCTTTAAACATTTTACTTGCAATTTCTTGCAAAATCATTACTATTTTCGTCAATAGAAATTTTATTGCTGAACAGAAGTGCAAATACATTGTAAATAAATCGGTATTATAGCGCTGTCCGATCCCCAGACTAATCTTCCACCCCTTCGTATCTTGCCACTAGTCCTCTTGCAGGTTTCCTTCTCATAGGTCTCTGAATGCCCTCGTTCCACGTCTTCCTGGGTCTGTCTCGTTTTCTCCTTTTAGGAGGGATCCAGTCAAGCGTTACTTTTGGCAGTCGATGGTCTGCAATCATTCTCACATGTCCGTACCAAATTAGTTGTCGTCTTTCTGCCTCTTGTATTATAGTTTCCCTCAGTCCGATTAATTCTTTAATTGTTGTGTTCGGTACTCTATCTAGTCTAGACATTCTACACGATTTTCTTAGGGCATCCATCTCCAGAGCTCCAGCCTTCTTTTATCTGCTTCTGTCCACCTCCATGCTTCTGCTTCATACAATACTATACGTTTAATAACCGTGTTGTATATGTTGTATTTTCTCTTCTTTGTTATTTCTTTACTCCACCATATTCCATTTAGCCTTTTGATGCTTCTTCTTCCTTGTCCTATTCGTTGTCGAATTTCTTTTTTATCCTTTCCATCATCTTGAATTTTTACACCCAGGTATTGGTGGCCATTGTATTTAGATATTTTCTCTCCTCTTTCTAATTCTAGGTCCCCGGATTCTCCCCCAATACAAAGGTATTTAGTTTTTTCCATGTCCATTGAAAGCCCCGCTTTTTCGTATTCTTCTTTAATTTTCCCTGTCATGTATTGGAGGTCATCCTTATCTTGGGCTATAAGCACCTGGTCGTCCGCAAATTGGAGAGTGTATATATTGCTATCTCCTATATTTATCCTCAAGCCCTTGCATTTTTCCTCCATGTTCTCAAGGAGTTTTCAATGTATATTATATACGAGTACAATGTACATTACAGACAAACAATGTATAAAATAATACAATAAAAACGTGCTTTTCAATATTCTATTACGAGTTTTCCAACTATGTATTGTTTGTACATCTGATAAAAGAACTGAATGCATTGATCGATTTTACGAACCAAATATGAACATGAACATTTAAAAACAAATTACAATTTGAGAGAACAGTATATTTGACAGTTTAATCAGCATGACCCTATTTTCGCCAATTATTTTCAAAAGAATTTAATACAAATGCTGGCTATATTTCCGTGCATAGGATAATAGCATTTTTAAACGAATGCATCAGATACGAAATCGTGTTATCAAACAATGCAACATTACATCCAAAAGGAAACATCCGAATGGTTAATTAAATGCCTTGCATGAGAAGCTATTAGTGATCACGTTATATTTTAAGGCCACGTCCTACTAAAAACTTCTCTCTCACATATACTGCGGATTATAAACTACTGCAACGCGATACCAAGCAAAAATTAGGGCTTAGAGCGAAATTCTTCAATGAATTCTCCAAGTACTTGGACTTTGTTAAAAATATGAACTTAATGGTATGCCAGATATTATATAATAATTGCGTCGTTGTGTGAGGGATTGAGAGAAATTAATCTCGAGCAAGAATTTCTTCGTCACACTACCAACGCACGAAGTTATTTAGCGAGAAGGGGGTAAGGAAATTTCTGTAAAGTGGAGTTACTTGCTTGCAGAAATAACTAAATAACGAGGGTGAAACTGCAATTCTAAGAAACAAATTATTATCAAAGATTTTATTTTAAATGTGTTCCTCCGTGGTAGGTATATAAAATAATGGCAACACTGATAAAGAAGAGAATGGAAATAATCATTGACCCACAAATTGGAGAATACCAGGGAGGATTTAGAAAAGGAAGAAGTACCACGGACCAAATATTCACAGTAAAGGAAATAGCAACTTGTTATGAGCACAACATCCTACTTGCAGTACTGTTCGTCGACTCAGAAAAGCGTATGACTCAGTAAATAGACCCAGAATGCTCCAAATGCTGAAGGAGTTCAAGATACCAGCCAAACTAATCAGATTGCTCAAAATGACATTGGAAGGGACATCAAGCAAGATTTAGATCAAGGGGGAAACAACGGAAGAATTTGAGATAGGAACAGGACTCAGACAGGGGGACCTATTATCAGCCCTCATATTCAACGTAGTTCTGGAAAAAATAGTAAGGGACGAAAGACTGAACAGAGGGAACAATGCTTCAAAAAAATTACCAACTCATGAGTTACGCCTATGACGTAGCTATACTGGCAAGAACCTTGGAAGAACTAGGGAGATCACAAGCAGAATGGCAGAAGCAGCTCAAAAAATGGGATAGGGGTAAACGAAGATAAGACCAAGCTAATGAGAATAGGACGACAAAATAAAAGACAGGCTGGTGGTAGGGAAATTTGAGGAAGTAAATAAATTTGTGTACTTAAGGACACTACTCACAAACAGAATGGAAGAAGAAAAATGAGAATACTGAAAGCCAACAAAAGTGCAGTAGCTTTAAATAACCTAATGAGCAAAAATAGTTATCTAGAAGCACCAAACTACGTTTGTATAAAACAATACTAAGACCTACAGCGATCTATGGGTGTCTGACCTGGGTACTGAACAAAAATGCAAAGGAAGCCCTAAGAAGATGGCAAAGAAATCCAATTAGGAGAATAGTGGGAGGGAAGAGAACAGATGAGGAATATATAAGAAGAACGACAGAGAAGGTATATACAATTTTCAAAGAAGCAACCATAGACAAAGTAATAAATGCCAGAAGAATACAATGGCTAGGACATATTGAAAGGAGGACAGCAGAATAATAAAAGAGATAGCGTGGAAAGGACTTACATACAAGAAAAAAAGAGGGAGACCCTGAATAAGATGAAGAGAAGCAGTAGAGGCAGAACTAAGAGAGAAAAACATACTAAATTTGAGGAATAAAGCGAAAGAGATGAGAGTGTGGAAGAATATTACCAAGCTCTGGGCCGGAACGGCCTGCAAAAGAGCTTCTATCTATTTATATGTATGTATACACCTCCTTATGACAATCTTCGTTCCCGGGTTTGGGACCGCGCTTCTTTGAAAACATACATCTATTTCAACAACGGGGTTATAACTTATAGTGATGTAACGTTTTTAGAAAAGGTCTACATTTCAACCGCCAACCAATAGCGGCCCTTCTATGTGGACCACAGTGTATATACGTTTTTGAAAAAAAAAAAATCTCCGCTTTAGGTAAAGCAAACACGGTCTGCAAACCAGAACAAATAACGCAAATATTGTTTGAAAGTTGATCCTTATTTTCCTAAATATACTATTTGTGGGTTTATTTATGCGAGTATTTTGGATAAGGAACAAATAAAATGTAAAACATGTAATATATGGACATGGAACAAATAAAACTGCAAATAGTCAAGAGATTTTTTAATATGGAACAAAGTTAACCGACATAATCTGATTATTAGGCAGCGAATTCAAATTTTGGTTAATTTGAAGGATTGGGAACACTTTAAACTTAATCTTGATATATCGATAAGTCAATTTTCCGCAAAATGGCGTGTGGTACAAAATATTTTTCAGACGATGATATTGTAAGCCCATCTCTGAACTCTTTTATATAAATCCATCACGAAGCAAGCATTACTTGCGGTGCTCCTACCTAATCAACCTTAACGTACGATGCATTAGTTTGGATGTAAACTCCAATTGAAGGGGTCAGTGCAAAAAGTTGCTAAGTCACGTTTCATTAATTTTGAGATATTATGTATTGAATATTTCAATATGTTCCCACATATTGTTTGTAAATCTCAGGTAACTAATTTTTTAAATATTGGGTACTTCTTGTTGCATTTCAAAGTAACTGTTGTACACATTCTTAAAATATTGTAAATTTTGAAAAAAAAAAAATAACAGTTTGGACTTGGCAACTTCTTGCACTGATTAGAGCCAACTTGCTGCACTGACTTGATGAATAGGTATACAGTGAAACAAAAATCACGCTTTAATGTATTTATTGTTATTAATCTTTAACATCTTATTTAAAAAAAAAAATTATTCATACACATCCACATCGCTATCCACATCCTCGTCAATTCCCGTGTCTTTTTTACTGGGCGTGGCAACATTTGCAGGTTTCAGGAGAGTCCTTTGATAGAATTCGATATCGCCCGAAACAAATTTCAATAATTTTGAAACACTCTTGAACTTTTGGTCCTTTATTTTTAAATAAGTATCCCCATAGGCTAAAGTAGGTGAATTGCCGATTCTACGGTTCATTCCCACTTTATAAAGTGACATTTCTGAAGCTAAGCCAGTCATTGTGTTGCTAGCATGGACTTTTTTACCGATTTCAAACAGTACCTTTCTGGTTTTTGAAATTCCTGGGACAGACGACTTTGTATATGGTTCAATCCACTGTTTGAAATTTTTCACTTTGATTGTTCTGTCTCCTGGAAGTAGTTGCCCATTCGATCTGAGGCTGTGTTGAACAAATACCACTTCGAAAGGATTCTTTTTTCTACATAATTTGATTAAGTCAATGTATGTTTCTGGATTATCAACCTTTTCTAGTTTTATTCTTTTCTTTTCTATAGCGGCAAAATCTCTGTCTATGGGCATCATTGAATGCCCAGGAACTGGATATATTATTTCTATTTGATGAAAGATATTTGTCTTGCACAACTGATCCAAAAATGTGAATAAATATCTATTCTTGTTTTGACTAAATGCGTTATCACAGAATATTTTTAGTTTTTTTTGTTGGGGGTCCTTTTTATGTTCTATATAATCAGATAGACAACTTATCACTTCATTGGGACCTTTCAGAGCAAAATTTTCGGTGTAAACGTACATTACTGACTTGTGTGTTTTTAGATTGTGAATACCGAAAACATGTAGCCATAACTGACTGATATAATACTCATCTTGAGCATTTGTTACCGGCAAAGGAAGATTCTTCTCAAAATCAAAGCAAATTATCATTTCTGATGTGTCAGTTGATTCTCTTTGTGCTTCTGCGAGAGCTGTTTTAAATACTTCAGCTCGTCTAAGATGAAGTTCTTTATCAGATTTCAGTTTAGTTAAAATATCATTTTTGGACTCCATTTCAGCTTGAGTAATATCTACAATAAGTTTTGTGCAAATATTGCAAATATCTTTTCGGGGGTAGCCAAATGAGATATTAAATTCTTCGTTGAAGACTTTACTGAAGATGCAATATGATACTGTATTGTTTGGATTTTGATCTGAAAACGTTTCATGTAATTTGGCAATGGAAAGATTGGGGTTGAGGTATTTTCTGTTGCGGCTATCGGACCGAGTATAATGCGATTCACGTGCTGGTAAGTCAAAAATGAATTTTCTTAGTGCATCTAAATTTTGTTTGGGTGTTCGATTGGGCCTGCTTGAGTGACGGCCTCTATTATCTGTCGGTTGTGATCCAGATTTAACCTTTTTTTCCAGTCTGGATTTAAATATTCCATGAATTGAAAGAAATGCTTTTTGGCACAGAACCACTGATCTACCAACTTCTGTAACTATTATATACTGGAATGTTGTTCGTTTTTTAGAATTTTCTTTTCGAGGTCGAGATCTGGCATTTTCGGTTTTCTTAATGCAGCCTTGTAGATAAATCGTTTGTTCAGAATGAGTGCACAAGGAACGGTATCTATTGAAAATAAAGATTTGTTCAGCTATGCTGAGTTTTTCCTTGCATTTACACCTGCAGATTTTGATTTCACGTCTAATGTTTTTCTCAGTGAACAGCCTCTTCCTTTTTACATTTCTTTTCCATTTTTCAGGATTTCTTAACCTTTTTTTTCCTCTGGCGGATTCAGGAGTTTCAGGATCGATGTGCTTTTCAGGTGCTCCACGGTCTATCGCAGTCTCTTCTTCGCAATCAGCTAAATAGAAAATAAACTAAAATTTTTAGCACTCAGTATCTCCGAAACAAAATCGTTTAGGACTTATGTTTATCAACTGTTTGCTCTATTTATAAAAAAAATACAAAATGATTAGAAAAATAGCGTTTAAACATAAATGAGCATCTGAAAGCTATTTGCCCAGGCAAATACTATTTTCCTTGTCAAAAGGTATTTTTCTAAAATAGCTACTTGCCCAATACATAAACATATACATGTAACACTACGTTAAAATTTACAAGTGGATAACCTCAAAATGTTCTTTACATTTGTATAACGAACTTTACTGTATCACTGGTTTGCTTCAAAATTTTGAATCATTGCAAAAAAACTATAAAATATAAACAATGGTGCACAGTCACTTACCTGAAGATATCATATTTGCGAAAAAACAAAGCCAACTCGCTCAACACTAAACAATAACACTTGATTGTGGTAGCTGGAAGTCAAAAAGTAGCCAAGTCCACGGACTTAGCTACTTCTTGGTACTTGGCAACTTCTTGCACTGAAATGAATGAGCGTAGATATTTACATTTATGGCATTTCAGCTACTTAGCAATTTTTTGCCAGTAAACCGACTTCACCATTGGATTGTACGGAAAATTTTAGATAGATGGCAGTATTTATCTCAATACCGTCGTAAAGTGGACTTAGCCACTTTTTGCACTGACCCCTTCAATTAAACCACGATGGATATTGCCGGTTCCCCATTTTTCTTCCACCGATCGTTATTCATTTTAAAGATGCACCTGTTTACCGTTTAAATAACGTTCATTCAACAGATAAAAATGGCTCAAGTGGGAATAGATATTGACCTAAATAGATAGTCTAGTGAATCATCACCCCCAATAAATTTGTTAGCGTGATTTTTGCCTTTTCTTTTCCGCCTCCAAGTATGCATGCACAAAAGAGAGAAAAAATGCTTTTAAACTGATTATATTCGCTCCGCTTCGTATTAACTTGACCTTACCCCCAAAGCCACGTTAAATTAACTGATAACGCTTTTAAATTTGATTAAGTTAATTCACTCCATAATTAATTCCGTTAGTTTAGCTGTGGTTATACAAATTGTGTCAATAGAGTGTTTGTATTTAGCGTTGAGTGACGTTTTATTTCATGTTCGTCTGTTGCGTATGTTATGAAGTGGTTTTTGTTTGTGAAATATTTATTTAAAAAAGAATGTGCGTTCTTTTGTGTTGGCCTTTGTGGTGAAATGTAATTAAGTACAGTTAAATAATGTTGCGTTTAGAGGTCTGTGTTTTCCGTTTCGTTTTGGCCTAAAGTCATTTTTAATCATGCACAACAAGACTCGGCTTTAGTTATTAAATCTTGCAATTATGAAATGCTTTTATCATAACTGGAAATTACCGAACCAAAAAACGTTTTAATTTTGATGTCGAGTTGGTTTTTCTTTGATTTGGTGGAGTTTGTTTCTGTTTTATTCATTGTTAAGTAGTTCTAATTAAGTCTTACGAGGTGAGCGCCAAAATTTCCCGGCCTGACTATGAAAGAAGCGGCGTAGGCTCAAAATTAAAATTTATTTTTCAGTATAATCCCCCCGACATCAATGCACTTATTACATCGTTTTAGCAACAGTTCGATACCCCTAAAAAAATATGCCTTCGGTTTGTCAGCAAAATGTGCCCAAACTGCAGCCTTCATCTCTTGGTCGTCACTGAAATGGCGCCCGCGAAGGTCCTTTTTCAAATTTTCAAACAGATAATAGTCACTGGGGGCCATATCTGGACTATACGGAGGGTGATCGATTTGTTCAAAACCGCAGTCACGAATTGCGGCTTAAGCAATTCCAGCAGTGTGCACGGGGGCATTGTCGTGCAGTAAACGCAACGCCTCTGGTCAGTTTCCCACGACTTTTCACCCGAATATTTTTTTCTAATTTGTGCAGGAGTGCTGCATAATATTCCCCGTTGACTGTGGTGTTGCGTTCTTTAAATTCTATTAAAAGAATGCCCTCACAATTCCAAAAGATCGTAGCTATCACCTTTTTTGTCGACTGACAGACCCTGAACTTTCTTGGCGGTGCTTCTCCTTTTCGCCTTCATTCCATCGATTCTGTTTTGGACAAAGAATCATAGTAGAGAACCATGGGTTCATCCCCTGTAACAACTGTCTTCAACGCGTCCACAGGATTTTCTCTACAGAGCTCCAAAAAGGATCGAGCACATTCAACACGACGCTGGCTCTGAACTGGTGAGAGATGTTTGGAGGCCCACTTTGCACTAACTTTATTCATGCCTAACCGATCGTGGACGATTTGGCGAATGCTTGTATTTGAAAGCCCCGACATTTTTGATAGTTCTTTCATTTTCAAGCGTCGATCGCCTAATACCTCAACAAGGGCAATCTTGTCGTCCGTCACCACTTCCATAGTCCTTCCTGTTCTTGCATCATCTTCCAAGGATTCTTACCCCATTCGAAATCGTTTTGACCAATCTTTTCCCACAGAATAAGACGGGGAATTGTCTCCGTACACCCCATTCAGTCGAACTTTGATGCTTTGAGGAGAAAGACCTTCGCGAGTAAGAAATTTAATAACAGCTCGATACTCAATTTTCGTTACTTCTGACATCGTGATGAACGAATGACAGTTATAAGAAAACTAATTGACATAAAATCCATTTTTGTTTTTTTCAAGGCTAATATGACTTGAACCAATGTGTTAAAAAAATTTGACCCGCCTGCGATACCTAGATCTATGTCAAACCGGGAAATTTTGGCGCTTACCTCGTAAATACCGCACTTTAGTTGTTTAACAAAAGATAATATGATTATTTTCGTTGCATTTCGTAAACTTTATTTTTGCGTAATTTGCTTAACCCTGCAGTGAACGGAACTCCTTTATTTCAGCCACAGATATCGAGTTTTGTGTTACTCACAAATGAAGTCGATGTTTCCGTTTCAAAATCCGTTTGTTTTTTCTCTTAACTGCTGTTTGAAAAACAGCGCACGTAACTTTAGTGTAACTTTGTTGTTCATCGGCTGAGCGAGGGCTAACATACTTTTAAACCTATTTTGCTAATTGAATGAGCTTAAAGCTGTATTTAAAAAATTCTAAAATGCTCTTTCTGTACACCGGAATCGGGCCACTACGGGTATCTTGCTTTGTATAAGATATAAAAATTCGGTTAAATTGGTGAACAGTTATTATACATAAAATAGGGCTCAATTTAGAGCGTTATTTTGTAAAGTATTTCGTACGCTGTAGCGGCCGAAAAAACTTTTTCGGCCGTTGCTAACGATATGTCCGGAAATACAGTACTTTTTGTGCGATCGTGCTGTTTGATGGACACGTTAGCAGCCATAAAGTACTGCATTACCGGCGTTATCCTTAGCAACGGCCTAAAAAGTAACTTTTCCGGCCGTTACCCTTAGCAACGGCCTGAAAAGTAACTTTTTCGGCCGCTACAGCGTAAATGCATTAAAACTAACAGCATACGCTGTCATCTGTCAGTGACAGAATGTCACATAGTTTCTAACCTAAAATTTTGAAAATTACTAAAAATTTAAATTGTTTTTAATTCGATCGCACAAAAAATGTAATATGCACCTCGGCCAAAACGTACTTTTTGGCCTTGATACATAAATAACTATTATGGTTGCTAACGCGTCCGTCAAACAACTGTTTCTAGTACGATCGCACACAAACTATTTTATAGTATCCGTGATTAACCCAAAATCGATGTTCGTTCTATTTTATTTATCGTGCCTTATTTTACACAACAAATCTAACAATATTGTTTTATTATCATTATCGACATCAAGACGAGTGCGTTATGTTACAAAACAAGAACAAAAGCCAATAAAAATACCCTTTAAGTCGTTATTTTTACGTTAAGATTACATTAAATCCCGTTTAAGCCATGCCTACGGTTTATATATCGACTACTTCGCTATTTCAAGTTAAATACAAATTGTAAGTAATTCCTTAAACTGCACCAGCCTTCTTTATTAACTCAAAATGATCCCCATTATTTAACAACGGTATTTTATATTCATATTAAATGAATATTCATGACGACCCAATCCTAGTTGCCCGCTCGGCGGTAAATCCCCTGTTTAAAATTACAAAGTGTGTTGGGTCTCAAGCTAAACTGCACTTCGTTCTGTATACAAAATAATGTGATAAAATTTCAGCGGGATATAGTGTCAGTAGCAATGTAGCTTCCGCAAGGGAACCGCGTTTCCGTGAGGCAAACACTAGTAAATTCAGTTAGAGTTTGAGTTGATTTGATAAGCAAGATGTGCCGGAAGGTATAGTTGAATATACGCAACAACTATGAGACTTGTAGTTGGATAAACAAGTTTTAATTTATTATTTCCAACGTCAAAGCAACGAATACGGTTGTGAAATCAGCTTTATGTTATGTTCAAATCCTGCTTATTGTTACATCTGCTACAGCATAAGTTTTACAATCATTTTACTAATGTGCCGACGCAAATAATTTTAAATGGAAACTTTCCTTTGCTTAAATAACGCTGGTCGACAGTTTTTTTTTGAGCTAAATTCAAAAATATAGCTTTGACTTCAAAACAAGCGAATTCTTGATTCCAAAGGGATTTTTTGCAGGCAGGGCCGGCCCTAGTAAGCGCAAGGCCCCACCCGAGGACAAGCAGCGGAACCCCCCTCCCAACAAAAAAATATTTTTACAATATCATACAAATAATTTATTTATTTTTAATTCAATTCTGAACAACAAGCTAAAATAATGTTACAACAAACATAACTAAACATAAAATTTGACAAATTAACTATGAACGAAGGAAAACAAAACAACTCATATTTTTATAAACGAAATAGAAACTCAATTAAAATTAATCTTTTTAGATTTTGTTTCCGCAAAATCTTTTAATAGGTTGTCAAAGTCCATCTCCCTCATGATTTCACTTTTAATTGACATAACTGCTAGTGAATTTAAACGTTCTTCAGAAATAGTGGATCGTAAATACGTTTTAATTAATTTTAATTTTGAAAAATTTAATTCGCCCGCAGAGACTGTTACCGGTAGGGGAGACCGGGGATAAAAGTAACACGGGTAGGTTGTAACAGTGCCTATAGTTTCTTTAATTTTTGTTATATGTCGCCCTAAGCGCTTGTGCAATGTTCATTTACATCCACCTCCCTACCTACATTGCTAGTTTTCATCTGTCATAGAGGTTAACTTTTTGCCAGCCAGAGTCACTATTTTCCGCCTAAAAGTTACCGCGTTGTCTCATCCGTCGAGTAACTTTTAGGCGATCTCTAAAATAGGAACAAAAAAGTACCTATATTATTTTGTTCTAAATTTAGTTGGCTATTGGTGGATGCAATACAATTTGACGTTAGAATCGTGGTTAATTGTGGATTCCCTGAAATTTTTTTTGTGTACACTTGGGGTCAAAAGTAACAAAGTGTTACAACCAACCCCAATTAATGTTTTCACTTGCAAATATTCACTCTTAGCACATAATTGGTGGCTTTCTTCGTAGATGAGAATATACAAGAGTTGTCGGAATAATTTTCCAGTTTGTTGTATCTTTTTGATTCACATTTTTAAATATGTAGGTACTTATAATCTTGGCAAACCTGGTAACTGCAGTCCCAAATTATTAAATTATAAAACTCGGTATATAATATCGGTTTAATGATGGAAATGTATGTAAAGCTAAATCATTTCTTAAAAAGCATTTTAAATTATAAAACCTATGTAAATTGGTAAGATCTGGTACTTTTGGTTTTCCTACCAGCCGCCATTGTTTTTATTCTATTACCTTAATATTTATAACTTAATATAAACAAAGCTTTAACCAACCCAACTTAACCTGACCCTCTTTTACTGATTTAATGAATGACGGTCAGTTTAAAGGCGGTTAGATTTTTTTTAAATAAAACAAACAGTTATTATGATCCAGTATAAATTTAATAATTTGGGACCGCCCTTACCTGGTATGCCATACTGTTCACTTATCATTTTGTATTGTACCAAAGAATTTTTTTTTATTTTTTCATTCTGCTAATGTGTATTTTTGAATAAAATATTAATTTTGTTGATGAATACTAATATATTTACCCACTACTTATGAGCTGTGTAAATTATTTTGCCGTTACAACTTACCCCAATCATTGTTACTTTTAGCCCCAACGTTGAGGTTGAAAGTAACAGTTGTCTTACCAAAGAAAAAAAAATTCCAACAGTTGCTTTACGAAACACGAAATAAATATCTTGGAAGCAAGACAAATGTCCAATCTATCATTAAACCAATTTGGATGTAAAAAATTTGTAATAATCTATGAGAAATTAAATAAAAACAAAAAAATGTTGCTTTTATCCCCGGTCTCCCCTATAGTAAGGAAGATCCTTAGTGCAATAAATAAATTTGGAAACGAGATTAGACGATTATTGCAAGCCAAATATTCAAGTATATTTAAGGGATTGCAACAACTTTGTGGAATAGTTACTTTTAAAGCCAGTATCCAGAGATTTGAAGGATTTGTTGGAACAAACCTTATGTTGCTACCATGAAAGTGATATAAACTTTTAGCGGTCCTTTGTCTATCTCTGTTCTAGTATCCATCGTTCACCTATGCAGTAATAATTATTTCCCACTGCTAACAAACGTCCTGGCAGCTATCGCTTTCCCGTCTAAGTGTAACTTGTCCGTCGGGGTCTGTTTAATAAGTTATGTGCTCAAACTATCAGGCATTAAAGTACTAACAAGGCGTCCTGTTAGGCGCTTACCAAGTCGAACATCAGTAAATTATCAACTTTGATGAACACTGCGGCGGTACAGTTAGTCGAACACGCACAGCAAACTTTAAAAATTGGATAAAATATCGTTCGGTGTAGTCGCATATTTATGGTCCTCAACTAATTCATGTCGTGGGATAAAAGTTCTTACAGTTTTTGCATAAATAATAAAGGATATCGATAAAGTAACGCATGTCGTCTAAAACTTCCAATATATTGATGTAACGAACAATTTTTATTATAAAAAAAGTTTGTGTTAGCACATTTTGGTGTTTTGTTATCAAAGGTTTCGTTGCCATGACTACCAACTTTCTTATTTTAAACAGAACACCCTGCATATCAACGTTTTTGGATTCCCCTTTGAATGTTCTTTATAAAATGTTTATTGTAGGTTTAAAATTAATCATTTTCGTGTGATTTTTATTTCTGTAATAAGTTGAGCGATGCAGCGCTTGGATCTGTCCAAGTGCTTGCTCAGGATAACAAATAAAAACGCATGGTCATTTGGGAGTACGCTCGACTTGGTTTAAGTTGCATCCAGCGGAATATTTAGCTCGTTTGGCGGCTTTAAATGAAAGTTGGGTGCATCGCTTCGGCCCTGAATTTAAAAAACACTAAAGGAGCGGAGTTGTACTGGCAAACCGCCACCGGAAACTCCAGGGCCGTTCCTTCATCTGAAAAAGTCAAGTTAGGAGGCGAAAAATGTTAACAAAATTCAAGAATTTTTTACCGTGCAGTCTTGTGTTTTGCAGTTTTAGATTTGCAATGTGTACTTAAAGAAATTAATTTGTGCGGTGTACCTAAACGAATAAAATTTAAATTAGCAGGTAAACTGTGCTTTTTATTTTAAATAAATTTAGCTATAAGTTAAGATAGTAGAACTTATATTATTTTTGGGAAGAAGTTAAGAGTCTAAGTAAATCTTAATTTAATACGGTGATTTTAATAATATGTAATGTGCTAGCTGAACATATTTATAATATTTAAAACGCAATTTCTTAACAGCGCAAACCTGCATTACAATTTTTTGAATTGAAGATGATCTATAAACTAAAATTTATTTTTTTTGCAGGTAAGGGCTTTAATTGTTTTCATTCCCTACGTATGTAAGTACACCCTTGTTTTTGTTAAAATATGAATGTTGTCCGTGATTATTTGGTAATATTTTTTTTAAAACACAATTTTATCGGTTTTACCTAATATTTAGCGAAAAACACACATCTAATATTATTATAGAGGGTTATACAACAACTTTTTCACATTTGTTTGTACAAACTGCTTTATAACTGTTAAACCATTGCCTGTAGACAAAAAACCATTATATCCAATTTTGTAGAGAATTTCATGTTCTATTAAAAAGCTGTAAGGTATTTTACGATAAAATTGATATTTTCGGCGACAGAGCCTTTTAAATGCAGAAGTGTAAAAAAATCAAGTAAGTGTTGATATCTGCTTAGCATTTGATTTAAAAAAAAAAAATGTACTTGAAATTTTTTGTGAGAAAAAGGTCCTCTATCACTACTTAAAATATTTGCGGTGATAACGGGCACGCCCTGTGTATTATAGGAATAAGGGCTGTAATTGTACTTATTTTCCTACGCACCAAATACTTGCTGTTTATAAAGTTAAATGCAAATTTATCCTTAAAGCTGTTTAATTAGCAGCTTAAAAGTTGGTGTGTATAATAATTAACGGTGGAAATTTATTACTTACCAGGCAAGTATCACCATGAATCTTTGTTACTGTGCTTATAATGTTCATAATTTTACTTTTATTTAATAAGCCCGCGTGGCTTTCAGAGCTAATAACGTCGGTCGAAAAACTGCAACCGAAACGTCTTTAAATTATGCAGGTTGTGTAACAACTTCGGGGTATCTTGCGGTAACCATAAACGTAAGCTATTAAATAATCCATGTGCTAAAGTTGGGGCAAGCCATGTTGATTTACTGCAAACAGTAATTCCTGTGTACTATAACCTACACAGCGACGCTGTTACGACTGCCCAATTACATACAACCAAGCGCCCAACTATAACTTAGACGAAGTCCTGCAGTGGCACAATATATAAAATACCTCACTACGGCGTTAACTATCTGTACCTCACTTGAAATAAAGTTTGTGAGTGGAATTAAATGGGAAAGTTTTTGAAAGAGCTACAGCTAAAGTGAAGTGTTTTAATAATTCCGTTAGTTGGACTTCTTTTTAGAATACAGAACAAGTGCATGCAAAGACGAACAATTATTATTGTGATCTTTCTGACCCTTTAACCTTCAAACTGGCACACTAGGGAATTTACGTTACCGGACATCAGCAGTACGAATGAAAAATTATCATTTTGTTGTGGTTATGATGAATATTATTAGACAAGCTTTTTATAATAATGAATGTGACTGGAAGACAATGGTGTCATTAAAAGAAATAATAACTTTATTAGCAAAATTTATTTAAAAAATGAAAAAATAAACATACAGGGTGAGTCTTTATGAATTTTATGTTCTATTATTTTATTTACATAATCTATTTAATGTGTTTTGTGGTTTCAATAAATAATTATTCCTTCATTTTCCATGTTTCTTCGCGCCCCCTTTAATGTATGGCGCGCCCTCAAGGGGGGCGCGCCCCACAGGCTTAGAAACACTATCAAAGTTCACAACAACATTAAAATTTATTTTTTTGCCAATTTATTTATTGCTTATGTTATAAACTAAATATCTATCTATTATTAATAATTAAATACAAGAAATGGTGAATAAGCCATATCAATTTGCTCTTGTAAAGTAAAATTCATCGTGGAAATGCAATAATTTAAGATATAAATGACAAGTTTTTGTTATTAGTGATGTGAACAGTAAGTTTTTTCGATTTCCACGGCTTTCTATTTGCTTCAATAACGATTAGAAAAAAAAAAGGCGAATATTTTGAAAAGTATGAGTTTTGGGTATAGGACATAACAAAAAATGAAGCTCTCTTAAAGACGAATTCGATGACATAATAAAATATCGGGGTTTGCATTTGAAAAAACAGAGTTACGAGCATTTGAAAATCATGGAAGTTGCCACCTATTTATGAACACCCTGTATGCGTGATTTAAATTTTTTCGTATCTAGCTAATAGAGCAATGTTTTCTGCATGTCCTTACCGAATTGCAACTCTGTGCTTCGAAAAATGACTTTAGGAGAATTTTTTAAATAAAGACTTAAAACCTTGAAAATTTTTAAAAATCATATTTTTTTTTGACAACGCCGCATAAAAACCTGTAGTATTTTATATTGATGCAAAGTTAAAATAAAGGCGGTCAAAAATATTAAATAAAAAATGGGGTGTTGTATTTGAAATATAAAAGTTGCTGTTAGTTCCAGAGATATAAAAATATTTTTATTGTGCTCGGAAGAAAAAACTGTATTAAATAGAGTTTGAATCAACTTTCTATCTCAAACCGTTTTAGCCACGATCGACCGATCCCGAACTAATGACTCACCCTGTATATGAAATAAAATTTTGGAAATAAACGAATTATATTTTTGCTGCAAATTTTTCTACAAGTTAGTGTTATTTATAATAATGATAAAGCACTGCTATAAGATAATGTCTAAAGAATAAGAAAAATGAAAAAGGTATCTTTCATAACAATTCTTTAAGACGAGCAAGAAACTTTTTTTATAATAAATGTATTTTTTTAACAATTTTGTGTAAGTGTATTTGTTTATGAACATCTCTAGTGTTGTAAATGTGTTAATTTTTATGCAATATAAGTAATGTTTTATCTCAAATCATAACCAGGATTCATTTTGATGGAGACATCCGTTATTTTAAGACGACAAATAAAAATGTAATCCTTATCAAATCGAAATCTCGCGACACCATTATAATACTCTAATAACTAGTGCCTTTTAATCGAAGATTGTTCTGGAACATTCGGTTCTAGATAAACATCAACCTAAAATTAAATGGATTTATTCAAGATAGGTTGGATAAACTGAAAGCTCCTTGATTCTATCGGACTTGTATTATACGAAGGAGAACGCGATGACATAATCCACATTTCACTAAAGCCTCGGTTTGTAGAGCTACCGAATTTCTTAGAAGATAAGATTACCGTTAATTTACATTTCTAAGCAATGATTACATCGGCATCAGAGATGAATACAAAGTGTAATTGGATGTCCGCGAGGCATTAACTTAAGGAGATTTCTCTCATTGTATGGCAATAATTGCACACTCTATGATCAATTTATTACCACACTAAATTGCAACAAGACAGTTTTTCGTTTATTGTAGTCACTCTAGTATTATACACAGTGTGTAAATAGACAACATTTCTGTAGTAATAAAAATAAACCACGAATAAGATAATATTTAAAAAATCTTTGCCGAAGCTGTCTAGAGAACCTTTAAGAATCCTATGGAACAGCTGAGAGGTGTCTTAATAACATAATAATATAGGGGTATTGGAAAAAAATTGCAGGACAAGTCCATTCTAAGGCTATCCTCTCAATGGTTTCCAAAGAAAAGACAGAAGAAATGCTCAGGATGAGCAGAGTAGACATCAGAGCAGCCACAGGACTCGTCACAAGACACTGTGGGCTAAACAAACACTTCTACCTATTATAGGGCTCTCAGAGACCGATATATGCAGAGGATGTGGTAAAGAACTCTTCTTCACGTAAAGCCAGTGTGAAGGATACACACACTATCTCAAAAATGACACAAAGTTTAAATTTTTTAATGGAGCACTCTGTATATTATTAAATTTTTGGAACTACCAATTAATTTAAAATAACATTTCCAGTAGGTGCTATAAGGTCCATTAAATCTAAAATACATGATTGTAGTTATTTGCTTTCATTCAATTAAAACACTACATTTGTACACCCGGCACCTCCACCATATTTTACGTATAAAAAAACTTTAAAGCATAAACAAAACTAAATATTTCCAGTTAAATTGTGATAGAATTGTAAATTAAATCACGCTTTTAAAGACATTATCAAAATTATACTATGAGTTTCAAAAAGTTTTCATCCCTTACACAGGGTGTTTAAAAATTACACAAACTTTGGTTATTCAATTGAATCGTGTTTGTTTTAACACAGTTATGTTAAACGTTTGTTGTAGCTAAAGTGAATAGTTTAAAAGTTATTTGCAAATATATACAGGGTGTGTATAAATTGGCGGAAGCGCTGCACGTGACGATGTTCTTCGTAAAATTCTAAGTCGAAAATCTTAATACAAAAATGTTGTACCATGCTTCCTATGGCCTTAGAAACCATTTAAAGAAAAAAAAATTGGCAACATTGCATACACTGATCAGCGTTTGGACTTTTTTTTATCAGCAATTTTTACTTAGGTATTTACAATTTTTGTTCGAACTGAAAGCCTTCAGTTCGTAAACATAGCTGCAAACTTTTGGGTATCGTATAACACAAACTAGAAATAATTACGAGAAAAACAGAGATAACAGCTAATGACAATGTTGCCATATGTATTATTTTCATTCAAATCAGTGATTTACATATTTTCAAAACCAACTTTTGAAAGGAAGAACACAATATCTAGGAAAAAATACTATTCGAAATTTATTTTTATTCCAAATTGCAGCTTTTTCATTTGCAAGTATTAAATAATAACGCTTATTAAAGGACTAAATGTCAAAACTTTGAGGACCTCTTGCAGACACAGCAAGCATAGTACAACATTTTCGTATTAAGATTTTCGACTTACAATTAGAATTTTACGAAGAACATCGCCACGTGTAGCGCTTCCGCCAATTTTTACACACCCTGTATAACACAGCATTTGAGCATACTTTGTAATTGGGAATGGACCCATAGTTTCTAAAGGAATGTTTATATTATTAGGTCCAATGTTTATCAGAGCTTTTTCGTTTATCAACATCCGATAAAAACGCCTTTAAATTTTAGGACCACATTTTTTAACACACTGTATCTTACTACGAGTTAATAAAACTAATCCAGCAACCTTTCAACTGCAGCAATATTTTAAAATGAAATGCAATTCCAGTTGATTCCCACAAAGGAAATACATAATCTGTACAAATACCGTATTAAAATTAAATTAAACGTCCGCTTAATTCTCGAAACCTTCATCCCGCAAAACTAATGATACGTAATATCAATTAATTTTGAAATCACATGGCACACATGTTGGGCCATAAAATTGCATGTGGTTGATGTGAATTTTAAACGACAATAAAACGCGGGTGCGCTCGTATTTTATGGTAATACAAATTTTGACGTGGCAATAGTTTTAAATGGAATGTATATAATAAATTTTTTATGCCGAACGAGATGGCGCTTCGCTTACCAGCCATTAATTTTTATTAAAATGACAGTGCACCAAGTACGAGTACATGCCATCATGGCAGAATTTATATAACGTACAATTTCCAAGCCGAGCAGACTTTGTACGGTCTGGTTTGCAAAGTTGCAATTTTTAAATTTAGGTTAGAGATTAACAAAATTATAATAACAGTTCACGTTTCATAATGTTATCTACAGTCTTTTACAAACAAATTATGTTTAAATATTAATAGTATATTTCACAACAAGAGATGAAAGTCCAGTTTTTTCGTGAGATTTGTTCACGGCGATTGGGAAAATCTCACGAACGAAAAAAACTGATTTAATCTCGAATCGTAAACGCTATTTTTTCTACGAAATTAAAATTATTTTATAAAACGAACGTTAATGTAAACGAACCTAATGACAATTATTATGTACAAAGTTTTAATTAATCATTTCATTTCCACATTGACATTATTTTCGCCACTAGTGGTGCATGTTTACTTATTTTATTTTTTACTCAAAAACTAGATTTTACGAGAAAAGTTTAAGAATAAAAAAAATTTCTAAATAAATCAAGCTTTAAAAAAAATTGTAAAATTTTAACACACCAAAAAGTTCTAATAAAAATGGAGAATAATGGAGAGAAAAAAACAATACAAGTTTCGTTTTTCTGGTTCTTATTGTTCTTTGCTATGTAAAAATGTGCGATTGGTTGTATCAAATTTTACGCTTGTATATATCCGGTAGTCCTCTTGAAGTGAAAGAACCTTTAAAGCAGTCTCTTTTTATTAGATTAAAGAAATATTTTATACTATAAAATTGCGCTTCGATCAGAAGTCACAAATGCGAGTGATAAAGCATACACTTTATGCACGTAAGCGCTCTCCAATTTTCGCATTGACATTCAAAGTTCACACGAATGCGAAATATTTATACTGCTATCAAATCAGAGCCAAAATATTTTATTAATTTTTTTACGCTTTTGTGCGTTTTTTTAAGAGACTTCTCGGCACTCCACTTCGCAGGAATCAATCCGATAACGTTTCTCGTACTAACATATGATGGAAGTACCACATTCTTTTGTGAGGGCATCCGTTTTTGCATATGTAAATTTCGCTTTGTAGAGTGTATCTGAGTGTGTTTGTGTCGCAAATGGCATCGATATGCCGTCATGCGTTCGCCCTCGGTTCGGGGAATTTTAAATCCCAAAGAACAACATCCTGTACGATTGTATAGTCAATTTTCAATGTACAAATTGAATTCGCCATAAAAAGCAATGTTCGAATATTTTTTTTAACACGTTGGGCGCCAAGTCAGCCGTACTTGGCTGACGCCATTAAGTTCTTCAGTCATATATGGCTGACACCTGCATATGATTATTACTAACAAATTTTACTGTGGCCTGGGGCCAAATTTTATGTCAAAGTGGCTTGGTGATGAACATGTAAATTCATCAAAACTAAAATTTGGTACTACAATTTCGAATTAAAGTTTATTTTAAAGCAGGCCCGTGCAACCTTTTAAGCCCTAGGGCCAATGGCAAATGTTATCTTAACGGGCCGCACCACTTTCTAGTGGATATGGAGATTCTTCCATGTGTGAAGGATCCGAAGAATTTTTGAAACTGTTTTTTTTGCACATACTTTTTCTGTATGAGCAACACAGTGACATACAAACAGTTCCCTAAAAAATTTGCTTTTAAATTTCTTAGTTTGAAGCGAAGTTAATTCGAAGCGACTTAGCCACTGATAGAAAGAGGTGGAGATACATAAATCAAGAACGAGGAAAATATACCTCGGCACCGAAAGGTGCCAGAGGACTTGATTAAGGAGAAGAAGAAAAAGAAAAATGATAACTGTAACAGTTGCTCAAAGATGGTTTAAGATATCTGGACAGTTAACAATTATAGTACTCAAATTTTATCTTGTACTGTAAACGCTCAGAATACATATATCTACATTTGTTGCTAAAAACTGTAAAGTTTAATATAAACATTAAAAAATCAGCGTATGGTCGGACGAAATACAAAATAAGACTTTCAAATATTATTTAAGTTTCAACAAACATTTATTGGCATACTGCCACTTTTAAAATATAATTAATTGTTGTTTTAAACCACTACCTTCTCTCTAAAAATAACTTTTGTTATTAATTGTTCTTCTCATAGTTAAAACATTATTATATTTTAACTTTGGTATTATCAAATCTGCTTTAACAGTGTTGTCCTATATTCCAGCAACTACGTAAAATAAAACAGTTATGTACAGCTGCTGGCAGCATTCATAAAAAATTTATAAATCGCTCTCCAGTCGATAACAGCCTTGTTTTTACGCAACATTTAAAAATTGGCCCGCTCTAGATAAAATAAGCCGAGTTTTATCTGGATATAACGCAAAATAAAACGTAAAACTTAACGAAAATTCTGCAAAGCCGATGATCTCGTCGACAGATGGACATCATAAGCGTAATATTCATTAAAAACTGGTGTTAAAAGGACCAAAAAATACTTCTTTGCATTATTATTAGTATGGGAAAGCTGGTACATAAAAATATTTTGAAAATCCGAGAGACTCAACACTATCATCTCGATTATCTTTCTTTTTGCAATATTTGTGTGTGTATAGCAATATACCTAATATCATTACATTGTTAAATGTAACAAACTTTGCAGACTGCGTCGTACATGAAACAGAATAACATGCAACGAGTTGTAGTTAACGATAACTGTTTTATTGTTGTAGTAGTTTTAGATGTACATCCCTAGGTATCTAAAGTTTAGAGTTTGCTTTTATTTTGTGGTAATTATGAAATAGTAAGCTTGTATAGAATGTCTACAACAGTTGGTTTTTAATTAAAAATAGAATTTTCATCGTTTTACATGAATTTTTTAAATAATAAAAGATAGTCTGTAACTATTTGCTTACAATTATCTAACTTTGTTTTATATATTTGTCTGTAGTATATATGTATAGGAGCTGCTAATCAGTTTACCAAAATCCCTGAATATAAGCGTTTAACCTGTTGACGGTCTGTTTTAAAGTGACTACGTTATTTCATTTTAAGCTTAACGTTTGCATCAGCCTCGCGCTGCTGGACCAAAATGTCACCTCCGTTGGCAATAAATTTGACAAAGACCCTTTTTTGTCGCACGTAATTCCATACCTTGGGTCTCTATCTGCTGGCGCATACGTTGTCCTCGTCCGTTAATTTTGATAGATATATTGTCGTCCGTATGTTATAACACATTCTGATACAAATCCAACGACAACCAAAGGTTTGTTGTATTATTTTTCATATACATACATAAATTAACACAACTTTTGTATTTAAAAGTTTTTTGTATCTACTCTAATAACGGAGATATTAATTAATTTGTATTACTTTGGTTAAATACCCGGCACCTCCACCATTTTCTAATATAAAATATTAAATTCGTAATAACTCGATAAATATTGATTATAGGTATAGGACATGGTTAATGTTTTTTGTTGGAAATTAAATTGTCTACAGGAAAACGTTAAAATATACAGGGTGTTGTATTTAAAATAACAAAGTTGCCTGTGGTATCCCAGAAACTAAACACTCGGTATATTGACAAGTAATTTTAAAATGTAGTGCTTATTTATTAACACAACTTTTGTATTTAAAACTTTTTTGTATCTAGTCAAATAACGGAGATATTAATTAATTTGTATTACTTTGGTTAAAGTAACCGGCACCTCCACCATTTTTTAATAAAAATATTTAATTCGTAATAACTCGAAAAATATTGACTTTAGGTATAGAACATGGTTAATGTTTTTTATAGCTAATTAAATTGTCTACAAGAAAATGTTAAAATATACAGGGTGTTGTATTTAAAATAACAAAGTTGCTTGTGGTATCCCAGAAACAAAACACTCGGTATATTGACAAGTAATTTTAAAATGTAGAGCTCATCTATTAACACAACTTTTATATTTAAAACTTTTTTGTATCTACTCTAATAACGGAGATAGTAATTAATTTGTATTACATTAGTTAGAGTAACCGGCACCTCCTTAATTTTTTAATATAAAATATTAAATTCGTACTAACTTGAGAAATATTGAGTTTGGGTGTAGGACATGCTTAATGTTTTTTAAAGCTAATTAAACTGTCCCGGGACAGAATCCCTAATACATATACAGGGTGTGTATAAATTGGCGGAAGCGCTACACGTGACGATGTTCTTCGTAAAATTCCAAGTCGAAAATCTTTATACAAAAATGTTGTACCATGCTTCATATGGCCTCAGAAACCATTTAAAGAAAAAAAAATTGGCAACATTGCATACAATGATTTGCGTTTGGAAACTTTTTTACCAGCAATTTTTACTTATGTATTTACAATTTTTGTTCGAACTGAAAGCCTTCAGTTCGTAAACATAGCTGCAAACTTTTGGGTATCGTAAAACACAAACTAGAAATAATTACGAGAAAAACAGAGATGACAGCTAATGACAATGTTGCCATATGTATTATTTTCATTCAAATCAGTGATTTACATATTTTCAACAATTTTTGAAAGGAAGAACACAATATCTAGGAAAAAATACTATTCGAAATTGATTTTTATTCCAAATTGCAGCGTTTTCATTTGCAAGTATTAAATAATAACGCTTATTAAAGGACTAAATGTCAAAACTTTGAGGACCTCTTGCAGACACAGCAAGCATGGTACAACATTTTCGCATTAAGATTTTAGACTTAGAATTTTACGAAGAACATCGTCACGTGTAGCGCTTCTGCCAATTTTTACACACGCTGTATATTTGGCATTAAATATTAAAATATTTAGAACAGGTATACTACTGCTGGTTTTGTTTAAGCTGTACGCGATAGTTTTAGAATCTTTTCAGCCTGTTCTGTTATTGAGCGCATTAACAGACTCCGGAAGTCCAGAAAGTCTAGAGATTAGCATAAACATTTTTTTTTTGTAAACGGCATACCTACACTACGCAAAAAATATGGCCTCTTTTATTAATGTTTAATATCGTCCTCTACAGGTACGTTAGGCAAAATATAAGGAACATAACTCATTTGCGTAGGGCAATTTATATGGCACGCGAAAGGTTTTTGGGGGCGCACGTTTATAATAAATTTTTAATTTTTGCTGAGTAAATGTATGCGTAAAATTTCAAAGGTATATTTAAACAGCAATATGTGAGGTCGTTTTTTTAAACCGGACCCTGATTTTTAGCGAGTTGGCGAAAAATCGCTTTTATTTCTGATGTTGATATACCTTTCCTCTTGCAAATATTAACATAGGGTTAAGCTAAGGGGAATAGGCTTTGACGGAGAGCAGTCAAATAAAATTTTAAATGTAGCTTCAACCACAAAACTTTTAGAATTTTTTAGAATTTAAAGATGTATTATTCACAGTTATAATCCATCCGTAACTTTCATTTATTTATAGCAAGGTTAACCTTAAGTTAAAAATTTAGTATTTTACCTAACGTTTAATTTTTACATCACACACAATTTGTTTTTCCAAGACGGTTCTAAATTATCTTGATAGGCGCTGCTAAGTGCATGGAAATTTTGTGAATAACTCCAATTTAGTCTTTAGGGAACTTTTGCCTAACCCTATTTATTACAGTTTTTTTAACACATCTGTTAGTGTGTTTATATTTCCTTAAACCGTACGCCACTGGTAACTGCTTTCCAATATTCAGCCTATACCTATATTTATTTAACGTGACAGCTACTGGGATGCATTTTAGCGCTAATTACGAAAGAGGAAACATATTGTGCCGTGCCACATTCATACGAGGAACATAATAGGTGCCGTATTTCCTCAATACCTTCATCAGAATATATGAGCACATTGTATCTATTATAAAGCACAGAATGGCTTAATTATATGCATGGTTAGGCTGGGCTATAAAGGGCTCCTGCCACACACACAGTGCCGCAGGATGACCCCAGATGCACATTCCTGCGAAACAAGTGAACATCTTGACTCGTATAATCTGATTGTCGTGTTGAACGTAAGTTAGTTATATTTCGAGGTTTAGCAGTTTGGGAAATTTGCTTATTGGTACTTTGAAGTCAAACTAATAGGGGATGATTCTGGAGAAAACCATAGGCAATGGGCGTTTACACTAATTTTTAATTTCTTCAGAATTTGATAGATTTGGTGTTCAGAATATCATATGTGAAGTTAAAATTGTTTAAATCAACTTCGTTTATTTATTATTAACGATTAAAGTTTTCCCGCGGCAAGTTGCGCCGTAAACGGCTTGAACGATGCGCACGAGAAATGACGTCACAATCCGTACGTACTCCTCGATGAGGCAAAACACACGTGTGTGCTTGTTGTAAATATAACGCAACCATGTCGTCGTACAGAAGAAAGTGGTGTTTTGTGCCTGAATGTTAGACCACTTCTACAAAAAACCCAGAAAAATTGTTTTTTGCTGTTCCGGATAATTCCACCAAAAGAAAAAAATGGTTTGATGCAGCAAGACGTTGTATTTCCGACGAAAGCGAAAAAACTAAATTATATTGTTGCGAAGACCATTTAAAATTTGAATAAACTAAAAAATATATTAAATAGTATTTATGCAAAAAAAAATACACTAAAGTGAAAAACATTATCATTAAGCATTATCATTAGCATTAAGCATTAATCATATGGCAATAATATGAAGCAGCCTATTACTTTCCAACAAAAAAATCTGCAGTTTTAAACAATACTTATTTGTAGTATGCTATTTGGTGCATGTTTATATGTTTGATTAAAAATGCTGATTAGTGTTGAAGCACTGTTGCTTCGTTTATGAAATTTGTATTATATTTATACTGAACTAACAGTGCTTGTTTTACAAAAAGCCATATACCTTTTTTTTATATGATCTAAGCATAAAACTGATCATTCAAAACTAATAAGTGTAAATTAATATAGTTGAATCATTGAATTGAACATTATCTACTATTAAATAAACGAAAAGTTATAAGTTATAAGTTATAATAAGTTATAAGTATATATAATATAATTTTTAGCCCTGAGGATGACGATAAAATAACATTGGCGAAACATGTCGGATCTTTTTTAAAAAAAGAATTTGCAACGAATAAACCTGTTTGAGAACCAGCAACTTTTCGTTTATTTAACCTATAATCAAACAACAGGAGAAACCAACTTTATCAATTATCTACTATTATATATGGGCCATATTTTATTTACCTCGAATTTAAGATTAATTTTGTAAATTTTTTAGATATAGCTATGACTAAAAGAGTAGTAGGTACATTTTTTTAATGTTTACAATCACCTATTATTAAACAATAAACTGAAACATACTTTTTGTTCATATTTTCACCTGTTAAATGACCTTAGTATAATATCGAATTATTTCTACAAAATAATTAATTTACTTACACATTTACTTTGTTTTATAATGAAATATACACTAAACTAACAACTAGTTAAAACCTCTCGCAATACTGTATACGTAAAGAATATTTGAACACAAATATGCCTGGTCCAGGAATGTCATATTTGTTAATGTTAAAAACACTTAAGATATGTTGTGAAGCCACCCTGAGGGGTCTCGGGGTTGGCTTGAGATAATTCTTTTGCTAATACTGTTAAAAGGCAGTACTGTTTGTATTTTATTCATTATAATAAATTGTAATTGTTGTTCGATTACGTTTATTATTTACAATCGACGGCCAAAGTACGCCCCTGCGGCGTCTTCGTCGCGCGCTTCGCACCTAACATAATAATAATCTTTATTTGTTCTGAATATCAAAAAAAAAGGTGTAGAACTTGTCACAATAATAATTTACGTACATTGCAATAATATACATAGTTAATAAAATTATATTAAAATATTATAACAACTTGTCATTATGCGATGCATAGGAACTAGTCCGCTGCACATGGACTGTGCAGAGAGTGACGTCACGGTCAATCACAGCACGTTTCAGAATTTGAAATATAAAGGACATTTTAAAAATTTATTTCTCGGAACTGGATGATTTTTTTTTAATTTTTGGTGGTTGAGAATAAACTTTATAGCTCAGATTATCATTTAAAAAATATTTTATCAGGTTTTATTTTTTTGTGTAAACGCCCATTGGTCGTTTCGTTATAAAAAGGTGTATTTTTTCCTCCGAGTTCCTCCTGTATTTCTTTGTTTCTTCTCAGTCTTACTTCTCCATCTCTTGTTACGTTAGGTCCTGGTATTTTCGGGTCTGCCTCTTCTTTCTTATTTATTATTATAGTTTCCATAGCATATGTTATCTTCTCAGGGTTTTGTATATTTTTAGTTTTGTGTTTTACTCTTTCGCAATTGTGTTCTTTTTTTAATTGAAAATAACAATCAAAAAGGTGTCTGTACAAGAAATAGTTTTTTTTTCTATTGAATTAAATCGTTAGCAACAGGTTTCTAAGTTCGCCGAACGCGAATTCGATATTATTCTTATAGAATTACCAATGGCTGATGCAATATAGCGGCCCTAAAATTGAGATTAGCTTGTCACTCGATCAAAACAGATAACGATCGGTTTTTGAGGTCGTCGAAAGCGAATTTTAAGAAGCGCCACGTAAAAATGTGTCGGCTTTCACGACCCAGCCAAATTGATATTTTAAAAGCACCTCGGAGTGACAGGACGACCTGTTGTTAAAACACAAAAACTCGTGTAAAATCGATGACAATAATTCTGATCGCTCGTCACCCTTAACGCAGTTCACGGCTAATCAATCAACTATAAATCATTAAATATTTCGTAACATCCCTCCGCGAGCTGTTAATTACACGGACTAATCGATATTCAAACATAATATTTGATTATGCACTAATTGTAGTGTAAAGAGAGGTACAGTCAGGTCATTATTTTCAATTAATTGGAATAACAAACGTAGTTAATATATTTGAAATTGGAAGGTGAATAGAGATATATGGCAGGACATAATTTAATGATTTATAGTTTAATATTGTTATAGATTTTGTGTTAATTCTGTTTGAGACGTAGAGGATTATAAACTAACGACGTAGTACGTGCAATCTGAGAAGGCTTAGACGAGAAACTTGTCTTGTGGTAAAGCGACAAAATAGTCGGGGAGAAGGCAAATAATTATCAAGTTCCACTCTCCAATAAGGCAAAATCGTTGGTGTATATCAGAACCGTAAAATACAAGACAGCTAGTCAATTTATTGTTTAAACATGAAAAAAATTACTTGCAGAAGACTGAGACGACATATTAGGGGTATCTATAGGGCAACAGTTATTTTAATATTTAAAAAAAAAATATTAAAGAAAACAATACTATAGCGACCTTTACCGACGACACGGCTATTTTAGTAGAAGAAACAATATAGAATCATCCAAAAAATTACAAGCAGCTGCCAATCAGATCAACAACTGGACAAAAACATGGCGTATAAGGTTATGAAACTAAGTCAGTTACTATCAATTTTACCAACAAAAGAATTGAACATGTACCAATCAACTTAAGTAATAAACAAATTCCATACTCCAATACAGCAAAATACTTAGGTATTACACTGGACGCTAAGCTACCCTGGAAGGATCATGTCAAAAAAAAGGGAAGAAATAGGTCTTGGAAATCATAAGTGAAGAGTAGGTAGAGGAGTGGTCCTAAGACACTTCCCTGTGGCACTCCAGCTTTAATTTCTTTAAGATCAGATCTGCTTGATCCTAAAATGTCTCTCTGATAAATTTTAATATGAAGGAGAAATGAAGTCTTCCAACTTCCAACAAAGTTTTCCTTTCAAAATCGAGTACATACGAGTAATTGCTATCGTTGTTAACGATAGGTACTTCTTTTTTTACTATCTTTTTTTAGTTTTTCAATCTCTTGTTAAAATATTATTACCTATTTTTGGTAGGCTTTATAGTTGTACCAACATGGTTTAGCGTATTTTGATTCATCAGGCTTGATCGATTCCATTATGATATGGAATTTTAATGGGAAATTTCTTTAGCGCGCAGTAAAATTGCTCGCACTCTAGCGTTCTTTCATAAACTTAATCAAATTTACCCCTAATCCTTCTAGGTTAAGCTAATGATTATGGCTGATTGTTAAACCAGTGAATTGAATAATAAAATAATTTCGTACCATGTAGGTTTTTGCACAAATATTTCGATTCAAAATAAACACGGTCTAATGAAGATAAATTTTAAGTTCATGAACGTAAAAACCTTAATTATGAGCTAAAGGCTAGTTTTTTCTTTGAAGCATTCGTTAGTTAAAAAGGTAACGACGAAATAAAACTTTAATTACATTTATTAACAGCATTTTTAGATTGCAAAACTGCTACGTGGCTTTCAAAAGCGTTGCATATAATGCACAGTAAACACATGTTTAAAAAAAACCCAGAACGTATTCCATATTTTTAATTACGTTCAGAATGAACTAAATTAATGCACATTCATTAAAATTTAGTACTAATTGCAATTACATTTAAAATGAAACAGCGCTCATTCCTGTTGTGCTTTCAAATTACTTTGTTGGTAAATGAATTATTGTTAACGTTTTAAAATTACTGTATGAACCGGAATCAACTAAATAATAAATCAAAAACCGCGTTGTACCTCAGCTCAAATGGAATACGATATTCCTTGGAGCGATTGCTTTTTAGTAATTTAAAAAAAATAATGATCTATCGTTAAAAAATTTGTCAACGGCTTTAAAGTACGCTTTTAATTTTTAACTTTGGTGCCTTAGATACTTTTGTATGTTCACCCTTACAGGAGCTTTTTATACTTCGGTTCGTTTTTCTTTCAACACTTTTTCATTGCCGACCTCTCTTTCAGCCGCCACTTTTTCCGTACGCCAATTTTGTGATTCTTTCCTGGCTCATTCGCCCTGTGTAATCAAACCGCCGAAGTAGACCTTTTTTCTATTTGTCATTAACACCCATGTAACTTCTCAACATTTTTTTGAATTCTTCTATTTTTAAGGATATTGGTTTCAATTTATTCCATCCTCAGTAGGCTTTCTTTGTAGTATCTTTGTACTCCATAGTTATTTCTTATTAGTATTAAAAAATCAGTGGACTTTTGTGAGTTCGCACATAATTTTTTCGACTCTTATTTGCGGCTATTAATCATTCATTCACCTTACTCATATACGCGTAACAAATCAATATACAGGGTGGTGCTTTTTTCAAAGCTCACCATTGCTATCTTGGAAACGGTAAGAGATAGAAGGTCGGTTAAATTAGAGAAAAGTTGCACATTTTTATGGCGATTAAGAATCTGAAAAGAAATCCTGGATATTTTGATTCGTTTTTGATTTATTACAAAAAAAGTGAAAAATGTGATTTTAGAAAAATATTATTATCTTCCCTACCATTGACGCTATTTCATTTAAACTTAGTAACTGTATGTTTTTGACCGTCCTGGGTTTGATGACGTCAACAGAAATTTTCTAAACCTTCTAAATTTCAAGTTGCGATAGTCAACTTTTTTATTTCTTATGGCCGCCATATTGGATTTTTACACCATCAGACAGACAAAAAAATTAGCTTTTCACATTGGTAACCAACATCCCTTTTTTCTTCCAAACAACTTGTTGAAATTTGAAAATTTGTATAAATAATCTATAAAATCGAGAATACTCTGAAAAACAATTGAAACTATGATATAAGTAAAAGCTACAGAACATTTTATTGGTCTAATGATAACGAAATTAAGATTGTTGAAAACATATTTAGAAGATATGTTAGGCGAATTGCCACTATTAACAATTCAAAATCATCAGTAGTTTCAGCAAGAAGGAGCGTTCCTCACAACGCCCGCATTGTAAAAGGATATTAATTTAGATGTACCCTTTCAAAATTTATGACTTGGTACGTTTGGTCCTGTTCATTGGCCTCCGCGATCGCCATGTTTAACGCCTATGGATTACTTTTACATTGATGTTGTTTATGCAACCCTAACGGAAAATATTGAACTTCTTCGCCGTAAAATCAAAAATGCTTTCGACTTTATTTCGAGACAAACTATCCTAAAAGGCAGTGGACGAAATGAATTTGAGGACTAACCACTACATCATACATAACGGCGCGCACTTTAAACAATTATTTAAATAATTATTTATCTGGTGTTTTAAATTTATTGTCATTTCGTTATTTTATTAGACCTATAAAATGTTGTGTCACTTTTATTTATATTATAATTTCAATTGTTTTTCAGAACATTCGCGATTTTATAGATTATTTATACAAATTTTCAAATTTCAACAAGTTTTTCGAAAGAAAAATGGTATGTTGGTTACCAATCTGAAAAGCTATTTTTTTTGTCTGTCTGATGGTGTAAAAATCCAATATGGCGGCCATAAGAAATAAAAAAGTTGACTATCGTAACTTGAATTCTAGAAGGCTTAGAAAATTTCTGTTGACGTCATCAAACCCAGGACGGTCAAAAACATAAAGTTACCAAGTTTAAATAAAATAGCGTCAATGGTAGGGAAGATAGTAATATTTTTCTAAAATCACATTTTTCAGTTTTTTTGTAATAAATCAAAAACGAATCAAAATATCCAGGATTTCTTTTCAGATTCTTAATCGCCATAAAAATGTGCAACTTTTCTCTAATTTAACCGACCGTTTCCAAGATAGCAATGGTTAGCATCGAAAAAAGCACCACCCTGTATAACGTCGACCGATCGTTGCAAATAAGTTCCTTTTATCAAACCTCTGCAATTTTTCTTGGAGTTCACAAATAATAAAGACAATTCCGTACAACGGTGACAGTATCGAGCAGTTGTTCCGTTTCAATTCAAATGGCATTTTCAATTCGTGTGCACGTTTCATAGCGATATTTTACAAACAAGTTCAATTTGTTACGCAAACAGGAGTTTAAATACAGACACACTGCACGGTCATTGAAATGACGGTGCCTTTGAACATTTAAATAAAATATCAAACGTGAATATAACAGAAAATTATATTTTATAGGAGTTGAAATGAACATTTTACGTATAAATTTTAATGTATAAATTAGTAATTTCTATTTTTATTTTCAGGAAGTCCAGATACTCAAAGCTCTAGTCCTTGGCGAGGAAGAGCGCGGCCAAAGTCAGTACCAAGTCATGTGCTTTATCTTCCATTTTCCCAAGGACGCGTTCATATCGTCCGACGCCATGTCTAAACTGCGACAAAAAAATCCTGGGACCATTCGTACTCCCGAAGAAGACAGGGGTCGTGAAAACTATACGATGGATTACACCGTGGACCTAAGCCGTTCCGCTATCATATCCCCACACATTGCAGATATGTGCTCTGAAGCTTTCGACGCGTCGTACACGAGATATGAGGATATACAGCTCTGGTCAAGCGTTCAAGGTAGGTAAATAACCTTTACTCTAAGCAAAACGAATGAAAAATGTAGATTAATTGAGATGAAAATGTCGCGATGCGATTAATGTGCATATTCTGTAACCAATAAAACAACTTCATTGTATGGACCGTTAATTATAAAAGTGATGTAGGTACGTTGCTGTAATAATTAAAACCAAATTAACCATGAAATGTTAGTATTATTGTCAATGTTCGCACAAAAATATCATACACTAGGCATGTAGGTAGGAGACATTTCGCCTGGAATGCCACGTCCCGGGTCTGATATTCTGATATTACAACATCGCCCCACAACGAGTATTGTAGTCTTTTGTATGATAGTCCGCTATTTCGTTTCTCAATAGCAATATTCGTTTATTTTTTAGGGAATGTGAAATGAGAAATGCAGCCGTTATAAAAATACCAAAACATAATAACTAACACAGACACGTCAGATGCGTTTTGGCCGGTATTATCTTTTCAAAGTTTGAATATCGCATCCAAAAAAACTAAGAAGTCATATAAATAAGGCCATAAATATCTTTAAAGTTTTAACCTTGATTAGAAAATTATGCGTAAAATTATTAATCGAAGTTCAGGATATAACAAAATCTGTTATAATACACATATTTTCAGTTTATATTCTTCCTAAACATATTAAACCACACTTCTATCTCTAACGATGTCGGAGGCCCCCTTGTGCTTCATATACAAACATACGTAAAATTTTTGCTTTTTTGTTACGATTTTAACATGAAGGCCGAATTTTTATATGTTAAGGTTTGATTGCATCAAAGGCTTAATTAGCCGATTGCTGTGTGTACCGGAAGTTTATTTGATTGCGGCGAAACGTTTATGCCAACAAAACCGATTTATATTAAAAAATTTCAACGTCAACAAAAATATGGCGCATAATAAAAAAAACTCGCATTCTTATATAAATATTTGTACGAATATCCAACATTCAAAGATGTGTTTTAACGTACAGCGCTTTTTCGCAATAATTTCATTATTTCTATATAAATTTAAGCATTTTTGAATGAGTTGCTTAAACTATAGCATATTTAGTAATACTTTAAAATAATTTTTATTAAAAACCTAGTACATAGAATTACGAATGTCATGGAAAAATCCCAAGAAGAAAAGAAAGTTTGTTCTCGTATATTTCTAGACGTAGCGCAGGCTTTCGACAAAGTGTGGCATGATGGTTTAAATTCTTCAGTCCTACATCTCGGAGAGACACTTCAGAATAAAGCAAGAAGAATCTTATTCAGAACTTACAGAAAGTAAAGCAGGGGTTCCACAAGGAAGGGCACTAGGTCCGGCCCTATACATATTGTATACTTGTGATATTCCAAAGTTGGAAAATAATACTATAGCGACTTTTGCCGACGACACGGCTATTTTAACAGTAGAAAGAAAATGCAGAATCATCCGAGAAATTACGAGCAGCTGCCAATCATATCAACAACTGGACAAAGTTAAATGAAACTAAGTCAGTAATGTCAGTTTTACCAACAAGAGAATTGAACATGTACCAATCAACTTAAATAATGAACAAATTCCATACTCCAGCAAAATACTTAGGCATTACACTGGACGCTAAGCTACGCTGGAAGGCTCATGTCAAGAGAAAAAGAGAAGAAATAGGTATCAAATATAAAAAATTGTACTGGCTGATCGGGAAGAATATCTCTCTGTTCCTACATAATAAACTTTTGCGTTACAAGCACATTTTAAAGCCTGTATGGACGTTTGGAATACAGCTATGGGGATGCACCAAACAGAGATTTCAGAACAAAACACTAAGGAACATCGCTGATGCACCTTGGTATTGCAGTAATAGTGACATACATCGGGACCTCAACATGGACACTGTAACCAACACCATTAAGAAGTTTGCCAAGAGCCACGAAGAAAGGCTCCATCAACACGTAAACGTCGAGGCGATCCAGCTCCTGGACATTACAGGATTAGTAAGAAGACTTAAAAGGGTTAATGTTTAAATAAATGGTGGATGCGTCGGGTTCCTAATTGTTTTAAGGTAAATGCAAAATACCTGCACAATTGATCATGATATCACCAACTTCTAGGAATTAACAAGCATATTAACACTAGCTATTGCTTTGTGCAGTCGAGACTAAATAACAACGCTATTATTTTCCAAAGTTATAAAGCTTCAATGATTTTTTCCTACCACAATACAAATTCCAGTTCACTGCGATTATACTGGGTTAAGAGATAGCCAGTGAAGTGACCAATGCGTAGTAAATTATCGGGGATCCTACACACTATCATTAACTGCGTCCCCACACGATTGTAACCATCATTATCAGTGTACGGTCCCCCACACACCTATAAGGCTGTCCGACAACTAATTACCTACTGTATTATGATAACAGATGTGATAGACCGTCGGTGCGCTATTGAACAGAGGTGTTATAATACATGTATCAGGTTTTATCCCATTCTGGTCACGTGTAATCGACATGGCACGTGAGAGTCGATCGACATAGGTCTGCCACACGTGTGATAAGCTCCAGCCCCAGTGGTATGAGTTTGACACCGAGGTCGGGAGGGTTATTTGCATACAAATTGCAAGGCTGGCACACCGACATCAAACAAACAGCGATTCATAAACAGTTATCCGACCCTTGTCAATGTAGATAAATTATATATAAATAGCTCGAAATTCCGCGTTGAAGTACACGAGAAGGGCTTTTTTCCTGGCTCATTCTAACGTAGTTTAGTTTTGAATTGGGAAATTTGAATAGAAATTGCGTGGCCTTGACCGACGGCGCGACATAATGCACTTGTTTGCCTTAGCTAGATTCTATATTGTTTCTTAACAACTGAGCATCATTAATCATCCTACAAATCCGAACGTATTAAAGCTTAAAGACTTCTTACTTTATAAAGCAGCTAATATTTTCTTGGATGTACAGTGTGGCGAGCAAATTCCTCTCTATGTGTATTTTCTTGTAGTATTTTCCGTTACTATTTTAAAATCAAAAATCTTTTATTAATTATAAGAGCTGTTTATTTTGATAATGGGGCAAGACTACACAAGAACAGACAAAAAGAAAAACAAAGATATTCGATATAAAAACTAGTTTACGAAATCATGGCAAACTTTGATAAGGAAATTTTTACAAAATTTGCCCTATCTCGATTATTTTTTGCTACAAGTATATTTTTGAAAAGCCTAAAAAATCTTTTACATAAAGTCACGAGCAACAAGGGTTTCTATTTAAAATATTATAAGTTTACTTCATATCTCGAAATTCAGGGTCGCTAAAAAAATATTTTTGTTTTTAAGTTAAAATCCTTGATAATATTTCGTTCTATTTTAATAAATAAAGAAGTTAGATTACATTTTCAAAAACGATGAAATTCAATTTTTCGTCTAGTGCTAAAATAAAAAGCAATATGAAAAATCTAATTACATAGGCGTTATTTTCTCAAAAAAGAGCCCAAGAGACCGATATCAGATTTTCGCTAACTATTACGGAGATACCCCGATACATTCGAACATGGTCCACCCTATATAAGTTTACAAACAGATATGTTTTCAACAATAAATGTTGAAAAAATTGTAAATATTTCTGAACATGACTTAAAAAGTCCCATTTCAAATGTATTCGGTTTTCTATCTTCAATAATAAACGAAAACAAGTACAAATTTGCAGAAAATAAAAATAAACCTAATAAAATATTTAACTCTGAACAAGTTGTAAGCGTGCAAATTCAATATTGATTAAAACGAAATAACATTCGCAAAGTTCAAATTGATATTTTAATTCCACAGCAATTAATAAACACAAAATTGGAATTGGGATCTCCATTTTCCTTAGGCAGATTGTATTCGTGAAATATACGGACGGTTGGGTTCAATATTGTCCAGAGGTTTAGGATTTAATCGAGTGTGAAGCACAACAAAATCCCCCGGGCTTACGGTAAGCCATTATCATCAAAAATCACTGAAACAATAATAGATTATCGTAAGCTTATTCCGCACCAAACAGATTGACACAATCGGGTGCCGTATTTGCATTTCAGGTAAACAACGGCAGGTTCAAACATTACAAAAAGAAGTGACTGACTGTAAAACGGAGACATTTCTTACCAACTTTGAGCATGAAGGAAAGAAAATTATTAGTTTATAAAAAAAAATTATGTTGAAAGAAATTAGTACTGGGTTGAACCATAACTTTTTCGTTTTTTTTATGTATAGCTAGCGAATTTTAAATATTTAGGAACAATAATTATAGAGAATGGTATATTAGAGGAAGATCTGAATAATAAAATAGCGACAGCGACGAAATTTTAATACGCCACTCTCTCTAGCTTTACTAAATGAACTGAGAGACGTGGATTTTTACTTAAAAGTAAAAGCTTAACAAACAACAAAGATATTACGATTTCCATGACTTTGGCCCACTTTAGATAGTTTCATAACTCCTTCTTAGTAAAAATTGGGCGAATTTTCAATAGCATATAATTTTTAGGTACTTTCATAATTCAATTCATAAAATGAGAGGACAAATAATGTATTTATAATTTTGTGTGAGCTTTTTATTTGTAGACAATTTATAGTTTATATTTTAATATATGCACATGCTATGACCAATTAAAATTTCCTTTTCCCGTGATATTTTATGATAGTAGTTTATATAAAAAAAAGTGAGCATAATGCATTTTATTTATTAAATAATTATCGTTTCAAATTCGATTATTTTGCTCAGTATTGTCGTCCCAAAAACTCAAGTGTATATGTATGCGTTTTATCGTATTTCGCGTTCAGATTTTGCATTTTTGCGTATGTAAATATTTTATAAACATAAGGGCAAATCCAGGGCTCAATAGATTAGGTTGTGAGGTTGAAGGCGAATTCGTGTTAGCACGATAAAAATGCCTACCACAACGTGCTTTGTTTCCTTTATATTGTAAAAACTCACTTTAGATCGAACGTGCGACCGTACAGTAATCTTCGCTTCTCTCGGACAATTGTATACAATTTTTATGTCTCGTGTTGCCACTTATATGAGGAATTATTGGCAAACAACACTCGCACATACACAAGTTCTTTTGCCTTAGCTGAATAAATTATTTACATTCTATTTTGTTTCTAAATAAATCAGAAATAATAAAAAGGTTCTAAAGAACTAGTGTACGATGTAACAGAATAATTTTAGGCATTGTGAAACTAATTACATCGACGAACAGCCTTCAATTAATTTCCCTTTTTAATTTTTTGTTTGTTTGTTTATTTAAACCTTAATAGAGTTTATAACAATGCAATCTAGGGTTTGAGACCGATGAGCAATTTATTTCTAGTCTAAATTAATAATGTTTAAAGTTAGTCTAAGGTTTACCCCTTCATTTTATTTTATATCCAATATTGCACGATGTCAAAAACTTGTAATTTTAAAAACTTGAGACATAAATTGGTATGAATATGGCAACCTTTAAAAGTATTGAATGTAACAGTCCTTGAAAGTATGTTCTTTTTAAATGTAACGTTGATCTGCCAACAAAACACACTTCTTTGTAGTAACATTTGTATATGTTGAAAAAGTTGCCAGAGTAAGCGATTTAAATTTTCCAATCGTCCGAGCAGAAAAATCACGTCAGTTGTACTTCGTTTTAAGTAGTGAATGGGAAATGTCCCTCCGGCACTCGTTTAAATGAATCGGTAAGTGGATTGGAAAATTCATCCGAAGAAATTTTGTTGACACAATCCGTTAAATCTGGGTTAAACGTATTTTACATAATGAAATTACTGTAAATAGATTAATACTTAGACTTTGATTGAAAGTATGTTGTGGTGATATTGGAAATTATTCTTGGAACTTACTATGATCACAACTCACCATCAAAGTGGGTTATTTTTTTTATTTGCAGTTATGTTTGTGTACGGAAGTTAACATTGTTATTTTCTCATTTTTATCTCAGTCTATCAAATATTATTTTAGTGTACATATTCAGGGAATGTGCAAAACATCTCCATAAAATTCATAAATGTAGAAAAAACGGTGCGTATAAAACTTCTTCGCAAAGTACTGTTTATATACATGTACAGTAATAAAAAATTTCACTTCCGTTCGCTTGAAGCTATTCGATTTCGCCGTGTGGATGGAGTGGATATTGAAAAAAAAATCCGCAGATATTTATGCTAATATTAGGTCTTATTTATTTCGAAGATAAGTCGTAGCAGCGAAGCAAAAACTTTGCATGATATGGTAACTGTATTAATTTACATTTCACAAAACTCTGGTTTCTTTAAGAGTGTTGTAATAGGTTCATTAATAGAAAAATCAGGAATACAAAAATATACTGATAATTAAGTGTGAACTTTTAAAATATTCACATCCAAGGTTTGGACATAAGCTTAGTAGTTTTATAAAGCAAACATTTTAATGACATATATAAAATTGCTAGCCAACCGCCAAGTATACATCAATATTAGGACATCTGCAATATAACCTAGAAACTCTAAACCAGGAATTGAAAAAATTCAATATGAAAATAAATACAGAAAAATCTAAAATTATGATCGTTACAACAGAGAACAAAGGGCATAACATCACTTTAAATGGGCTGAAACAGGTAGAAAGCTTTAAATATTTAGGAGTGATCATAGAGAAAATGGAGGAATGGATAAGGAAATAAGCGAAAGGGCAGGAAATGTGGAAAGAATATTTAACAGCTTAAGAAAAACATTTTTTGGAAATAGAGAAGTCTCAAAACGAACAAAAGTGGAAGTGGTCAAAGAGGTAGTAACACCGACACTGTTATACGGAAGTGAAACGTGAACACACACAAACAAAAATAGTAGCCTAGTGAATGCAGCAGAAATGAGTTTTCTAAGAAAAACCCAAAGAAAAACCAAAAAAAAGATAGAATCAGAAGTGAAACATATAGGGAACAATTAAAGATAAAATCAGTTAAAACAAAAATATAAGAAAGACGGCTGGGATAGTTGGGTCAAATTTATAGAATGAAACAAGAAAGGGTAACCAGAAAAGACTATGAAGCTGTCTATAGGACCTTTTAAAAAGACACCAATTTGGAGTCTTATAAAAAAAAAACTTGAATTTTATTGAATTTTTGAATCTAACTTCAAGTTTTACAAAAATGTTGCAATATACAGGGTACTCAAAAATGACACCAGGTTTTGATTTTTTATAGAACTTCTGTATATTAATATATTTTAGAATTACCAAATAATTTAAAGTAACAATATAAAAGGTGTTTTAAACCTAAAATACATAATTGTAGTTATTTGCATTTAACAAACCACTGCATTGGTACACCCGGCACCTCCACCTTATTTTACTGAATCTAAAAAGTTTAAATAAAATTAAATATTTCCAGTGGCTTAGGTTGGAACAGGTAGAAAGCTTTAAATACTTAGGAAAGTTCATAGAAAAAATATGTAATATTTATATGTATATCATATAACATATTTAATATAGTGCTATTATTATTATTAAATTCTCTGCATATTGGTGGAACACCCTTATTCTTTAGTACCTCTCAGAGTTTAATTATTGGGACACTGTCAAAAGCTTTTTGAAGATCAATTTAGTACCTAGTTTGTTTTGGGGATTTGTTTGGAGATTATGCTACATCACGATAATGCATCTTCTAACACGGTAGCTTCAATTTTGCTGTTTTATGTCTGTCTTCTGACTTCATGTGCGACTTTTGGTTATATTTTGGAAGTAAAAGAAATTCGCATGGTAAAATGTTTCTGTTTGAAGGGCAATTTGCTACTGCCTTTCAGGATTATGTCCCGATAGTGTTAAATTTAATATAAAAAAATTTAAGGAGCTACTTTTGTGATGGCGACATATGATAATAAATGATCTAAAATATCTGACGAGATGAATGATAACAAAATGATTGTGATCCGTTAAATGTAGAATTTTCGCGTATTGTTAAAAACGTTTATGGTCAAAAGTTTCGATATGCAAGCCGATAGATAATCAATCATTTCGCAGAGTGTTAACAGCAACGGTCTGGCTCATATATGTAAATACGGCACCGTATTACAGTGAAAGCAATCTATCAAGCAAGGTGTCATGTGTAATTCCGAGTTTTCAACCCCTTTCCACATCAAACTTGGGAAAAATCCACGTAAATATCACGAATACCGAAATAATGTTGAACGCTATTTACATATAAATAGCTTTTACGATCTAATATCCCCCTTTTATACGCGTTATATAAAAACAAAAACGTATTTAATAGATTAGCGTTGAAAGCTGCCTCTCAAAACTTATAAATATGTCAGGAAATTTTATAAATCACAATACAAATATTGTCTGCTAATTAGATACTGTAGTGCGACTGTCAAGCTGAATTAATTGAGAACCAAAAGAAAGTTGATATGTTCTAAAATTTTATTTCAAACATTTTTAGCAACAATTACTTTCCACCTCTTTAGTTTTGATTGTATCCATTTTTATCCAAAACGTGATAGCCCTTCCTAGGGCGAACAATAGAGCATCCAATTTTTATCGAAAATACATTTTCCTTAAAAACAAATCACGATCAGCTGTTCACGTTGTAAATAGAGGAGCCAGGGGCCGAGCACTGACTGATGACACGGCCGTATTTGTTATTCACAGTGCGATCGGGCTGTGTTTTGCATACATGCCGATATAGATCTCGGCCAAGCTGATTTATGATGCCTCCACCCTTGCGTTTGATTACCTGTATTAATATTAATGCTAGGTTTGTCACGTTGCGCGAAAACTAATTTTATACGGTACCAGACATATTAGACGAAATAATGCAGCAGAACTATACATTTCTATCATATTTACATGCAATCCATACCGGCTGGAGCCAGGATTGTGAGTAAATAACCGCGACCAGCCCTAGACTCGTGAAATGCATGTAAATTTGCTCATTTTACGCTCTGGATCCATATGGCGGATTTTAAATACATAATTCGTATCTATTATCAAAGATAATAACAGAAAATGGATAGTTACCCTTCAAATGGCAGTTAAAGAACTTAGTAATAAGCCCGCACTGATTTTGTTTTTCTCATCCTACTAATTTAATTGTGTTTTCTATAAATCCAGCCTGGCCATTGTACACATGTCGTCAAAAAATGTATTTTCAACTGTTTAATACAATTTTTTCAAAGGTTATTATATAGAGCGGATAAAAACTGCTTCTGTTTGTATATTAAGGACGAGATTTCATTATGATTTACCCATCGAGTAGTTTTGTACTTCGGACTGAGCTACTAACAAATCGGTTTTCCTGAACGAGATATTTAGTGGAAGTTATTTCTCTGATTGGCTACAAATGAGATCATTGAATGTTTCAATTGGCAATATAAAACACAATTCATGAAGCAAAAGCAGGTAATTTTTGTTCGTTATCGTGGACGAATGATTTTCTGTCTGCAAATGACGTCAATAATTCACTTATAAACTGCTGAACTAATAATGTACTCGCATTTGTAAAATGGGTGAAGGTGATTTGTAAGCTTTTATTAGTTACTGAAATCAGAGAAAATATTGAAAATTTAATAGATTTTCTTGACATGGAGACGAAGTAAATGCTCCATAACATAGCCCAAATGTTCATTAATACCAAATGCTGTATAAAAAATACCAAAATGCATTATAAAAAGTTGTTTACGTTATATGGGATGTTATAAAACATTACATTATAGGGAAATATAAAACATTAAAGGTTTGTTCTAACAAGCCATTTAAAATTTCATGGGTTAGTACATGAACTGGTTTATTCGCATGCGTAAACTATGTACTAATAAATGTATTGGCCAGTATTAGCCGTTGCTGGAACGCTTTTACGACAGGCCTAACTGTAAATGACATTTGTGTCTATTGGGTTCAGAGAAATGTGCGCATCGCAAGGGTAAACACCTTAAGAATCCAGTACTAAATGGGATTGCAAGGGCGATGCATAGTTACCAGAGCTCACGTGAGCTATGAACAGCGCACGCGTGTAAAAATCCAAGCGCTAGTAGATACATACCTTCATTCACGTACTGTTTTGACCGTCACTGACTAGTTCATGTATTAATTTTGTGACAGATGGAACAACCGACTAAACCGTTCGGTGAACTGTCAGAGACTGTGCTGAAACGCGATATCGATACTGCGCAGAATCCTGATAGTACATTGGATCGTACATAGCCTTGTTGGAACAAACCTTAAATGTAATCTTCTACTTTAGCGTCTCTGGTTGTTAGACAAAGTGTATTAATTGCCGCTCTGCTTAACACGGCAAAAAAACTTTTACTAAACTTTAACCTGGCCCTCTCCTACTGATTTAATTAACCGTCCCATGAAAACAAACGATTTTTAAATAAATACTTAAAAAATATGCTTCTGAACAATACTTTTAAAATACTGTCACATATTTTATAGTCGTATATCCAGAGGGATTCGTCTCATGATGAAGATTCATGTAAAATTCATTACCTGGAAGTTATATTTTGTGGCCGAGTTGCAGTAGGCTGACCGTAAATCAAATTGACTTTTGCCTCTTTAATAGTGCATAATAAACAAATATTTGCTCCGATTCTGTTGCTTTTGTTTCCCATACACGGGCAGTAATATCAACAGACCTTTCATGCTAACCACCTCTGATCATTTATCATTTGTTGGGGTACTATAAAAGAATAACGTTCATAGTTGTGTGCTTCAAGTTAGTCACGAAATGTTAACGTCGAACAATACGATAATAAATTTCATACGTTATTTGAGCTAGTTTTTTTTTTAATTTGCATGTTTCGCAGTTGTTATAAAACTTACTGAATATTAAGGCCAGTTTAAGGAGACTAAATATTCATTTATGTAATAAATTTTTTTATTGTCACTCGTTGTTTTTTTTTTGTAAATATGTTTGTGGGTGTGTATGTGTGATATTATATGTGTTTGTGTATTCAATTGAATGTTGGTGTATGTGCGATTCTCGTGTTGGTGTATGTGTGTATTTGTTTTAAACTCCAAACAGGCCCGTCGAATAGCGATAGTTCACCCATCAGACCTCTTTGTTGGAGTTGGTTGGAAGACTTTATGCCTTATGGAGTCGATCGATAACCGATCATTCGCCTGCAGACGTCACTCTAAAGCCCATAAAAAGAATTGAGCCGTGTACTCTCGTAGCGAAAACTCGCCCAAACTGCACGTGCAATGGCCCAAAGGGTTACAAGATAACAGAAGCTTCAGGATCTAGCGAAAGCTCGCTGCAGAAGCTGGCTCTGTGTATCAAGTGGATAGTGTATGATCGTGTCGTGGTTCTGTGTTGAACCCTATTTTTGACAGGCTTTTTTTGGTGGTGTTAGGTGAAAATAGCCAAAATACGCCTATTAATCGCTCTGAACTAACGACAATTCTAACATTGAATAAAAAATGCGCAAAAAAAATTTAGTCGTTTGTTAATTCGTTATTAAGTTGTGTGCACAGTGAGGGGGTGCAATCCGGATATTTTTAGTTTGTTACTGACTGTGCCTTTTCAAAACTAGATTATCTAAACAAAACTGATTCTTGATTCACCCCACCAAAATTCATAAATAAAGTTTTATACGCTAAAATATGTTTAACTGCATTCAAGTAATATCAAATAATAATAAAATTATATCTAGGCTACGCTAATATTTTACAAAAACAAACTTTGTCATTAAACTCGATGCAAATGACATACAACAAAATATTTTATAACTTAGCAGGGATTCCCTTAAGAATGTTCATTGAGATTGTGGTTCCCATACAATATTTCAACCATCAAGTCATTCGATACTTTTTTTATTTGACCTTGCATCTCTTCGGCATAATTACCGATAATTTATGGTGTCATTTAGTATTCACCAGGACATACCTATGCTCACGAAATAACCCAAACATCTTTATTTTACTTTTTGATTATATTATTGACGTATTTAGTAACGTACACTTTTCCATTTCTAAACTAATGTTTTAGAAAATGGTTGATAAGAAACATATTAAATAAACTTAAGTTTAAAATATATAATTTTAAAATTCTTACGATAGTTTGGAAGTCAGAACAATTATTGAAAATGCCTTATTCAACAAAGTGACCTTTTCAACTACTGTTTTTGTTATTTACGTAATTTGTTTTATTTAAATATACTAAACAAACCTTTTTTTGTTTCAGGTAAGATCATCTGATATATTTGAAGCTGTTGATGGAACACGGTAATGTGAAACTTTTTTTTGTTGTTTACAATGAACGATTTTAAAATTTATTGAGATTCTTTGTGTATGCTCTGGTGCAATTTTATTAAGAATTTTGTACAACAAACAGCAGTTTTTACTAAAAAAGTTAATATCTATGTGAAATTATCTAGGAACTACCTATAAGACACCTTTTCCTATAGGTATAAGTTAAACAAAAAACTGTGTATCAAAAGGTTTGTCATTTTTTTGTGGTTGTTTCAGTAGTTGTCAACAATGATGAACTTTTTATTCTGTGTAGTTTATAATTTTTACCAACTTTTTATATTTAGTCGATTTTCTAACTCATTTAAAAACAAATTTACTTATTTAATTATTAATTGACCAACCTTTATAGTACTGAAGTAGATTTGTTTTATATTGTTGGCTTTAAGAGCAACTTCTCTATTTTCATTCGTCGTGTCTCTCATAGGTAATTTATCAAAATCCTATTTCGTTAATATAGATTTCCACTGCTACACTCCGTGAGCAGAAGTTCAATTTTCCAATCTCGACTTGAAATTCATGTCATACTATGTCCCATTGTGACGTAGGTCTCTCATGTGACATGTTATATAGTGCCCTGATACCAAAAATAACCACAGCACGCGGGTTTAGTGATTTTCTTGTATTCTTCCGCCCCGAAAAAAAAAACGGAATCTTTTAATAATGCAGTATTACAAATGGTCGGCTTATATTTAGCGCGCGTCTTCGCGTTTTATGCACATTTAAATTTTAATATTCTTAATAGCGGGAAAACAGGTTGTGAAGAACTCGTTTTGGCGAAATTGTGGCAGGTAGTACGTAATCCCGGATGAAAATCTCTCTGCTGAACGCAATTAGGAGAATACTTCATTATGCCGCTAATTTTAACATTATAAGTGTTGGCTTCTATTTGCAACGCCAAGAAAATTTAATGAACACACGGGAGTTGCGAGGAAATTTTAAATTAAGCTAGAGACGTTAATTTGCATAAACTTGTCAAGATTTCTACAGTTAATAGCAATTTATCTCACTGTTGGTAAACAGACTTGGAACAACTGCACTGTATGTTGCCAACGTAAATTAAAACCAAACATGAAGTTATTGCGTATGAACTTAAATGAGCATATAAAACACATGGTAGCTTTTTGAGATTTTCCATTTCCTTAAAAAAATTATTTTAGGTTTTATTTAATAATTTGCAAGTAAGGTCATTATTCACATTTTCAAATAAAAGTGATGTAATACTGCTGTATCAGGTTATGCTAATGTTCTCATATACTAAGGAATAATTCATCTAAACAAACCTGAATCTCCTATAATAAGCGAGATCCCCATTCTGGAAATGTAAACTGGGACACCCTGTTTAAATAATTTAAATCAATCAAACATTTACGAACGGACCTTTTGTATATTAACAAATATTTTAATCAAATCGCGGTAACATTTTCCAATAAACTCTCAAAGTAGCACTTGAGCCATACTTGGGGCGAAATGGCGGTAATAAAGGCCTGTTTTTATTGCATAATATAAAGCAATTGTAATTTACAACACAATCAATTTTTATTATGGTAATAGTACCTCAATTATCGGGGTTATTTCAGTAAATATAGCGAAAACCTTCCGTGTGTACAATTAGCGAAAATCGCATATCATGATAAGGAAACAACAAAATCTGTTTATTAATTTAGCGAATGTTGGTTTAACTATTAAATTTATTAAATAAAACAATAATTTATAACAATAATAATAAATAGTTTACTGTTTGCACCAATAAGAAAAATAACTATCTTGTTTATAAAAGCAATTCTTTTTGATAAAAATTGGGAAATTATATCAAAGTTGATAATAATTTACAAACGTTTTAACATTGAGCATTGTCTAACAGGTTATTTGATTCTGCGAAGTTTTAAAATATTTTTTTATATACAAGGCTTCATCCAAAAAGTGTTTGAGTTATTAATAGGTACTGGTATAATAGGCCAATCATCAATTTTTTCTAATAAATCTTAAAACTAAATACTTAACAACTATAGTCCATCCATTGATGTCTTCTAGATTGTTCTGACTATATTCTATGCACTCTCACTCGCGCACTATGCTCTGCTTTTTACACAAAACACACTACACGAGTTCAAAGGGCTTGGTCCTCTTCAATCTTCGGACAAGATGTTGGTTGTCCAGCAGTTAAAGAGCTTCTGCATTCTCATGATGGTGGAGTCTGGCTTCGTGTTTACCAGCAAACCTTTTAATTTCTTCCTTAACCATTGGTATACCAACATCTCGATGAAGATCGCTGTTGCGGACGTACCATAGAGCGTTTACCATATTACGTAGCACTTTGTTTTGGAAAGTCTGGATAGATGTAATATTGCTGTCTTTGGTGCAACCCCAAAGTCGAGTACCGCAAAGCCACACCGGTTTCAGGACCTGTTTTTAAATTAGGATCTTATTATATAATGATAGTTTAAAATATCTTCCAAGAAGCCAGAAGTACTGTCTGTATTTTAGCTTACGTTCGGTTTTTTCCTTTTTAACATGTTCTTTCCATCGCAGTTTTGCGTCAAGGGTCATGCCAAGATATTTCGCTTGATTTTGCAAATGTGGCTACAGTAACTTTTTCTAGTACTGGTATATCACTAGTGTATAACAGCTAAAGGACGGGACCAAGGACGCTATCCTGTGGTACGCCTGCTATTATCTCTTTCAAGTCGGAATATTCAACTTCTTGTTTTATTCTGTAGAGTCTGTTAGAGATGTATGATGTTAAGAAATGTACGTATTGCTTAGGAAGAGTTTTTGTTAATTTTATGTATCAGTTCTTTGTGCCATACTTTATCAAAGGCTGCAGCTACGTCTAAGAAAACTGCAGAAAAGGCTTACTTTTCTTCGAGGGCTCGTTCAATTACATCAGTGATACGGTGTACTTCATCAATAGTCGAATATTTCTGTCGAAAACCGAATTGGTAGTCTAGGATCAGCTTCTCACTATTTTCTATTAACGGTCTTAATCTTTTTATTAGAAGTTTTTCGAATAATTTTGAAATAATCGGTAGTAGAGAAATAGGCCTATAGGATTGGACATCATTCGGTGGTTTGTCCGGTTTGGGCAGCATGATTACTTCCGCTACTTTCCAACTACTAGGAACGTGTTTTAATGTAAACGTTGCATTAAACAAATAAGTAAGCATGACTATACCTTTTCTGGGCAATTGCTTTAATATCTCACCTGTGATTAAGTCAAATTCAAGTGCCTTTTTTGAATTTAACTTGTTTTTTAAAGTGTTAAACAATCCTTAAATTTGCCTAATTAATCAAAAGTTGTATTGCAAAACGACCAAAACTTATTACAAAATTGCATATATCACCCTAAAACATTAACTATAAATGTATTTCCAATAGGGCATACATAGTCACGTGTTTAATACCCATGCAGTAAACTGATATTCCATTAGTACCTGACTCACTTTCAATAATATGATCGTTGTTAATACAGCGTAGTGGCAAACGGCTTAATATCAGTAATTATTATTATCCATATACATCACCTGCTTTTACGTGTATTATTCTAATAACAACTTCAATAAATATACCCGACCGAAGTATCGGAAATCCATAAAGCCGACATAAATAATTCCACCAATATCCATCATCCTGTAATAACAGGCTAGCGTTTAACAACATCTGAATGGGAAGCCCAGAAAGTTATCGATGAATATCTTTGTGTACATTTGGGTATTTGATGAACAAAAAACTGTGGGGATAATAGTCACAAAAGTATGAAAGTAAATTATGCGAGTTCAATTTTTTTTTTAAATATTTGCTTTTAAAATACGTTAGAGGAAAATATTACCGAAAAACTAATTGCCAATTAGTGATTTTGAATATGGCAATAGGGTTTCGGGATTATTCAAATTAAAAAAAAAACACCGTACGTTTATTTAATATTTTTATGTGACTGTGTTTAATTGATTAATACTTTATAAGTGTTTATTTTAGGTTTAGGTGGTGCTTAATGTTTTTTGTTTTTCTAAATTTAATTAATTAATTAATTTACTAGAAAACGTAAAAATTAATAGGGTGTTGTATTTAAAATAACAAAGTTGCATGTTGTTCCACGAAAACTAAACACTAGGTATATTTGTAAATAATTTTGAAATACGAAGCTTATCTATGCAAACAACTTTTGTATATAAAACTTTTTTTGTATCTACTCTAATAACGGAGATATTAATTAATTCGTATTACTTTAGTCAAAAAAACCGGCACCTCCACCATTTTTAGAAATTAAATATTAAATTTTAAATAACGTGAAAAATATTAATTTTAGGTATAGGACATGCTTAACGTTTATTAAAGATAATTAAATTGTCTACAAGAAAACGTAAAAATATACAGGGTTGTATTTAAAATAACAAAGTTGCATGTTGTTCCACGAGTACTAAACACTCGGTATATTGGTAAATAATTTTGAAATACGAAGCTCGTCTATGCAAACAACTTTTGTATTTAAAACTTTTTTATATCTACTCTAATAACAGAGATAGTAATTAATTTGTGTTACTTTAGTCAATAAACCCGGCACCTCCACCATTTTTAGAAATGAAATATTAATTTCCTAATAACTCGAGAAATATTAAGTTTAGGTATAGGACATGCTTAATGTTTTTTAAAGACTATTGAATGGTGTACAAGAAAACGTAAAAAGATATAAGGTGTTGTATTTAAAATAACAAAGTTGCATGTTGTTACACGAAAACTAAACACTCGGTATATTTGAAAGTTATTTTGAAATACGAAGCTCATCTATGCAAACAACTTTTGTATATAAAACTTTTTTGTATCCACTCTAATAACAGAGATATTAATTAATTTGTATTACTTTTTGATAAATACCCGGCACCTCCACCATTTTTGGAAATAAAATATTAAATTCCTAATAAATCGAGTTTAGGTATAGAACATGCTTATTGTTTTTTAAAGTTAATTAAATTTTCTACAAGGAAACCTAAAAATATACAGGGTGTTTTATTTAAAATAACAAAGTTGCATGTTGTTTCACGTAAACTCGGTATATTTCTAGATAATTTTGAAATACGAAGCTCATCCAAGCAAACAACTTTTGTATTTAAAACTTTTTTGTACCTACTCTAATAGCAGAGGTAATAAATAATTTGAAATACCCTAGTAAAATATACAGCACCTCCACCATTTTCGTAAATTAAATATTAAATTCATAGTACAAAACAATTTTCGTAGAAATAAACATTATCACAATGTTACAAAAGTTTTATATGCACGGTTATAAAATATACATAACCGTAAACTTAAAAGTCAGACCTGTAATGTTACCATAAAGTGCGAAAACCTTTATTTACGACAATTGCAAATCGAATATGCGAGTTTAGCGAATGTGGATTCGTTCAGCATAACGAGGCATTAAAAAACCGAACGATAGACCAGACACGCTCATAGAGATTATGGACAAAAACCGAAAGCCTACAACAAAAGTATTGCATATTGTTGCCATCAATGTTCAAAGGCGTATTACTTCAGATATTGAAAGGCAAGGCTGTTTGTGCGGTGTACATATATTGTTAAAAATGCAGCTGTTATTTCTCATAACAGCAAAATTGGGACAACATGTATGATAATATAAGCGCAATATTGTACCGCAAATATTGAAAACAGAAGCAAAAAATTGTAGTAAGGAAGTATAGAAAACCAAATACGAATAACGAGCAAATGACAGACAATACAGCTTATAATTTTGTTCTCCGCTAACATTGTAAGAACTTTAACGTTTTGGCAGAATCTTAATCGCTTTGAATTGCTGTAAATAATCCATTTCTTCTGTCCAATCCATTTTGGTTTGCCCTCTACAAAGCTGTACTTGCCATCACGACACGGTTAAAACATAATTTCAGTAAAAATCGTACTGGATTTATCGTTATTACCAAAAAATAATTGCGTTATATTATCGGGTCCCAATTATCGTAAATTCACGGATGATCTCGTGGTAGATGAACACAGTGCAAATCTGGTTATAACAAAAAATAATAAAACACGGCATTAGCGACACTCAGAGGCATAAAACAGGTGCTAAAAATTTTACTATCACAAGGTATTCAAAAAATCTAAAGGCTCTGAGTGTAAAATTCGTTTTTTAAGTAGATATTCATTTAAAGCAATGTAAAAGTAAAGGTATTATTATTTTTAATGAGATGGAATTTATAAATTGTATCCAAAAATAGAAACTATTTATTTGATCAAATGAACATTATAATTTTTAAATTTTACTTTCTTATTGCAACGGTAATTACGAGGGGTGTTTTTTATATTCACGGAATTGAGTAGAATGGAACTAATAGATTCAAGTTTTATAATTTTATTTTCAAATATATTCTCCTCGAACATGTCTACGTTTGTTAGACCTTTCAATTAATTTTTCTATAGATCTTTGTAGAAATTGTTTTCCGCATTGCCTTCAAAATGCTCATTTATTGCTGCTTGCAATGACTTATCATCGGCGAAATGCTTTCCACGAAGGTTCTTTTTTAAATTAGGTAACATATAAAAGTCTCCGGTAAAATTCCTATTGATAACATGTACTCTAATAGCTCCAAACAGCTTCAATAACTGCTTGCAAAACGAACTTCTTGATGCGGTGTAAGATTTCTTGGCACCCACCTTGCGTTGACTTTTGTCTGCCGTTGTATCCGATATTTTGAACCTTTCTGCGTTTTTTTTTCAGTCGTCATTTTTCCATAAGGACCTGACCATTTGATGTCAGGACATCACTTGGTCTATCAGTGCGGTCATCGCCTTCTAATGATACCTTGTTTAAATAAACGTGACCACTTATAAACCATAGTTATATCAGGAAAAACGGGTTTAGGAACATTCTTTGCCAACAAGTCTTCGCCCACAATTCTTCGCTTCCACAATTCTTCGCCCACAGTTCTTCGCCCACAGCTCTTCGACCACAATTCTGCACCCACAATTCTTCGCATCCACAATTCTTCGCCCACAATTCTTCGCCCACAATTCTTCGCCCACAATTCTTTGCCCACAATTCTTCGCTTCCACAATTCTTCGCCCACAGTTCTTCGCCCACAGTTCTTCGACCACAATTCTGCACCCACAATTCTTCGCACCCACAATTCTTCGCCCACAATTCTTCGCCCACATTTCAAAAAGGATTATTTGATACAACAAAAATATTTTTAGCCCGACCGTTTTTTATCTTCCGTTTCATTCTTGAACATAGAAAACACCTCTTGTAGTTTCACATTAAACTAATACATTTCGAAGAGGAACAAAACACAACCTAGTTTTATAAATAATTGAAAAAAGACAATCGATATGCAGTATGACGAATAAAAATGTTTTTATGAACTAAACCGGAACGAAATACATCCGAGGACCCTTCTTCAAGGACCAGAGTAATTTGTTTTGAGCAAATATTTAACAGGCGTTCAAAAATTTGAAATTCACCATCGCCGGTTTGATATATTCAGTTATACGAGTCAGGGCGTTTAATAAGCAATCAGGAAATCCGATAGTAAATTACCCACTCCGCTCATCATCGCAGTTTGCCATGGCCGAGGGCTACTTGATGTGCCGCTAAATTATCAGTGTAAATTACGGTCAGCGCGGCAATTCATCTAAAAGTGTTTTGCTCTGATGTCAATATTTTTTCAGCCCGACCTCGCTTGCTGATAGTTCTAGTGTTGGTTGTTCCACACTGGTTAAAGTTTCAATGAGTTCGCTAATTGCTACGCTACCGACTGTAGATCTTCTCACTATGTTTAATTGTTATAATAACTAGGCTAATATCATTAAATTCTGCATGAGAATTTAGCGAACTTCGTCCCAGAAGTTTATAAGCAGCACTAACGATTCTAATTTAGTGTGACTACTCAAAGTTAAGGAATAAACTAGTGTTTTATACCCACCTTGATATACAGAGTGTACCAGTAAGCACTCACTAGCAGTGTAACTTTTATTATGAGAGATAAAGCTGTCATGTTCATTACTTTAAATGTCAAATAATAAGCCCTTTTTAAATACAGGGTGTCCCCATTATACACGGCAAAAAAGTAGGTGCATATTCCTGAGTGAAAATGGTGACCATTTGTCAAATATTTTGTTATCCGAAAATGCTTCCTTTCAAAGTTAGAGACCTCCAAAGTTGCAAGGAAAAAAGATCAAAAAATCGATTACGTCCTAGCCGTTTAAGCTAGAGCTATCAAACTTGGCCGAAATGTTTGGGTGTTTCCCATTGACTTTGTGGGATAATTAGAAAGAAAACACGTAATTGGAAGTATGATTTATAGTCAGGTCATCCGCTTACCATCTTCAGAATTTTTTTCTCTGGAATAAAATTGAAAATGTCATTCGTCCATAAGAAAGTACGACTTCAGAGGAAAAAATTCGTCCTTCTTTGTTTTTTGCTGTAAACGTAGCCGTTTTCGAGAAAATTAGCGCTAAAGATGCATCGACAAACTCTGTTTATACACCTCAAATATTTTTTTTAACTAAACTTAGTTGGCTAATGTCATGCTTGCCTTAAGGCTTGTTCACAACCTAACCTTTTTTTAAAAATGTCATACACAAACTTGTATACTCTAAACGAATTAGCCGACATTCATTTAGTTTATGGTGAATGTCACGGCAATTCTTGTGCATCTGCAAGACGATACGCAGAGAAGTTTCCGGGTCGCAGGATTCCGCATCGTAGAACTTTCGATGCAGTTGACCGAAGATTTCGGGAAAAGGGAACTTTTTTGGAGCACACTATTGAACATGGTCGCCCAAGAAATGTAAGTACACCAGAGGTAGAAGAGGAAATTCTGGAAATCATTCACGAAAATCCTGATACAAGTATTCGACGTGTATCATTACAAATCGACGTGTCTAAAAAGGTAGTTCACAGGACACTAAAAGAACAACTGCTTAAACCATATCATTTACAACGTGTCCATGAAATTTTACCTGGAGATACACTACCTCGACTTCAGTTCTGCAGATGGTTCAGAAATATCCATAATGCCGTTAATAATTTTATATCTAGGATTTTATTCACCGACGAGTCCTGTTTTACGCGAAAAGGTGTTCTTAATTTACACAATCTGCACAACTGGAGTGATGAAAACCCGCATGCCATCGTTGAAGACCATTTCCAGCGCCAACTTTGGAGGTCTCTAACTTTGAAAGGAAGCATTTTTGGATAACAAAATATTTGACAAATGGTCATCATTTTCACTCAGGAATATGCACCTACTTTTTTGCCGTGTATAATGGGGACACCCTGTATATTAGGTTGTTTTTTTAAATTTATTCGTTAGTTTTTATTTGATACATTGTTTGATATTTGAATGATGTACCGGCTGTAACTGAAATCAGGCAATATACCTGGTAAAATAAACTGTCATTCTGTTGTTTTAATGATAGTTTGACAGAAATAATCACGTTGAATTGTTGATTGTTTATATTGTAACTTTAAAAAAAAAAACACGAAATGGCTTACGAATATTACGAAAAGTATAATATTTTAAATAGTTTTATTCAAAGTAATAATAATTCTGAAGCTGCAAATGAAACTTATTTTAATAGTTATCCAGAAAGAAGGCAACCTAATAAATACATTTTTGGAAGATTAAAACAAAATCTTATTTATTTTGGGAACTTATGGAAACACGGACCCCCCGTTTTCCATAACTCTTATAGTTACCGAGATTTCCTATAAAAACATCGAAATTTGCCCACCCTGTACTATAATACAGGTAAAAGCTCGTCAAATGTGAGAAAAAAACAAGTTATGGCTTTACTACCATTCAATCGATATTTACCCTACTTAATTTTTCACTAAACGTTTTTTATCTTTTCAATATAATCCTCACAATGGCACTTGCACACGCATGAAAACTATCGCTCGCCATAATTATCTTCCTGTCATATTAGAACCTTTATAAGTTAAAATGTTTTGACACGAAATCGCTACCGATCTATTTATACAGTTGCGTGAATTTCGCCTGTTAAGGCCTCCCGTTGTAACTTAAGTGATCATATCATTTATTTCCTTAACAGACTTGGGTGTTGCTATACTAACATGTCGTACTTGATAGTATAATGAAATTTCCTACAACCTACGATGCAAAAAGCACCGTACAAATTTCGATGTTGGATTATGATAAATTATACTCATATTTGTTGTTTACAAGCTGGCGTACCTTGGTGTAGTGGTGCTGGGGAGGTGTTTGAACCGCGACTGTTATAAATTACTGCGACATTTTTATTCATTATGTTGATAAGTTTGTTTGTTTTTGTTATTTTGGCAGGTTCGTGACTTAAAATAGAATTTTATAAAGCTGTTCATTCAACTAAATGGAAACGTGGGACTATTTCTAAATAGGTGTGAAGCAACTGCCCTGTATTACCTATCAAACTTTTTCATATCTTAATGTTTAATCTCGATTTTGATCGTGGACATTATGCGAAAATAATATGTAGTGAGAATCAATTGCTTGCTGTTTGTTTTGTATTATTTGCTTTTCATAGCATTCTCATGGGCACTACAGCTAAATTGAAATCCTAGCGCGTTAGGCAAACTATGCTGTTGTACAATGAAAATGGAAAATTCCATACATAGGAGTTGCGCTAGCCGAATTGCTAAAGTTACCCGGAATTTAAATAAATTTTCATGCAGTGTGGGCGTAAGTTATTTGACCTCGTTAATTTGGACAATAAATGCTGAACTTTAGAACAGATATGTTACTAATAGCTTAGGGTTATACAGATTTAAAGATTTCGTTAGTAATTTTACATAACAAAGAACTAACATCGACATAAATATCAAAACTCAATATAAGTATAAACAACTTGGAGAACCCATATATTTATTGGTCGTTTTAAATAAATATAGTTTGGCTCATTATTTTACAATTATATAACACACATTTAGGTATAATAAAATTATAAACATAATAAGCAAAATGCTAATGAAAGCAAATTTCTTCAGACTTCTCAAAGTTTTTAAATGTTGAACATTTTTGAAAGTACTGTATTTTCATAAATATGCATTTTCACAAAAACGGTTCACTTTAGACCCATATAACCTCATACATTTTTTGAAGTAAACTTAAAGAGGAATCCAAAAATGTAAAAATATACAGGGTGTTCCATAAGAAAAAGTATAACTTTGATAAGCCACTCTTTTTTGGAGCACCCTGTATGTTTGAAAATATTTTTTAAATGTAGCCCTTATTTACTTACATAATCTAACAGCGTCAAAAGTTTGAAAATATATACTGTTTGGCCATAAAACTCGGTGGCGTCCGTCGTGACTCACCCTGTATAACTGTAACCACCACAAGCTAATAAAAAAAAGTTTCGCTATATTCATTCAAATGACGTCATTTCTTGTAATTGAAACTAAGCACCAGAGAACTTTGTTCATATTTTTGACAGTTTATGCCGCACAACTTTAAAGTTATTCTGCCGTTTTCTTTATCGGCATAATTTTCATACAGTCTGTTACTGCAAGATTTCCATTCCGTTCCTGCGGATATCATAAAGTGATCCACAAATTTATATTATCCGCATCATATCGTCATAAAAAAAAAAAAACATGACTATATTACGGTCGGTTGTTGCCACAAATTCCTGCAATTGAGTTAAATTTGTTCCTGCTGAGAAACACCGTCTGCTTTTAATGGTCATTTTTATTTGAACTGTTGTTAAAGCGTGTCGATGTAAACGAAAAATAAAGTTTATATAGCTCCTTTATTACGGGAAATTGGATTGCCTAAAATGGTAAGTTTCAGGTATTTAAGGCAGAAAAAAATGTATAATACGCACCATGCGTATTATAAATTTTTTTTAATGCATTCTTAGTTATAGAGTCGGCAGAAAATCTTTTAATTACGGCATCAACTCCTACCATGTAAATGTTTAATATATTTTAAATTAGCCCATAAGCGGATTTGTTTTTAAAGATGCTAAAGACAATGTACGCCAAGCGCCCGGTAGAGTGTTAAAAGCAAGTGACCTACTGTTTTAAATTGTTATCAAAATATTTGCGATATAAGAGCCGTTGTTACTTCCGTTCCTAGGTATCAGTGTCTCCTTGATGATGATATTAACGGCAATTCAAATCATAATTAATTTAAAACCTAATTTACATTTTATTGCAATAATATAATTATTAGTCTGTAATTAATTAGAGGATTGTTTTATAGCCAGAACAGCGACGCAGTAAAACGCATCATAAATTATGCTGTAAAATGTACGATAACATAATAATTGCTGCCGTAATATCAACGAATTAATTGTACAGTTTATTAAGAATAATCCTTCTATAGCTTAATAGGTTTAAACAACAAATAATTCGAATGACAAATGCAACAGTGATTAACTGTTTATATTTATTTATTTGCGTTTGTGTTTGATGTTTGTATGGATTTGTCACATGTTTATATATTCCATCTAAAAAAAACTATGAGTATATTTTCAGTATTGTATTTTATAATTTTAAATAGTTAATTGAGGTCCCGATATATGTCACTATTTTTACAGTACCAAGGTGCATCAGCGATGTTCCTTGGTGTTTTGTTCTGTGATCTCTGGATGATCTGAATATTACTCTGTTTGGTGCATCCCCATAGCCATATCCCATATGTCCATACAGGCTTTAAAATTTGCTTATAAAGCAAAAGTTTATTATGTAGGGGCAGAGAGGAATTGCTCCCGATTAGCCAGTACATTTTTTTATATCTGATACCTATTTCTCCACTTTTTTTCTTGACATGAACCTTCCAGCGTAGCTTTGCATCCAGTGTAATACATAAGTATTTTGCTGTGTATGGAGTATGGAATTTGTTTATTATTTAAGTTGATTGGTACATGTTCAATTCTCTTGTTGGTAAAATTGACATGTACTGACTTAGTTTTATTTAAGAATGTTTCAGAAATGAATTAAATTTAAAATTATTCAGCTGTAGTTAATACTAAAGCCCTTCATTTACAGTAAACTCATTTTTTCAAACTGCCAGTTTAATTGATTAGTCTAGAATAAACTTTCAATTAAACTTTTTTAATGGAAACGACCATTTAATTTTTGCATCGCAAAAAAAATCTGAGTGACAGGTAATTTTTCAAATACTTCTGAGACTCCGCTGTTTTGTTACAATTAAATTTTTTTATAATTCCATTTTGTGAAGAAAAGTTTCAGGAAGTTTTCCAACTTCCGGTATTGTCTGTAGCGCTCAGCTAGACGCGTTAATGCGGTCGGTCGTCCCTGCTTTTTCATACCTGGAACTAAATTAGCAGTTTCAAACCACTAGTGTTCATTTGTTTCGACTGCGTCGTGTGAATGTAGCTCCAGTTCTGCATAGTTTATTGGAATTTCAATTGAATGGAAGATTGACGTTGTTATATACTGAACTGTAGTTTTGGGTAGGTGGATGTCAAAATAAACAGCATTAGTTCAAATGAACATCTTAATTACGCGTTTATAGACTTTGAGTTATTATTTATTAAAATAGGCTGTACTTAGTGTCCTATCTTGCATGAAATTTCATTGCTATTAATAATTAACATACAATTTTGTGTCAACATTTTATTTTTAAACAATTTACATTTTATATTTTAATTTGAGTTGCCAAGAAAATTAGTTATCATAACAATTTACGTGCATTTTAATTCATAGAAACATGAACAAACTTAGCCTTTATCAGTATTTTTAAATCAACTAAAATGGAAGTCCTTAAATATCTCGAAACAAAAAAAAAAGGTCTTATACCCCTCATAGCTGTATTTTTACAATTATTTGCTTTCCATAGCTTACGAATCTATACTTTAAGATTTGTAAACACTAAATTAAAATAACGTTTTTAACTTTCATATGCAGCATATCAAAAACATATCGATTTACAACCAACATACAGCATTAAATCAAAAAGCTACTATCGTCAGTGTGTTTTTTTCATGTTACTTAAATTTACTGTTGTTTTCCATGTAAACAACAAATAAAATATTCATTTACATTACGCGACCGGTTTTTTTGCACTGCCTTTTTATTTATGTTAGCAAAATGGAATAATGTATAGGCCATAAAAACTCTTGATGTATAACGCGAAGCTTAGAATTGTCAAGTAAAATTTTTATCGCTAAGTGTTAATGTAATGTAAAAAATTTGTTCGATGAATTTATGCAGCGTCGGGTTTTCCTTTATTGCCGGAAAAACCGGGAAAAATAAGCCGGAGAAAAACGGCCGCTATTTTATTCTTAATGGGCTTTTTAATTGTACAAAAAAAGATATTAAAACGTCACATCACAATCAATCAACGAGAAAAATTGAATACACTGTGGTTTATGATGATAAGGACTTTTAAAAAAGTTTGTGCAAGTATTATGTGGCAGTTGTCTCTTCACTGCAGATTGATATTGAGTTGCTACGGCTTTCGTAAAATTCTGTTTGTATAAAGCTGATTAAAAATACAACAGCAACCACATTAAATATTTGGGTATGTTTTAAATGAAATGCATTTCTCGTGTAAGTGCAGAATAATTTTATTTGTTTCGTTTCAACAGCATTTCCTTTGTTAAATACCTAACTTATTTTTATTGTTTGAATTACTTTAAGAAAACTATTAACAAAGGAATCTACGTTAGACATAAAGCTAAATAAAATATAAAATATTATAAATACGTAAACTGCCGGAAAAATCCAAGGAAAAACTCCCAGGCATAGTTCCGCTAAAACTAAAACACTTGGTATGGATATAAGTAATTTTGTGTTATGCAGCTGGTGATTCTAACAACCACGCTGTTAAATAATTTTTGTCAGCTTTATCTTCTCGAAAAAAAAATCGTTTTACATTAAGAAATACCGATTTATAAGTATAGGACATGTTTAATGTTTTTTAAATGTATAAAAATAGTCTACAAGAAAACGCAAAAATAAACAGAGAGTTTTATTTAAAATAACAAAGTTTCTCATTGTTCCGCAGTAACTGAACACTCTGTATATTTGTAAATGGTTTTTAAATAAAAAGCTCATATATGCAAACAACTTTTGTGTTTAAAACTTTTTTGTATCTACTCTAATAACAGAGATAATAAATTTGTAGCAGTATTAATTTAGTAATAGGTATACCTGGCACCTCCACCATATTACAAAATAAAATTATAATGTTATAATAATAACTCGAGAAATATTTATTTTAGGTATAGGCCATGCTTAATGTTTTTTAAGTGTAACTAAATTATCTACAAGAATACGCCAAAATATACAGGGTGTTGTATTTAAAATAACAAAGTTGCATGTTGTTCCGCAGAAATTAAACACTCTGTATATTTGTTAGTAATTTTAAAATATGAAGCTCATCTATGCAAACAACTTTTGTATTTAAAACTTTTTTGTATCTACACTAATAACAAAGATACTAATTAAATTGTATTACCCTGATAAAATACCCGGCACCTCCACCATTTTACAGAATAAAATGATAAATTCATAATAACTCGAGAAATATTGATTTTTGGTATAGGACATGCTTAATGTTTTTTAAAGGTTACTAAATTGTCTACTAGAAAACGCCAAAATATACAGGGTGTTGTATTTAAAATAACAAAGTTGCATGTTGTTACGCTGAAAAGAAACACTCGGTATATATGTAAGTAATTTTGAAATACGAAGCTCATCTAGGCAAACAACTTTTGTATTTAAAACTGTTTTGTATCTACTCCAATAACAGATATATCAATTGTTTTGTATTACCTTGGTAAAATACCCGACACCTTCACCATTTTTAAAAATAAAATTTTAAATTCGTAATAATTCGAGAAACAGTAATTTTGAGTCGTGATTCCGGGCCCGTACTAGGGAATTTTGTACGGTTTCCCGTTCCCCTATCTGAAACCAAAAGGGGAAACTCTCTAAATCGGGAAAATTGTTCTTTGAACACTTAAGTAGCCGCAACAGAAAATAAACGCACTACTCGCAATGTATCTCTTGGGAACATTTCCTAATTATCGCGATTTAACAGTTACATTGGCAACACTGCCGAAAAAGACCCAGGGAAAACTCCCAGGGATCGTTTCAGAGTATTCCACCAGGCATGCACTCGCTAAACCAGCATCGGATATCGTATGACCAGCTAATTTTTAGCACTGCTGAATCAATTTTTTTTTTTAAATTTTATTACTGGTGTATTACACAAATTAAATTTTAAACAAATCCCGGTTTAACACGATTTGCCGTTCCCGATTCCTGAAGGTTCCAAAATGTCGGTAATTTGAAAACGCTGGTAATTACCTCTGATGAATGATTTAAAGATATAAATTGCCTACTGCAACCAAAACCCTCCCACACACACATCGACAGCTTGTTCAAGCGTGTGTTGATATGATAATCAATCGTGATCGCGTTGAAGTGATACGTAACAGTTCACAATGACATTTTCAGCGAATTTGTAAGCCCCTCAGAGGTTGCACGAAGTGATGAGGTGATTACGTTCAACGGAAGGAGATATGTAGCAAGTGTTCTGCAAGTTAGCCTTTCATATGAGGTAGTTAGAGTCGTTTAAGGTTTGTGGCCTTTAAGTGTCGAAAGCTTAAAGCTCTGACAATGGATAAAAAGTTCGTGGCGTGCTAAAGAAAGTTACAAAACGATTATTACCATTGTCTGCTAACGTGGTGTGAAAAATTCTTTATAGACGAAAGGTTACGCTGTGCAGATTGTAATTGGACGTCTTAACGTTGAATAAATATAAATAACTTTGATGAATAATTCGCTCATCTTATTTCTAAACGAAAATCGACCCTTGAAAAAAAAACAACAGTTTCAAGACTTCTGTTTTTTCACCAGTAGCTTATTTTCATATTTATTTATTAATCACATGCAACAAAGACCATTATAGGCAATGACGTTTCTCTAAAGTTGTAATGTAAATGAAGTTTTAAACATATTAAAATAACAAGCATACATTCTGTTAAAATACTGGGTGAGGCTAAAGTAATCACCCTATCGGAAGTTGCTGTCAAATCTTTGTTTGACAGGCATTGTCAGTTCTGCTTTGACATTTGTGAAGTAAACACATGTAAAATTTTGAACGACAAGCTATGGAACGCTATACTCCTCACGAGCGCGGATTATTGGTGACTATGTTTTTGACGAATAATCGTTCACCGATTCTGACGCAACGAGAATTTCGGCGCCAATTTCCTGGCCGTCCAACACCCACTGCTCAAACTCTGCGACGTTTAGCCAGTCGACTTGAAGAGAGTGGTGGCATAAGAGACTTAGGTAGACGTGGCAGACCCAGAAGCAGCCGTTCTGCTGAGAATATCGCCGCAGTTGCCGCCGATGTCGTAGAGTCGCCTGAAACGTCAACCAGGCGTCGTGCCACTCAATTCGGCATGAGCCAACGTTCCATACGGCGAATTCTGGTACACGATTTGAAGATGTTCCCGTACAAAGTGCAATCAGTCCATCAGTTGTTGCCTACCGACCGTAATTCACGTGTAACATACGCTCAAACCATCATTAATCTCAACGACGAAGAGGACAACTTTTCGAATAAATTAATCATGAGCGATGAGGCTCACTTTCATCTGAGCGGTTACGTAAATAAGCAAAATTATCGCTTCTGGGGCACTGAAAATCCTCAGGTAATCCATGAAGAGCCATTACATCCGCTCAAAGTCACTGTATGGTGTGGTGTTTACGCTGGAGGCGTCATTGGCCCTTATTTTTTGAGGACGATGTGGGCTAAACACTGACAGTGAATGGTGAGCGCTACAGAGTCATGATAACCGAGTTTATGCTGCCTCGATTGCATGAATTGGAACTGGAGGACATGTGGTTCCAACAGGACGGAGCAACGGCGCACACCGCACGAGCCACAATCGACATATTGGAGGAAGCATTCCCGGGTCGCCTCATCTCCCGTTCTGGCAATTTGCACTGGCCAGCAAGATCGCCCGATTTAACGGTTCCGGACTTCTTTTTGTAGGGTTTTCTAAAGTCACGAGTCTATGCCAATAAGCCCCAGACTTTTGCGGCTCTAAAGGACAACATCCGAGACGAATGCGCGAACTTATCGCCGGATGTTTTAGCACAAGTGATGAAAAATGCCATAAAACGCGCCCGTCTGGCTATCGGCTGTGGCGGCGGCCATTTAACAGATATCATCTTCTCGAATTGATGTAACAAAATGTAAAGGTCCAAATAAACTAAATCCACAAGCAAAACCAAAACTTTTCATTCATACAAAATTTTACAGCCAAACAACATTGGATGATTACTTTTGCCTCAATTTTTTTTTGTACAATTTTTGTACAATTAAAAGAGGAAAAACGAAGAATATGGGAAGACAAATGCCGGTAAATAGAAATGTACATCGGAGGACGGAGACGTACAGAAGCCTGGAGATTTGTGGAGAATGTACGAGCTGACAAGAAGCAAATACCATTGGAACGAATATCTGCCCAAAAAAATGGGAAGAATATTATGGAAAACTACTATTTGAAGATAGGTTCCAATTTACCGAAAAACACACAACTAATATTATTGTAGACGGAGAACCTATAGAAATACACACAAATATGGTAGAGAAAGCAATAAAAAACATAAATATGGGAAAGCAATTCCAGACGTGGTTGGATTGTACCGCTAATCTCAGAAGACACTTTGCTTCAGCTGGTATCAGCTAGTGATTATTTAATATGGTAGATTTATTTTACTATTGCGCCTGGCTTCACAGTAAAAGACTTGTTGCTATCATAAATTATTTATTAAATTGGATAAAAATATTCTGTTATAAAACGTTTTAAAAGTTACAATATTAATGAATAAGAAATTTCGAATAACTCAAGTCCAATGTTCTTTTAAAGCCGAACTCGAAAACACATTTAAACACGTAGACAGCCGAGTTAAATAATTAAACTTTGCTCGAGAGACCGAGTTTATAACAAGTCTTTGCCTTTCATATTAATATATTACTCAGAACTCTACATATTAAAATACTTCACACTGTTCTCAAGAAAACTGAAATAATTATACGCACCTAGGTCACGTGAGACGTATGTACGTGACTGGTACAATTACATTTTGTTGATGAAGTGCCGCAAAGAGTTCGCATGATGATGTGAAATATTTCAAATTTATTATGTAAATAATTTTGCGCAAGCGACATTTATTATTGTAATTTTTGCTAATACTAATAATAACACTTAAGCGTCGCTTAGTGGAGGGGTAGTGCGAAAAATCACTAACTTTAAACCTATATGACTGACTTGAGATATTTTTAAAAAAACCTTAAGTTTTCTGTTAAACGAGATACATCCTTAACCTATGGCTTAAAATGGTAAATCAGTTAATACTTATATAAAAGCTATTTTGCAGGCCGTTTAGGTTCTTTCACGTTCTTCCACACTCTTCTCTCTTTAGCTTTCTTCCACCAATTCATTGTTTTTCTCTCTTAGTTTTGCCTCCACAGCTTCTCTCCATCTTTTTCTGGGTCTTCCTCTTTTTTTCTTGTATTCTGCTGTCCTCCCTTCTCTCAATATGTCCAAGCCTTTGCATTCTTCTGGCATTTATTACCACTTATACTTTGGGCCGCCAATTTTTTAAATACCCCTCGTATAATAAGTAAAATATGTACCCTAGATTTCTAATGTCAGTTCGCCTGCACAATTTTGAATTTACAATTATTTTTTTATATGATTCAGTATTGTATTTATTATTCGCTCTGCTTTAAAAAATTATCTTAAAACGCTTTTGTTTATCTGCGTACTTTTTCATATTTAAAATATAAATTTTCATGTCCGCTCTTATTTGTGTATGCGAGCCGTAAATTCGAAATTCGTTTACAGGACTCTGATCTCAATATTTGTCCCCTAAAAGTGTGCTTGGCGCGTATAAAATACGGAACGCGTAAGTGTCGCGCGCAGATATTCCAGAAATGGTTAAACTTTTGCCTACAAATGACTACTTAGGTTGCACGCCGGCACTTTTTACGCGCGTACGTCTGATCAAAATGTGATTTAAAAACAAGCTCGTAAATCAGTTAAGGATATTTCGCCTAAATTGAGGTAAATAGATGTTTGTAGAGAGCCGACCTTATCATAAAAAAATGATACATTCACATGTACGAATGTACAGAGTGTACCACTTTCTTCGGACCACCATGGGGATCTGGCTTAATACAGGGCGGGCCAAAAGCCACTTTGTCGTTCGTTTGAACTGTAAATTTTATTGGGGACATAATTTATAAGTTCAGATAATTTTTTTAGTTAATTACGTATGAAAATGAAATGGCCGAAAATGTACCGATTAAATCTAAAAATCTAAATTTTTGAAACAGCTAATACACACAGATTATTCGTTGTTTTTTTTTGTAAGTTATTTAACGTGTAGAGTATTGGAAACTTTATCTTCAAGAAGTTTTTCGTAAGTGTTTGCCAAGCAAAATTTTATTTAAAACTTGTTTATTCACTTATAAAATGTTCTACAAATTTACAAGTTGGCGGAGCATCCTTTGTCTAAAACTCCGGTATGCAGTTCCGGATGACTTTTACACTTTGGCCTCTGGGGACTTGAGAACCAGAAACAATAATTGAATTTCTGTTCCGTGAAGACGCAGTCAGACGATCTCCACCAAAGCGTGCACGAGTTTTATAGTTTCAAGCTTTATCAATACCGATTTTGTTACGAGATAAATAAATTGTCTTGTACAAAGGGAAATTACGTCGGAATGATAAGACACGAACTTCAGCGAGAGCTGGTTGTGCCAGGAACAAAACAAGGATGGTAACGAGACGGGAAGTTTTATTACCGTACATTTTGTGTGTCAGTTGTAAATAGTGTGTAATTTCGTTCATATTTTAGCGCGTCTTACCTGGTGAAAAAGCTAAAAAAAATGCACGCGATGATTTAGTATACAAAAGGATATTGTATTCTCTAAGGCTGACCAAAAGAGTTGCTTAAAAATGGTCATTCAGGGGCTCGCGTTGGGCATGGAAACGTCTTATAAAAATTATACTTTGCTAACTTTCCGATGCAGGCATCTTTTGCGAGTAAAACTGCAAAGTTTTTGAAATTATCAGTTAACAGTACCGAAGATAAAAGCCAAAAACCTGACTCCTGCAAAGTCGGAGTTCGTTTGGAAATGTTACGGCTCGGGTCATAAAAAAATTCATAACTTTGTTCTTTTTTGTCCAAATTTTTTTATTCTGAATTCAAAATGTAGCTAACAGATAGGCGAATCTGATAACGAGTAAAGAGTGAATTTTTTAAGTTTTATAGTGTCCTCTATGCCCGTCGGAATATGGTGCTTAAAAATGGTAATTCCTCATACATTAAAATACCCGGCACCTCCACCATTTCGAAAAATAAATTATTAAAATTGAAATAACTCGAGAAATATTAATTTTAGGTATAGGACATGCTTAATGTTTTTTGTAGGCAATTTAATTTTCTACAAGAAAACGTAACAATATACATGGTGTTGTATTTAAAATAACAATCTTGCAGGTTGGTTCTCGAAAACGGAACACTCTGTATATTTAAAAATTATGCAGGGTTATGCAGTTCGTGATGGCAAACAACTTTTGTATTTAAAGTTTTTTCGTATCTAGTCAAATAACGATGCAAAAAAATAATTTGTGTTAAACCTTATTTTTTCGAAAAAGTTTAAAAATCGAAATTAGTCGAGAAATATGAATTTTAGGTATAGGACATGCTTAATGTTTTTTGTAGGCAATTAAATTTTCTATAAGAAAACGTAACAATATACAGGGTGTTGTGTTTAAAATAACAAACTTGCATGTTGGTTCTCGAAAACGGAACACTCTGTATATTTAAAAATTATGCAGGGTTATGCAGTTTGTGATGGCAAACAACTTTTGTATTTAAAGTTTTTTCCTTTCTAGTCAAATAACGATGCAAAAAAATAATTTGTGTTAAACCTTTATTTTTTCGAAAAAGTTTAAAAATCGAAATTAGTCGAGAAATATCATTTTCAGGTATAGGACATGCTTAATATTTTTTGTAGGCAATTAAATTTTCTACAAGAAAACGTAACAATATACAGGGTGTTGTATTTAAAATAATAAACTTGCATGTTGCTTCTCGAAAACGGAACACTCTGTATATTTAAAAATTATGCAGGGTTATGCAGTTCGTGATGGCAAATAACTTTTGTATTTAAAGTTTTTTCGTAGCTTGTCTTAGAACAGAGATATTAATTTATTTGTATTGCCATATTAAAATACTCGGCGCCTCCACCATTTTGAAAAATAAATTATTAAAATTGAAATAATTCGAGAAATATTGATTTTAGGTATAGGACATGCTTAATGTTTTTTGTAGGCAATTTAATTTTCTACAAGAAAACGTAATAATATACAGGGTGTTGTATTTAAAATAACAAACTTGCATGTTGGTTCTCGAAAACGGAACACTCTGTATATTTAAAAATTATGCAGGGTTATGCAGTTCGTGATGGCAAACAACTTTTGTATTTAAAATTTTTTCGTAGCTTGTTTTAGAACCGAGATATTAATTGATTTGTATTACCATATTAATATTAGGTTAACAAAATCAACATTTTTGTTAACAGTATCATCGATTTATTTTATTCAATCTTACTGTGTTACGTTAAGGACCGTTCAATGGTTTTCCTAAAAAAATCTCAGGTTATTACTCGCGAACGTAATGCAAAAATAAAAATATCCGCCATTGTCAGGATGGAGGTTATTTAAGAGGGGCATTTCCCGTTTACAACACACACATTAGCGCGTCCGCCCGGAAGTCGGGCGTCCGTCAACCGGAAGTGTCCTGTATATCCGATGGGATTTCCAGCAAGCCTTTGTTGTTGTTTAGGTTACTAATTTACTCCATCAGCGCGCGAAATCCGCTTAAGTTGTTTAAATAAAATTATCCCCAACTGCTCCCAATTCCTTAAAGTTTTTATCAGCAGCTGAAGTTGCCTCGGGATTAACGAAAAAGTGTACAAAACGATGTTTCAAAACAGAATAAATGAAGGAGCTGGAACACACAGGGTGTTCAAGATAAGCAAACAATCACGTAAAGAAGCAATGAGAAAATTGTACCAAAAAAATTCACTTTTATTTGTTATGTACAGCGTTTCCCAAGATGCTGGCTTCGCTGTCACTGTAAATTAATTCCGAACCCAGGAATTGTCCTAACTGGATTTTGGACAATGGTGCGTGATGTTGCCCATGTTACTCAATCTGTATTCCGAAAAAATATTCCAAGAAGCTCTGTGCAACGTCGAACAAGAAATAAATATTATTGGGAAACTTATGAACAACATTCCCTATTAAAACATCGAAATTTTCCCACCCTGCACACCTCCTTGCCTTAACCCATCGTTTATGTCAAAAGTCTTTGATTGCAGATTATCTTTTTTCACATCATTTTTGTTATTCATGTGTAGGCTTTGTTTACTCTTTAATAGTTAATGGCTAATATTTCTACGTTTTAATCCTTCCCAAATAATTGTTTTTTGTGACACTCTGTCAAAAGCCTTTTCCAAGTCCAAAAATGCCAGGTATACTTCTGCCTCTTTTGTTCCCTTTTTTTCCATTAATTGTTTCACGGTGAAGATGTGGTCGTGTGTACTTCTGCTTTTCCTAAATCCGCTTCGTGTTTCCGCTAATTGTTTTTTAGTTGATTCCTTCAGTTTCCTCTCTAGTATGAACTCATAGGCTTTGGATGGTTCTAGGACAATCACCCCCTGGACAATCACCCCCCGGACAATAACCCCCGGACAATAACCACCCGTACAAATAACCCCCAGACAACAAATAACCCCCGCACAAATAACCTCCCGTGTAAAAAAACCCCCCAGACAATTAACCCCCCGTGCAAAAAAAAAACAACGACTAACTTGAAATATCGGTAAATTATGATGGTCGTAATGTAAAGTGTTAAAGTTGCAAATAAAAAAATTAAAGGCAGAATAACAATATAATCTTCTTCTGGTGTTATCTTTGATTGGGCGCACTCGAACTGCGAAAATATATGGCGATATCTTAATAAGAAGCAGTTCGTATGTTTAATAAAGTATGCATAAATACGTGAAGTACAGGAATAATTCTTGGAAAATATTATAGTACAAATATCAAAGAAAGGATGACAATTATGGTTTGCAGGTATGCTCCGCTTAAATTTGTACTGTTATGACCATCATAACGAGATTTAATTAAAATACTTTACAAATATAAGTTTATTTAAATAAACCATAAAGTTTACAAGTTTACTAATTTTAATCCTAATCCTATGATGTTAATATAATTCCAAATCGCTGCATGATGGCCATAACAGTGAAAAAATGTGCGTTCAAAGGTAACACCCGAAGAAGATTGAATTGTTAATCTGCCTTAATTTCTTTTTTTTTGCAACTTTATCACTTTACATTGCGGCAATTATAATCTACTGTTATTTCAAGTTAGTCGTTGTTTTTTTTTGCACGGGGGGTTTTTTACACCGGGGGTTATTTCTGCGGGGGTTATTTGTCCGGGGGTTATTTGTACGGGAGGTTATTGTCCAGGGGGTGATTGTCCTGTTACCCTTTGGATATAATGCTTAATAGTGTAATCCCTCTGTAGTTTGTGCAGTTTTGGTTGTCTCTTTTTTTAAATATTGGTATTATTATACCGATTTTCCATTCGTTTGGTACTTTTCCTTGGGTCCATGCTTTGTTGGTCCATGCTTTGTTAAATAAGTAGTGTGTAACTATGTCTATTGCTTCATTTCCTAAATTATTTACCATTTCTGGTGTGATAAAGTCATGTCCAGCTTACTTCCCTTGCTTTAGTTGTTTCATTGCTTCTACAACTTCTTCTCAAAAGATTATAAAAGAACTAATTTCCTGTCGCTCGTTAATCTAAGATTTTACTTCGTATTGTTATTATTTCTGCACAGCCCGTGTTGACTGTTTCGAAATGCTATCACAAATATAAATGATACGCATTTCCAAGCTGGAGCCGTTGTCGTATTTATCATAAAATATTTACCGACTCTCCTTCGTTTACGAGATAAATTTTACAGAAACGACAATATTTGAACGCGGAATATAAGGCCTTGCTATACGTGACATCACGTGTCACTGCGCTTAGAATTTCCTGCATTTTTATTCAGCGACGATGTGTAAAGAAGAGCACTTGAGTGCTGTAATCTGACTGTAACGCTATTTGAATATTTTGAAATATGTAGGGAAACTCGCACGTCTTCAAGCGACGTCTCCGCATGTAAGTGATGTCGTTACAAGTGGCTGGACATGGAAGCATTCGCTCCAGAGACAAATAACATGAATTTGACTAATTTTTTTTTCTTTTACAAATAGTGTCACGGATTGGCGTGGTCCGTCGGCTGAAGCAAAACGTGGCACGTACGATTACAGACACGGCTCGAGGCATCTCTTATTTATTTTTAATGTTTCTGGTTAGAATGAGACACGGAAATAAAATAAACGGCCTCGTTTAAGCGGTCTGGCTCGACTCTGAATTATAAATAATTTAATACCGCGGTGCATGTACATAAATCGATGGTGGCGAATCGTGTATCCAAGTCGGTCCTGGATGGCCGCGCGACTTGCCGGCATTAATCATCCAGACGCGACGGACGCGGCACGGACTGTCAACGAGATAGGGCTTCGTCAGCCTTTAGGACTTGCTGATGTTTCACTACCCACAATTTACTACTTACTGGGTTAACTCGGCTGAAAGTAAGAGTTGTAGAATCATCCCCTGTTTTAAAAATACATAGTTACCGCGAGCGATTTCAATCTAAAAATATTTTTCTAATATTTATAAAATATTCCCTTAAAATGAGATGAGCTCACATAGGTCAATATTGCTACTAACAAATTATATCTAAGCACTTCGAAAAATGATACATTAAAAGACAAACCGATAATCGAAGGAGAATTATATCTAAGCACTTCGAAAAATGATACATTAAAAGACAAACCGATAATCGAAGGAGAAAACTACTACAAGATCATCAATTTGGATTCCGGGAGACACTATCAACTATAGAACGAGTTCAAGACTAAAAAACACGCTTGAAGTGTTTGTGCCTCTGTATTTCTTCGTGTCTGGAACATTCCTTGCCCACAATTCTTCGCCTCCACAATTCTTCGCCTCCACAATTCTACGCCCACAATTCTTCGCCTACACAATTCTTCGCCCACAATTCTTCGCCTACACAATTCTTCGCTGCCACAATTTTTCGCCGCATACAAGCAAATCACAAATTTTGTTGTAAATGTGATTGTTTTTATTTATAACGTAATTTTTACAGATTATTTTACATTAGGTTAGGTCGGGTCAGGTCAGGTCAGGTCAGGTTAATTTAATTTTTATTCATACTATAATAACCTAAACAAGATTAACAATCACAACATACTCTATTTTAAACATAATATAAAAGAAGAAGTATTAATATACAACAAACGACGTTAGGCTAATGTAAAATAATCTGTAAAAATTACGTTATAAATAAAAACAATCACATTTACAAATAAAATTTGTGTTATGCTTGTATGCGGCGACAAATTATGGCGGCGAAGAATTGTGGAGTCAAAGAATGTTCCTAGACCCATTTTAAGTCAACTCATACAAAGAAAATTGCGAACTTAAACCATACATCACCCTAATTTTGTTTTCTAATGAAATTGAACCCTATCATTTTTGTGTTTTCAATCGCTGTTTGAAAGTCACATTTATCAAAAATACTTGTGCATAATTATCGTTTCCCAAAAAAATCCACAAACACTGAAGGTCCTAATACGGTTGACTCGGACGAAAGGCTTTTTATGTAAATATTCAGCCAGAATTATATTTCAATTTAAAAAAAATCTATTTTTACACGTTATCAGATGCGCCCATCTTTTAGCTACATTTTCACATTAGAATGTAAAATCTTGCACAAAAAACAACAAAGTTATGATTTCTTTGTGGCCCTGAGGAGTTTTTTTTTTGCTTCTAAACACTCCGGCTGTTGCAGAGATATAATTTTCGCGTTTTTTTCTTTAAAACCGCAAGATGATTTCAAAAACTTTGCAGTTTTACCCGCAAAGAATACATGGATCGGAAAATTTAAAATTCACAATTTTTTCCAAGGCGATCGCTAAAATGACGATTTTTAAGCACCCTTTTCGGACGGCTTTAGAGAATACTAAAAAATTTAAAAATGCCCCTTCTACACTTCATCAGATGCGGTTATCTTTTGGCTACATTTTGACACTTGAATGCAGAATCTGGGGCAAAAAACAACAAAATTATGAAGTTTTTTGTGGCCCGAGGTGTTTTATTTTCCTAACGAACTTCGGCTTTTGCAGGGGTCTCGTTTTTGGCGCTTTTCTCCGAAACCGTTAGAGATAATTTCAAAAACTTTGCACAAATTTACTCGCAAAGGATGCGCGCATCGGACAAAAAGAAATTAGGAATTTTTTCTAAGACGGTTCCATAGCCAACGCGATCCCAAAAATAGCCATTTATAACCACAGAAATGCCAGAGTAATGAATTTATTCATACATTTAAAAGGGTAAGAAATAAATTTTGAATACATAGCTTTTAAGAGCATAAACCAGCCGCTTAGAAAGATGTGCAAGGAAGCATATTTTTAAAATAGTATTGCACATCCATAATTAAGATGGATAAAGTTTATGTGCTTGCATTGTTCAACGTTTGTTAGCGACGCCCTCACTTCGACTGCATATTTTCATCTGAATTATGGCGCTATAAAATTATATTCTACAGCTGCAAAATATGGAATGCGAGGTATTAACCTAGACAGCAATAAAACATAAAATACCACGTTTTAAGCATTTAATGCGAAATAAACTTGCAACATTTATTAGTTTGGAAATTTTACCGCCTCGTTCTCGTCGTAAATGCGGTTATATGAAAGCTTTTTAAGTTTACCTGGTCGTTAAAAGCCGAAATTATGACCTAAAATTTATCTCCGGGCCTGCGACAAATTTATAATGGTCGTATAAAGGGGTTGGAAGACGAATATTTGCTATGACAAATACGCTACCGTAATTCGATTTTAACAGAAAGATTAACAGCCAGTTTTTCAGCGAATTTGTGTAAACGCCAAAAAACGCGAAAAGTGACAACTTTAATTCAACTAAAGTTATTTTTTAAAAACCGCTGAATTTCTTCTCATTGGCTTCATAAACGTATTAACTTTTGTAATGAAGGTTTCTTTATTTTCAAGTTCTAACAAGTTTTTCTTTGTTTCAGGTAAGCTCATCCCATACTGTATTTGAAGCTGTTGATAGATGGAACACTGTACGGTAATATGACATTTATTTATTATATAGCAGGGGTGGCCAACCCGCGGCCCGCCTTAAACATTTTTTCGGCTCGCGAGATTCATCACACTTTTACAAAATATATTTATTTTATAATGGCCAAAGTAGTGAAAACCAATGTATTAAAAAAATACATTATTTGTGCATCCATATATTCAAAAATTAACTGTCGAAATTATGAGAAAAAATTTTAAATTAATATTCTTGCGAATATATAACAGATATTGCCTGTTTTATTCATGAAGAAATTGACTTGTTTATGAATGACGAGCAAAGACCTGTACCAGAATTAAGAAATGATGAGTGGTTATTGGATTTATGCTTTTTAGTGGATATTGTCGAAAAACTTAATCAATTAAATATATCTTTGCAAGGAAAAGATAACCTTATAATCGATACATTTAATCACATCAAAGCATTTCAGACGAAATTGTTGTTATTTGAATCGCAATTGAAAAGTAATAACGCTCACCACTTTCCATTGTTGAAAGAATTTAAGAAATCAAAATGTAACAATTACATCAAATATGCAAAAGAAATAAGGAAACTTACAGCTGCTTTTGAAAGCCGATTCAGTAATTTAGAGTTAGACAAATACAACAAAATTTTTGAAATATATTCATCTCCCTTTCATGTTGAAATCAAGTCGGCCCCAGAATATCTCCAAATGGAACTGGTTGACTTACAGTGCAATATTGAATTAAAACACATTTTTGAAACATCAGAATCAAAAATAGATTTTTATAACACTTTCTTCATAAAAGAGAAATTTCCCAATTTTGAGAAATCTGGCACAAAAAGCTGTTAGCGCTTTTGGATCAACTTACACCTGCGAATCGTTTTTTCCGAAAATGAAATTGACCAAACACAAAACACGCTCAAACATAACGAACGCTGACCTGCAACACCAATTACGATGTGCAAATACCCAAATTGAGATCAATTTGCAAAAGCTAAGTGAAAGAGTTGAGAAACAAATATCGCACTAGTAAAATAAATATTTTTTAATGATTTCATAGTGCATAGTGCATCTAAATCTAATATGGGGATATATAATTTTATATGTGGCCCGCGGAGTTATGAAGCATTTCCAAAGTGGCCCTCAAGATCATTTGGGTTGGCCACCCCTGTTATATAGGAACAGAGAGGAATTCCTCCCGATTAGCCAGTACATTTTTTTTATATTCGATACTTATTTCTTCCCTTTTTTTCTTGACACGAGCCTTCCAGCGTAGCTTAGCGTCCAGTGTAATACCCAAGTATTTTGCTGTGTTGGAGTATGGAATTTGTTTATTATTTAAGTTGATTGGTACATGTTCAATGCTCTTGTTGCTAACAATATTATAAGTAACTTATATTAATTGCTTTAGTAATTGAGAGAATGTTTAAGGCGGAATAAATTATTTTATTGTTCCAAAAGTACGAAACTTCTACCACCTAAACATTTATTGTTACCAGATTCGTTGTGTTTTCACAGTAATAAAATATTAAAACTTCAATTTTCCAACAGATGCATTCGTCACTAGATTTAAAACATGTCAACTCGGATATTCAGTTGATTTGCCTGTGCTGCAATGTGCAATGTGCATTTTAAAATATGGAAAATACGAGCTGTTCGTGAAATTACTGTCAGAGATATCAGCTGAACTTGTTTCGCGAAATTATTGATAAATTTGTTTTTATCGATGTAATACGTATGAAATATTTTTGACGTGTTGATGTCGGCCTTAAGCCCAAAAATACTGTACGTTTAGAATGATTAATTGAGAGTTAATATATATAAAAGACTGCATTCCATATTGGAATAATAACCGCTCATTGGCCCGTACTGACTATTATTTTTCGGATCGTCACTCCACTATTTCTATTCTTTCACATCCTATAAGTTGTTGTTTGTCTTCAGTTTCAGTCGAACGTTCATACTTTAATGCGATGTTTCATTTATTACATATTTATGCTCCTAAACGTTCTTTGGACATTGTTTTTATTAATTAAAGGTTTGAAAATTAATTTCCCCGGAAGCTACGGATACGCGTAGCGGTTAATAAATACGTATCTAGTATTTGGAAACGTTTCCGTTAATTTATTTTTATAAATACAGTTTCAAACTTAGTGAGACCGTCAATATCGTCCGAATTTTTATTGACGCTCCGTTTTATGTGTTAATCTTTGCAGTATTTTAATAGATCTTTATCACTCCATTCTTTTAATTAACTTATGTCGTGGTTAAGTTTAAAATTGCGCTATTTTGAGATTTTGACTATACAATTCATGATATTGTGGTGTCTAAAATCGCGAGACAAATTTTTTAGCATTATTTATTGACTTCGCATCCAAAAATTCTCGGTTTTGTTCTCTTTGGTATTTCTGGAAAAATAAGATCGGCATGCATCGTTAATTATTAAATTTAAAGAATAGCAACATGAAATGAAAAAGGCTCTGGAATTTATCTTAATCCCAAATATTAATATTCAGTATTTTTTTTTAAATTTACAATAAATTCGAATGATCCCTGGCCGGTTGTATAGTCGTCTACAGACCGAAAACACAAATTTTCGCGATAGTTGTACATTATTGCGATTAACATATTTAATAATAATAGTCAATTGTTCTGTGTGGCTCAAGTCCATGGTGGTATAAAGAATTAAAAAACAGTATTTCGCCTCTTAATTATTTCTAAAATATTTTATTTTATGACTTCAGAAATAATATGAATGATTTCATTTTATATCTTCTTATCTAAACAATAAGCATTATTCTTTTTTGAGACGTTTGGATACGTTTTCAGTTTCGTATAACCTAGTTGAACCAATCGAACGTTTATTACTTAACGACATTTCAAGTTCTCTATATTTTGAACCGTTTTCAATCAAGAGAACATATTTATTAGTAAGATGCTAATGTTGATCATTAAATATTTTACAATAATAACAAAAAAAAAACGTTTACATCGGATACACCCATTTTGTATATTCAAAAACTTAGCAACAAACAAATTTTGTTATATTGCACGTATTTAGTTATATCTCGATGGAACACACAGTTTTTAACTTTAAAGATGGGCTGTCGAACTGGATTTTACACTCGAGTTGTAGCTTATAAACTTCCTGATATAATACCGAGTAGATAATGGCATTTTTATCCGATATCGTCATTGACATCCATTGTTTGAAATTTTCATTATAAAAATATTAGCAATCCTTCAAACATCTTTTGTGTTCCGGTTTTTTTTTCATGCCGGCATCGTCGATGCTATGAAAATATTAGCGATCGAACTCAAATTCTTTTCTCTCTTACAGGATATTCGCTTGAGTTTTTTCGCTTTTGTGTATCTTTATTTATACTTGAAAAGTTTGCGCGTATTACTTCATTCCGCCGGTGTCTGGTTGTTCAGTGAGCTGGCGTTGGAGAGACGCCAAATCTCACCTTCCTCTAAGCCGACTGCTTTATAGAATATTATCTCGTTACGTGTCACAAGTTCTACTTACAGTTAGTATATTCCGAGACTGCCGACCTGATTAACTTTACTTATTATGCAAGGAAACGGAAACCATCACATCATAAGCATATTATACAGGTACACACAACAGAACGCCATTATAGTTGACGTATTACGTTCATAAACTTCGAATAACAACCACGTATTTGTAAATGTTTGAATTGCGAGGGTGTATTTTTATGTAATCTACATACTTACTTTCTTATCCTCGCCTTCATCTACCATAGGTGTAGAGGTGATTTTTTTTTCTAATTACTTTTATTTATTACCTCGCGTCTCGATTCAATCGAGGTCAGTTTTCGTATCTTCAATGCATCTGCCACTCCTGTCTTCTATTTTTTCCTGGGTCTACCTTTTCTTCTCTTACCGGCTATTTCCATCTCCCATATCTCCTTTGCCACTCTTTTCTCGTCCATTCTAACCAAATGTCCGAACCATCTTAATTGTTGTCGTTCTATTTTTTGCACCACACATAACTTTTAAGTTTTTCCTTATTACATCACTTCTAATTTTATCCAGTCTTGTCACTTCCGCGATTTTTCTAAGTACTTTAATCTCACATGCATCGAGTTTTTTTAGTTATGACCTAGGACTCGCTTCCGTACATGAGTATAAAGCGTTTTTATAATAGATCAATAACTTCCTTAATAGATGATTATGATTAAGTTTAACGCGGTTAATTATAAAGTTTGAACTATCAATTCATTATCAAGAAACTTTTGTGCAGCTTTTATTTTCCTTGCATTAAAAGCTTAATTATAGAATGTTAAATATGCTCAAGAAATTGTTCCGCTTGATAAAACAGCGCGTAATTTATGTCTTCTTTTTTCGTACTTCTAATAAAATGTGTTTAACGACTTAATTAAATTGTCTAGCATATTATTTCTCTTACGGTCGTTAAGTTTCTTTGATATTTATAACGCTGTCGAGGGTGAGCGAAAAAGGTTTTCCCGATAACACATTTTAACCATCGAACATCGAAACTTAATCGGTTATAATAAAATTTTGTTTGAACCAACAATTTCGTTGTGAGGATTGTGGTTTGTTTTTAAGGGCATTTTGTCAACTGCTGTTGGTGTATTCAACTGTGTAATTCAATACAGCACAAACTCTACCGAGAATATCGTGTTAAAATTTTATATTACAGACGTATGGGATGAACAAATCAAATTTGGCTGAAATGTCACGAAAATTAGCGTCGTTACTAGAAATATCACGAAGAGTCACTGTTTAATGTGTACTGAATCACGTTTCTGAATTGATTTTTGCTTTGAATGTACAGAGGAAGTCAGAATGAATAATAGATTTTATAAAAATTCAATGATTTTGTTAATTAAGATTGTTATGACGCAAAAGTATATTTAAATGTTACTAAAACATATCCTTATATGTTACTTTTAAGGGAAAATGTTATCTCTTACAATGGCTGCTGGCTTGTTTGTGTAAAATCGTTACTTCAAACAGAGCTGGGCATTACTTAAGTATTTTTTTACTTCAGTACTTTTTCAAGTTTTTTTTCGGTACTTAAGATTTGTACTGCAGTGCATTTTAAAATTAGTTACTTAGGCCTTGAATCTCAAGTACTTTGGTGAAAATACTGGTACTTATTACTTGTATTAGTACTTCAGTACCACAAAAATTACCTAACTATTTTGTAAAATACTGCAGTACAGTGCAAATAACTTAAGTACTTTTTATCTGACATCGAAAAGGGTTATACTAGTAGCATCAGTAATGCTGTATTCTCTAAATAATATCTGCATAAAGTACTTGAAGAGTACTTGAGAAATACTTAAGTACTTTTTGCAAGTCTTGTACTTAAGAATCAGTACTTTTAAAAATATCGGTACTGGTTCTTGTGATCCAAGTTCTTGTCATAAGTACTTAAGACTTAAGTAATTTTTGGCCAGTACTTGCCCAGCTCTGACTTCAAATATGTCTACAAAAAAAGTGCTATAAAGTCTGGCAAAGGCGGAGGTTTTTAAATTTTTTAGTGCCAGGAAGTTATTTAATGTTCGAATCATAAGCAGGAGTTTCGTGATTTGATTTGCAGTGTAAGATGTAGTTTGATCTAGATGAAACCACATTTCTGCATTATTGACTAACAGTAAAAAATGTAATTGATAACGATGTCGAAGTAATAACCGTCTGATTTGTACGTATTGCAGTGTTGAGAGTGCAAAATGACAATTTACTCCAGTCCTTTAAAGTTCTCCATAATGGATTCAAAAGCAAATCTGGAGCACCTAAGCTTTGTCGGTCTCATTACGACCTAATGTCAACAACAGCTATTCGGGTTTGGCGCTCACAGGTCTTCCGATGTGCAGATTATTTGCTTATTAGTTGGTACCAGAACTAATGAGAACATCAGTAGTAATAATAAATACACGAAACTTAACGTATGAAAACATGAACTTCTCTAATGAACACGAAGACTGGCAGAAAATAATATACAGGGTGTGCTGCTACAGAATGTACACGGCTTCATAACATTTTCTTGTTATCGAGTTGAAAATTTAAAAAAAAGACGGCTTCGCTTCACAAAGGTTTATCAAGAAAATGACAAACTAGCCTTGTTAGTAGGTATGCATTTGTGGTTGGTGGTTAAACTGCGAAAGCGTAATGACTGTGTTAAAGATTACATAAATGGTAAAGCGCTGTTCAGTGACTTATGTTATGTAGGTACTAATGTAGGACTAATTGAGACCTTTCTGGTTCTTAGCCACCATTCTCGTCCATCGTTCCATTCCTTTTAGATTTTCGCGGTTGCTAACATTTTTAATAAGGTTTCCGGAGTTTACCCGCGTAATATTTACCTATGCTCGACGTTTCGGCAGGCTCTCCCTTACCATTATCAAGATCTTTTTTGAAAAAACTTAACTATTCGATGGAAAAAGTTAACATAAAGTCACTGACAGAAATTAGTAACACTTTCTGTTAGTCAAGGCTGAATTTGCTTTGTCTTTCACTTGACCGCGTGTTAGTCGTCGGCAAATCCCTTCGCGGTCCCGGCTAGAAGTGCGTCTGTTGGCGGCGCTTCACTGACAGAGGACGTACCTACCTGCCTCTCTCCACAACAGCTGGTCAACACTGGCTTCCATGCTGCTAGCAGTCTTCGACCATCATTCCGTTTATTGATATTGTTCATCCTCTTTCTAATTTCAATCGCCTCTCGGATGATCCTTGACGAGAAATGTTCTACATTGGCCAGTACTTTGGCCTCATCGAAGTTAATTTTGTGGCCAGTGGAGCTGGCTGGATAAAGAACTAAATTAAAGCTTTATTGTTTTAAAAACTGTTTAGACCAGTATATTACTTGATGTTGGCAAATCTTCCCCTTAAAACGCTTTTATCCTGTCGCGTATAAGTTTAAGTGCATCACCTTTTTTTTTGTCAAAAGTTTTCTATAATCTAGTATAGTTTTCAAGTATTTATATGTAATTTTTTTAATTGAAAATTGTATTTAACAATCAGAAATACCGTTACATTCTGCTCTCAAACGTCTATAAATATTATTATCCAACTGTTTCAACTGTTTGTAACATAATGTTCTATCGTTTGCTGTCTAAATGGAGTTTCGCTGGCTTTAAACACATTTAACTTTATCAACTACTATTTGTTTTATGCAGCTGAGATCACTTAGTACGGACAGGGCCGTGCCTGGGTATATGGCCGCCTGCGTGCCAGTCTGTATGTCCGCCCCCAGGATAACATTAAAAAAAACTACTTTAATTTTTAATGTTTATTATTATACACAGGGCATCAAACCGGGAAAAAAATCAGTTTTTGGTTAACCGAAATTAAGGAAGATTTTAAGTAATTTAATATTAAATTGCACTATTTTATTATTTATTTTAATTATTATTTAATTTTTTTTTTTTAAATTTTTTTTAATATTATTAAATATTTTTTAATATTTATTTAAGAATTTCATATCAAAAGGCCTTTTCCCTCCAAAAAGACCCGCCAAAATTTTACATTTTTTGTGTATTACCTTTTTCAGTCTTTGTCGAGTAAATAAACTTTTTATTAAATTTCACCACACGAACACACAACTAAAAGTTTTCAGGAATAAAGCAATTTATTTTTATTCGTTAAATCAGGGGTCGGCGCGACCGTGCACGATCGAGCTGATTTTCGAAAAGCTCCGCCTCCCACCACCCCCTTACGTTCTCACTTCCGCGCGATACCTACAAGCCTCCAGAGTCTATAGACTAATACAGGGGTGGGGAACCTGCGGCCTTAAGGCCGCATGCGGCCTTTTGATGATTTTCGTGCGGCCTTTTTACTGATTTCATCTTTTTTATAATTCGTTTTTTCGATTTATTTTACAGTTTGCTATATGACATAATCAAATGTAGCTTTTTTGGGCCATTTAATTGTAGATTCAAATTAAAACCCTATAGACCACATCACTTTGTGTTTTAAAACATACAAACATAGTATGTAAATAATTATATAGGAGTAATATGTACGGTAAATAAAATAAATGTATATTTAAGAGACAATTTGGGAAATTAACATTCTGTGCACAATTTTCAATATTTGTATTTATGTAAAATCGCAGGGGGGGGGGATAATAATGTGCGGCCTGGTTACAAATTCCGAATTGAGAAGTGGCCTTCCATAGTAAAAAGGTTCCCCATCCCTGGACTAATACGACTAATAAGACGAATAAGACCGCTTACGCGACGCCGGTCAATTGAAAAAACTATTTCGGCTCTTCGCTCGTGCAATGTTCGAAAAAATTCGGATTCGCTGCATGACTAGGTATATAAATACTACAACGACATAATCAGTTTTTATACATTTCTTATTTCTGAGAAACTCTTTTTAGATAGATTAGATTAGAGAAACTGTTTTTACTTCGTATCTTAATGAAAACAAACCGATTGTATTTTTGCCCAGTAAACAACTTGTAACGATTTGGCCGCCTCTTAATTTCGGCCGCCTGCGTGCGGTGCACGCAATGAACGCCCGTCAGGCACGGCCCTGAGTACGGATACATCAAATACAACCATAACCTAAAGCTAGCAGGCGATGGAACCGCTTAAAACTTATTTGATCTAACACTATAGTTAAGTTCGGATTGTGGAAATGGATAAGAACTATTATATTAAAAGCCATTTACATTACTAGCAAAAGGAAAGTTTTAATATGTTAAAGGTTAACTTGCCAACACAACATTATTATCCTCGATTATGAGCCGAAATTGAGTTTATAATTGTGTTGAGGTTTCGTTAATAGAGATTCAAATCAGTCAGAACTTGGAAATTGTGTAATGTTAAAAGGGTGATGGGATAAGACGATATTTCATTGTTTTGGGTAACATTTGTCGGTTATTATAAAAATATTGTAAGTCCATTTATAGACCAAAAACAATAGTATTGGTTTAGTGAGCTATCAAAAAAAATATTTGCTTAAGTATTGCATGTTCATACCGGGAAATAACTCTTATATTTTTGTAAATCGTATACTATTGTTGCAGTGTTTATTGACTTTTGCACTACACTGTATTTATATGTATGTATTTAAATTTAAACTTGTTCCCTGCAAACTTTTTGCTCAACCCTATGCAGTTATAAAGAGTTATTAAAACTTACTGTTTGAGTAAAAGTATTTGCTAAAGTTAATGTAGCGTAAATTGTAAGTTTGTGATCTAAATTACCAGCTGCACTGATGACAGAATAAATTATTTAACCGAAAAACCTCCATAAAGTTTCCCCGCCATGCAAATATTTTTAGAAAATCGTACGTTTTTCAAATACGCCAAGTCTGCTAACGACTTTTTAATTAATGCAAAAAGCGTCAGTAATTTTATCGAGGGGCTTAAAATCCATTAATAAAGGGTCTGTTTCGTTCTAAAAATAACGCGAATATTGATAAATAATTCCTGAATAATCGAAGTGTTATTAACGTTTGGATATGATCCAATTTCGCCTAATGTTATTATCTCCATTCGGCAACAAGCCATTAAATTATTACTCGAAGGCAAACGTGTAATGGGATACGGGAATTTTGATATTCCGTGTATTTGTGTTGTTGAGTCTAAGCCAGACTGGATTGTCAGTTGGGGTTATGTACACATTTTATGAGAGTACGAACGCGTCACAAACTTGTAAACCAGTTTAAATTGTGTTTCTATGACAATGACATGTGGCCGGATTTCAAAGTGTCATAATTTGAATGACACCATCGTGATTAATTTGTAGTTGGTAAGGTAGTTCTATTTTTGTGACGTAAATGGTAAGGTTGACTTGAACAAACCCAACTTAAAAATGCATGTTTTGTGGGGTAGTGATATTAAAAAATTAATACGTTTATAAGTAACTCGAAATTAGCCAAGTAAGGGGAAGTTTGATGAACCCAAAATTTACAAAAAATTATAAAACAACTTAAGAACATACGCTGTAAAGTGGGGTGTAGAAAATAAAAAAATACTTTATCGTTATGAGATCACATAATTATTACTACTGTTAATTTTCAACATTTTTGGGCTTTCTTTGTTATTGCCAATAGATTTTTTTTTATATTTTGCATTATTTTTTATTTCTTTAAATTATAATTCTAGTAGAGCTTATGGCAATCTGGTCTTTGAGACCAATAAGCAGTTTAATTTTAGCATAAATTAATAATGTTCAAACTTAGTCAAAGTTTTACCCAATAGTAGTTTGCTAATATGTAAGTACTTACACTAATTATTGACGTGCACTAATACCGCAGAGTCTCTGCTTTTAAACTATTTCTTAAACTAACTCAAAAGGTTTAACCCTTTTAAGTCTTCTTACTAATCCTGTAGTGTCCAGGAGCTGGATCGCCTCGACGTTTACATGTTGATGGAGCCGTTCTTCGTGGCTCTTGGCAAACTTCTTAATTGTGTCGGTTACAGTGTCCATGTTGAGGTCCCGATGTGTGTCACTATTTCTGCAGTATCAGAGTGCATCAGCGATGTTCCTTAGTGTTTTGTTCTGGAATCTCTGGATGATCTGAATATTACTCTGTTTGGTGCATCCCCATAGCTGTATCCCATATGTCCAAATAGACTTTAAAATTTGCTTGTATAGCAAAAGTTTATTATGTAGGGACAGGGAGGAATTTCTCTCGATTAGCCAGTACATATTTTTATACTTGATGCCTATTTCTTCCCTTTTTTCTTGACATGAACCTTCCAGCGTAGCTTAGCGTCCAATGTAATACCTAAGTATTTAGCTGTGTTGGAGTATGGTATTTGTTTATTATTTAAGTTGATTGATATATGTTCAATTCTTTTGTTGGTGAAATTGACATGTACTGACTTAGTTCTCTTTCATTTCCATTATTTTTTCTCTTCCTAAATCACCTGTTATTTCTCATATTTTTTAGGACTTTTTAACATGTAATGACACTTAATGTTATACTCTTTAAAAACAGCAATGCTTGTAATATACAACTATTGAGCCGCGGGCCGCATATAAATTTCAGAGGAGCCGCAAATTGCACAAGCCTGGTCTAAATGAAGACATAAACACATTGATTAAAAAATTTCCTGTCGGTAACTGACAACATGATTATAGGAACAAACTAAAGAACACAATCCCAGTTAAAAAATGAGTGTTAACAGTCTTTTTACCATGTAAAAACTTATAAATTTACGCGTTATTTTAATTATTATTGGCGATTTTGACTACCCGAGTCAAAATGACTGGAAATTAAAACATACTATTATTGATTACAAATGAACGACTGAAAGGTTTTTGGAGTTTGAGGAAATCCCATTTTACCAGTTACAAAATAAACGCTATAAATGGACTTCATTCTTTACGTAGCATTTCTGGTGGAGGCGCCGAATTTTCCCAAAATATTCGTCTGACTTACTCGGCGCCTCCACCAAAATTGTAACGTCGGTATAAAAACATTTCTACAATTTTCTCTTCAAGATCACAATTATAAGAATAGCGGGAAAAAATTTGAAACTTTTAGTAACTCATTAAACTTGTTAATTACTTTAGATTCTGCAAGCAACAGTTCAACACTAAAAGTAAATACAATTTTGCATAGCGGAAACAGTTGTCGGTAATAAAAAAATGATTATATCGTCTCATGAGAATGGCACGGGCGTGTTTCGCTAGTGAGGCAATAAAAAAGCCATCGTTTCCTGAAATATCTTTCTCGTAATATAAATTCCTTATCTATAGCAGCAGTTTGCACTCTGATAAGCGAAACATAACCGAGACAGTTGAGTATTTAATCATAAACCGTTATTTTTGGGAACCAAGTGACAGAACAGATAACAAGTGGGCCGTGGGACGGGGAACAACCGGGAAGGTGCGAGATAAGTAGTCGAAAGTGGCGCGCCAAAGTTACGAACTCAAAAACAACGAATATTGTTGGAAATCCATCATTTTGAGAACAGTTTGAGTTATGAGTGTTCCCGAAGAACTAATTTTCCAACTTGTCTCTCAGCCGTTCGTTATTTACCGAAGACGCATTGCTACCAGTTTGACGTTTACATTCGCATTCAAGTTCGTTATCTGCTGAAACATCATTTGTAATTCTATGAAATGAAGATAATTGAAATAGTTTCGAATCAGTAAATAATGCTGAAATGTTTGCGTTCCACTACAACTGCTGCGGTTTTCTGAATTTAATTATACTAGGAAATTAGTTGATCGCGTGTGTGTGTGCCAGTTCGATTTGTTGCTGTTAATGTGTACGTCAGCTTCATAGCCAATCAGATACATACGGATACTCATCATGTCTTGTTATCTACGAGCAAGCTATTGGAAATTTAATGGCTTCATTTCTAGCAATTGTTCTGAAAAAGTTCTACAACATTTTCCTTTTTCATCGGCAATTATTTTTAATGAGAAACTGTACAAAATCGCTAATCTTAAACCAGTTTATTAACTTAAGCATTTTAGGTAACTTAAAAAAATCGAAGTGTTTAACTTTTTTTTCTTATGGGCTTCTTGTTGGATTTTTATCAATTGGCGAATTTTGTGATGAATACAATGGCCATGGTGTTTCGATTTCGAATCCCAACGAAGTTACAAAACTTTTTAAACTAAATTGACTCAAATTTATCAAAGAAATCTGACAGTCAAAGCGGAAATGAAATATCTCAATTTGTTTCCGAGATATAGCCCATAGATAAAACCTATATGTGAAACATGCTCTTGCATTTCACTTGATTTTCAGTATATTAAATATGTAGAGTAAAGTGCCCTAATATGGAATACTTTTTTGTATTCGGCAATAATATTCACATTTATTTAACAAAATTTTGCAAAACAAATTATAAGGAATTTGTAATGAATACGCAACGCATTACTCGAATTCTGGTACGATATTACTAGATATTTCTTATATAGCTATTTTTTTTTTTAAGTTAGGTACTACTATTCCATATTAAACTCCCGGGGAACCTAATATGGAATACTAGGGGTTCTTAATATGGAATATAGAATTACATAGGAAATATACATTAAAATAAACAACTGCTCATAGATTAATCTTTTATTTCTTTCTGATTTGCATTATTACTTAAACCAAACCAAAACTCTGTTATTTATGTAAATTAAATTATAATTCAAGTGTCATTCGAACTAAATGTTGATAATTTATTTATTTTTTACAGGTAGGACAATAGAATTGTTTTTTTGGGTATTTTGCACATTTTTCGTCTGCCCATTTCTGACACTTTTGACACTGAACCCATATTGCTGTACTTATTGACCATAATCATATTCATTATAAGGCACCTCTATGTATTCCATATTAGGCATCAATGTGACATTTCAAAAATCGGTATATGTAAAACATGAAATGGCCCCAATCAAAATTTAGCTCTATTTCATTGAAATGTAAAGGCTCATGCTAAATAAACATGCAATAAAATAGTTTATATCATTTACCCTAGCATATAATATTTTGCACTGAGAGATTTAGCCTAAAAACTCAGTAGCACGTCAAAAATATATTTGAATCTGTTATGTAATCTAGTGAATATTTTGTGTGATCGATGTACAAATAGGTACATATACTTTTCAACAGATATCGCTTATTCATTGTCATAAAACTGATGTATTCCATAATAAGTAACTGTTCCATATTAGGAAACTTTACTCTATATTTAAGTGTACAGTTCCACTTATTTGTCGATGTAATATGCAGAAGATAAATAAATTTGAATGTTTTGTAAATAATACAGTCTGTATTTCTGGACGTTGCCCAGGTTTTTGATAAAGTCTGGCACAAGGGATTAGAGTTCAAACTAGAACAACTTCTATCAAAACACTACAGCCTATTGTTGAAATCTTACATCAATGAGAGGTTGTTTAGAATCAAATGCGATGATGATTGAGTTGTTTATGTAAAATATATTGTAACACTATCATGCAGTACTTCTATACATTGCAAATAAACTTTTTTCATAGCAACAACAACTACCGTTTTTTATACAAAAAATAAATCACTTCATTTCAAAGAGGATTATTATATGTTACATGTAGTCACAGAAAAAATATTAGCTATAAAAAAGATATACCGTATAGACAACGATATATCATCCTGAAACAATAAACATCAATCAAGATTAGATATTTCCAACCAGGACGTGCGACCGTAAAACTTATTTGCAAATAATAAAAAAAAGCGACTGACAATTCCGTTTCCAGAGAAAAGGTAAAATATAAAGTCAGGTTTACGAATCCGCGATTGGTAATACATTGCGAACAAGAATCTAATTTCTGCCGATACCGAAAGATCAAAGAGGTTACATAAATGAAACGAGATCAACTTTTTACGAACGTTGTTAGTTGCCATGGAAGCAAGTGTCCGACAGCCATGTACTTTGCCCGCGTTCTGGGACATACTAATTGAGTTTTATAACTCCCCGAGATTGTGGGAACGCACTGTTCTGGATTTAAGTAATGTAATATAGTGTAAGGATTATTTAGTAAGCTCGTGTCTCACAGGAATGCGTTTGTGGAATGATTTATTATGCTCTTGTGGAACTGCGCGTGCCTTTGAAGTCCTAAACAGGCACTGGAGGCTTATATTAATGGTTTTCGACGCGTGCATAAAAAAATTAAGGTCTGAAAGAAAACTATCGACAGCTGGACACATAACTATGAGCTATACCCCAGAGAGAACTTAAAAAGCATTTAACCCTTTCAATACTGCAGGGATATTTACGTCCCAAAGAATTTTTAAAAAATTCGTTTTGTGTTATGTCGCTGTATAATACCCTGGGATGGGATTTTATAGTAGTTCTGAGCTCACACTATACGGGAATCACTTTAATTTGTATCAGGAATACATGTGGCTCCTCTCAGTCAACTTTTGTGTGATCATGTGTGGCTTCATAATTTACTGCAGAAACAAATTTATCCCAAGAGTGCTATACTGCTGGGACATATGTATCCCAAGCCCTTCTATGAAAAAAATAAAAGCTAAAAATTTGTATACATATATTTTTAAGCCATAGCAAACATTTTTATTCATGACACATAATTTACTTCATTGGCCAAAAATCGTATTGAAAGGGTAATATTACTTTATAAGATACAATAACTAGAAAATTATTAAAGTCGTGGTTCTAAAATTACCTAGGCATGTTTAGCTAACATATTCAAAACCGTTTCTGTCAATTTTAGCAAAAGACGCTCCAGCGTCGGTACCTCTTCTGCAATATATACCGCATATATGAATTATAACAAGAATACCTTAAACGAACATCCTTTATAAGATGTAATAACTAGGAAATTATTAAAGTCATGGTTCCAAAATTACCTGGGTATGTTTAGCTAACATATTCGAAGCCGTTTTTGCCAATTTTAGCTAGACGCCCAAGCGTCGGTACCTCTTTTGCAATATATACCCCATGTATGAATTATAACAAGAATACCTTAACACAAACATCCTTTATAAGATGTAATAACTAGGAAATTATTAAAGTCATGGTTCCAAAATTACCTGGGTATGTTAAGCTAACATATTCGAAGCGGTTTTTGTCAATTTTAGCAAAAGACGCCCAAGCGTCGGTACCTCTTTTGCAATATATACCGCATATATGAATTATAACAAGAATACCTTAAACGAACATCCTTTATAAGATGTAATAACTAGGAAATTATTAAAGTCATGGTTCCAAAAGTAATTACCTGGGTATGTTAAGCTTACATATTCGAAACCGTTTTTGTCAATTTTAGCATCCTTGTGATTTTGATTTTACGTTCCTTTCTAATTTTTATGGAGCTTGTCATGTTTTTGTTCAAAGTTCGAACTGCTTCGGTGTAAATTTTAGGTACACCTTGTGTTCTATAACTTGACACAGTTTCCATAGGTAAACGCAATCGTAGGCTTTAGCCAAGTCTGTGGTGATGATATTCAGAGCTGTATTTCTAATAAAATTCGTTAGTAAATACTTTTTTTGATAAACGAGCGTATTATTAAGTTAAATTACGTATCGTCTCATCATATGCGGGCTCTCACACAAACGACAGATTCTGGTACGATATGGCGTAGCGAGTCAATCCAATTTTAGTACGTACCTATGTGTGTCGTATTACTCCCAGAAGTTCTATTATCATCACATCAGCCAGTTATCGCCACATTACCCAACTAATGGTAAATGTTTTAGATACCTGAACACGTCCAACTATTCCAGATATGCTGCGGGCTGTTTACTGCCGTTTCCGTATTGAATTAAATTATTTGTAATTTATGCCGGTCGTTAAAATATTTCAGCGTTTTCCGCATAATCAAATTCGCTACCCCGTTGAAGTTCTAATTTTAATTCGACTTATCAATGTTGGCACGAAACAGTCGAAAGTCGTATATCATGGGCGCTGCCCATCGCAGGAAAAGGCGAATACATTCACGTCAGCGTTATCAGATACACTCCTGTGCTTTTAAGGTTAAATTAATTTTCTACGTATTCTATCGAACCGGCAGGTAATAAAAAACATGATCTAAAGGAAACATCATTTGTCTCAATAAAAAACTAACAGCTTTGATAATTTTTTATGCTTCTTTTTAATTATTATAATTATGTCAATAATTATGTCAATAATTAAATCTATAATCTGGAACGTTTATTATTGAATTGGTTTAAGTCTATTTGTTTCGAGGTATTTTAGGGTTTGCATTTCAGTCGATTCAAGAATTTTGATAAAGTCTAATAATTTGCCCATGTTTCCATCAATTTATATATACAGGGTGTCCCCGTTATCGGCGAAAATATTTTAAGTGGTGATAGAGGACCTTTTTCAAAAAAAATTCAAGTAAAAGTTTTTCCTAAAATCAAATGCTAAGCAGATATCAACACTTGCTTGATTTTTTTACACTTTTGCATTTAAAAGACTTTGTTGCCGAAAATATCAACTTTATCGTAAAATATTTTAAAGCTTTTTAATAGAGCATGAAATTCTCTACAAATTTGGTTCCAATCGTTTTTTGTCTACAGGTAATAGTTTAAAAGTTAAAAAGCAGTTTTTACCAAAAAAAAAAGTGAAACATTTAAAAACTTTAATTGTTTCTTTGACTTTGCAACTGCTGTATCTTTAAAACGAAAGTTTGTACAAAAAAACGGATGGCCCATTCCGAATACCTACCTTAAAGGTAACTTAATTTTCATCTCTTATAAAGTGTAAAGTGCCGTAATATGGAACATAATACCTATTATGGAATACATCATTTTTATGACAATGAATAAGCGATATCTGTTGAAAAGTATATGTACCTATTTGTACATTGATCACACTTTCCCAAATGTAAAATAGTTAACAAATATTCACTAGATTACATAACAGCTTCAAATATATTTTTGACGTGCTACTGAGTTTTTAGGCTAAATCTTTCAGTGCAAAATATTATATGCTAGGGTAAATGATATAAACTATTTTATTGCATGTTTTATTTACATGAGCCTTTACATTTTAATTAAATAGACCAAAATTTTGATTGGGGCCGTTTCATGTTTTACATATACCGATTTTTGAAATGTCACATTGATGCCTAATATGGAATACATAGAGGTGCCTTATAATGAATATGATTATGGTCACTAAGTACAGCAATATGGGTTCAGTGTCTAAAGTGTCAGAAATGGGCAGACGAAAAATGTGCAAAATACCCACAAAAACAATTCTATTGTCCTACCTGTAAAAAATAAAGAAATTATCTACATTTAGTTCGAATGACACTTGAATTATAATTTAATTTACATAAATAACAGAGTTTTGGTTTGGTTTAAGTAATAATGCAAATCAGAAAGAAATAAAAAATTAATCTATGAGCAGTTGTTTATTTTAATGTATATTTCCTATATAATTCTATATTCCATATTAAGAACCCCTAGTATTCCATATTAGGTTCCCCGGGAGCTTAATATGGAATAGTAGTAACATTTTAAAAAAATAGCTCTAGGTATAAGAAATATCTATCGTAAGTTATAATGTACCAGAATTCGAGTAATGTGTTGCGTATTCATTAAAAGTTCCTTATAATTGGTTTTGCAAAATTTTGTTGAATAAATGTGAATATTATTGCCGAATACAAAAAGTATTCCATATTAGGGCACTTTACTCTACCTGTTTTCGGTAAGAATTATAACAAACCTTAAAAGAATATTCTTGGATATTAAAATACATACACATCTGCTGTAATAAAAGTTGTTTACAAAATCCTTTGTTAAAAGTAAACACAAACATTTTTCTATGCTTTTTAAAACAACATGCAAATCTCCATTTCGTCACAGTAATGGTCAGACTCAGAAAATCGTGACTGTCTGTGTTGACTGTAAATAAATTACACATTACTTTGCATGTTAATTAAAACGGGAATTCTCTTTGACGTTTACTGTTAATTACAAAAAAAAATTAATTACATTTCTCTCAAATGGGGCTGCAGGGAGCTTTGCTTTTAATCATGTAATGTGAATATGGGGGGAAAATGCGTCTTGTGAGTAGGGTTTTTTATTTTATTGGGTTGGCCAGAATGTCTTTTTGATTTTTTTTAAATTGTTTTAAGTCAAGTATATTTACATACATAAGCAATAACCTTCTAGTACATTTTACTACTACATGGGTGAGGAAAAACATACATTCTCTCTGACAAACCCAAAATAACGAATAAAATCAACACGAAAATCATTTCTTTCTTTAATCTGTATTTTATCTGTAGTGATTTTGTGCTGCAGACTTTTAAAACGTAATATATTCAGCTACTGGCAGTGTGAAAATTTTCAATGAAATGCATTCATTCCCTCGGACAATTGCATTTGTGTGTTTACGTTCAAATGCAAATGAGTACCGTTCGACGTGTTATTTGACTTCAGGGATAATTGCTATCACAATGGTAAACTTTATTTGACTGCAGAACGATTCGACGACAAAACTCGTTGAAATATCGAGAGACAATTATTTTTAACAATCGTGATTAATTAGTCGAAAGAGGTTCGATGTTTTAAAAGGTCGAATATTTTAGTAGCTCTTCGCAAAACTGCAAAATTGCATGTTTTAAATATTCTTAAAATTATTAAAATAACTTTTTGAGCATATATTGTTAAAGAGTCTCTCCTTAATATATTGTTAAAGTTTTAAGCCAGTTTCATAGATTTAATTTTTTACTTTCTCCAAAGACAGGGTTTTCAAGTACTGTAGATTTAATTGCCATCATATTAAAAACCCAGAATATAATTGGCCTGAACGCTGATGGAAATAAAAATAAATCCAAACGAGTAAGCTGAAGAGACATAAAGAGAAAAATTTATTACATGCAAATAGAACGCTGTACACTTCCACATAACGTATTTTATGGAATCAAAACGGATTATCAACGAAGAGAAAAATTATTTTTACAAAGTTTAATTGAAACAAAATTACTTAAAAATCTTTTAAGACGCAGCTAACGAGTATCATGCCTTCAGCTCAGCTTTTACCAAAGAAAATATGAGCAAAACAACGCTGTCTTGTACAGAATAGGTATTTCGCTTGTTCCTTTTATTTCGTTGTATGCAATTATTTTTATACAGAGCAAATATCGGCATTGTAAATAATAATAATTTAAAATAAATATACATGGGCTTTACAGAACGTTTAATTTTTCCGGTATTGATGATGCAAAACACTACCCTACTGTACAATTTTTTGAAATACACCGATATTCCGGCTTTTTGATTCCAAAACCTTACCGGATAAACCATTTTGCTGAACTAACCGTGAAGCTGCAGCTAGTGTTAAATTTAAGCAATATAAGTAATTTCGTCCGAACTAAAGGAGGTGCCAGACCGTCAGGCGCCGGAAAATCGGTGTTTTATCTGTATTTAAAAAATGATACCACTAACTCTCAATATTATTTCTTGACTTAATTTATCTCTAGTAACTGTTTTTTTTTATTGTTGCAGGTTTGCCGGAATCGACGTACCTCTCAGCGTTGAAGCGTTTTCCAGCTGCAGCCGAGCCTCTCGTCAGCAACGAAATCCATGCATCGGATCCAGACACCCAACACCAGAGTTGTGTGAACAATAAAAAAGTGTGGACACCTTGTCAGTGCCATTTAGAATTATGTGTCGGTTGGTACCCGTGTGGACTGAAATACTGTAAGGGTAAAGGCGAAACGAAAACTTCGGCCATGACGTACCGATGCGGCATCAAGACTTGTCGAAAGTGCCATTTGTTTTCTTATTACGTTCCCCAGAAGCAGCTGTGCTTGTGGGACGAATGACCCACATGATATTATTGGTTTTTTTCATTTAAGTAATGGGGAACTTCTCTCGACAACGAGTTTTACGTATATTTGAAAATCATTCGATTTTGTGGGACGAATTTTTTAAATTTTTGCTTAAATACAAAGACGCTGTAATTTTTTTTTAAGATGAAATTTGTCGCGTGTTCCGTTATGATGAGATTTGTCAAAAGTGAACATAACCCTTGTCTCCATCAGCTCATAGACTCTGAAAATTTAGACATTATTTTTAAAAAGTTGAGATCAGATCAAGTGATTTTGAAACGCGTTGAAAATTATCAAAAGCAATGAAGCTTCAACGGAATATATAGGAATAGAAATATATTTCCTAAAAAAGGTTTGTTATTTAATTTAAAAATGATCTAATCAGAACTAAAAATATACCAACGAAACATCTAAAACTGTACTTCTCAGAGATAAACAGTTTTTTCAAAAGTCTGAATACATACGCAGTTTGCCTCATTTTCGATTTTAAATCTTCAGATAATGTTTGTGTTGTCAGATCAAGCTAGGTAGGTCCAATTTATTGCCGCATAGTCTCAAGATCTAACTCCTCTTGATTTTTTTTGTGAGGGTTCATCTGATCAGGTTAGTTTAGAGCCAATTTATTGGTCGCCTAGATCTCCAGACCTAACCTCTCATGATTTTATGTGTAAGTTATAGATTAGCTTAGGTTCGGTCCAATTTATTCTAGGTCTGTCTCCAGACCTAACCCCTCTTGATTTTTTTTGTGAGGGTAAATCTGATTAGGTTAGTTTAGAGCCAATTTGTTGGTTGCCTAGATCCCCAGACCTAACGTCTTATGATTTTTTGTGAAGTTGTTAGATAGCTTAGGTTAGGTCTGATTGAGCTAGTTTCCATTTTTTACCTCTTTTTGATTTTTTAAGGGGTTAAGTCTGATAAGGTTAAGCTAGGTCCAAATTATTGGCAAGTTAGGCCTCCAAGTCTAACCTTGCTTGATTTTTTATGGAATTAGGTATGGTCTAACTAACTTATTTGCTGTCTAGATCATCTGAGATTATTGGAAGTCCATTAAAATCTTCTTTAGAGGCAGTCAAATCCATGTAGCGAAACATAACTATATAAAATACTTTAAAAAGGGTTGAAAGATTATGTATTCAGCACATTAAAGAGTTTTTAAACGTCTGTGTAAATAATTGGAGCTTTTTTTGTAATTCCCGGCAGTTGTATAGCTTCAATTTTAATGGATCCAAACTTTTGGGACACTTTGTATGATTAGAACTAATCACTGAAAATATAGTCGTATATTTGGACATACAGTGGTCGATTTTTTTAAATCCAAAACGTATCAGAATTGTCTGTATGTATTTCTCTGTTTTCTAAACGAAATTGACAACTTCTCATGATAAGGACTACGTTATAATGTTTTTGAAAAGGTGTTGATTACAGCGAGACTGTTCGTTTGAAACGTAAATAACCAAAAACACGTGTTGATTACGTCTTTGTATGTTTTATTAAGACGAAGTTTGCAGGCAAGTTCCCTGTTGCCTTACCAGGTTTTACTGATATGGACCAATATGCCTTAGAATTAATTAATTCTATTTTCACCGTCTGTTTTATATCGTGTGTATATATAACTCAAAGTATATAAATTAAACAGAACATTTACTACTCCGCGCGCTGAAAATGTAACAAGTAATTACGGAAAATGATAGCTCCGTGTGCAGTTAGCGGGCCGCTTTCATCTATTTATATGCCTCGCTCCGTTATGTTTTATTTTTCTTCTGCCTTTTCGAATTAGTGCGCCCGTTGCCACTCTTCGAAACGAAATAATATATTGCGCTAAATATATTTTTAAATCGCACGAGTAGGTAATGAACGCACCAAAGCGTTTTTAAATCTAATTTACGGCTTTTCAAAGCTTAAAAATGCCGTAAAAAAAGTCTGCTTGAATATAATGAAGGTATTTTCTTGGCTTTGGATACCTTTGACCTAGGGGAACAGAGTAAAATAATCAAAAATGTTCTCAAATACAATATTTGAATCGTTTGGGTATCCGGCGCATCCACCAAATACCACCAAACTCTTTGCAGTCGATTTTAATTGTATACTGTTGCAATCCTGTTGATAGGAGAAGTTCTTTGTACAACAACAAGCAAAGCTAGGTTGATTATCGTGTACATTTAATCATATACAAACGTAATACTTGATAACAACTCTACAAATAAAAGTAGGTTAACTTTGATCCATCCACGTACATTATACTACGTTAACTTGAATGTGGCAGACAATATCTTAATACATATACGACATAACGAGGTTTTTTCTGTTCTATTCTCTCGACTTTATTGCTTCATATCCGTAAGGAATGGGCAAAAAGTTGACTGTACCGGCGTCGGGTCTTCAAAAAACTGATTCGACTCATAGATCTCCAGGGAATTCTCTCACCCACTACACAAGGTTTATTGTCTTCATTATTTCCTGCAATTTCTAACCAGCATCGTCATCCCACTTTCCTTGGGAAAATGCACGGATTTTCAAACAAAATATTGCCATCCTTTGAACGGAAACCTTATTTTATCGTCATTCGTAACGCTTGTAACACTCCAGTTCAAATTATGAGCATAACAGATTGCAAATATAAATTATTAGTTAGGAAAAAACACAAAAACATTGAAATTTTTGTCGAAGTTTGTTTAGAAAGCCAACTGTTTTCGTAAAAATCAAAGCAGGGATAGCTCTAAATCCCCAGGTAAATAATTGATAATGTTTACTGTTCTAAAACTTTTTTAGGCTTTGTTTTAGCACAAAACTATTTACGATTTCGACTGTGGATTATCAGGAACACAAAAAAACGCAGTGTTTCGTACCGTGTACATAAAAATCTATATTTTATTTGACGTCGTGAAAATTTAAGCCTTTAGTTCCCTAACGAAATTAATTTTACAGTGGATAAGCCCCTTTGTATTATTTAAATCAGGACAACTTAACGCAACAAAAATTTATTGCTTGTGTTCGAATTTAATTCCGAACCACAACCGCGCGTTCACAGTGCAGGAAAGCTTTGAGTTTAACGGGTTTTTTTCGATTCTATTTTTTCGAAATAAAAGTTAAAAATAAATTTTTTACTAAAATTGCATTAGTTTTTTATGTTAGAGTTTACAGTTCACTAAATGAATTCTACCATTTTCTAGCAATTGCTAACCTATTGACAATAATTGAAGACAACTTAATTTTTTTTTCCGAAACAGATTTTTTTATTGCATGCCTTTACAATAAAGTTTAAATAAAAATTCTTAACAAAAGTGCAAATGGTCCCTTTCCTTCAGTTTTTGCGTTAACTAAATCATGTTTTTTTTTAACACCTATGGTGTTTGAGTTATAATTACTGGTCTAATAGGCCAACCATCAATTTTTTTTTTTGATAAATCGTAAAACTAAATACTTAACAACTAGAGTCCATCCATTGATGTCTTGTAGATTGTTTTGACTACATTGTATACACTCTCACTCGCGCACTATGCTCTGCTTTTTACATAAAACACACTACACGAGTTCAAAGGGCTTGGTCCTCTTCAATCTCCGGACAAGATGTTGGTTGTCCAGCAGTTGAAGAGCTTCTGCATTCTTATGATGGCGGAGTCTGGCTTCGTGTTTACCAGCAAACCTTTTAATTTCTTCCTTAACCATTGGTATACCAAGATCACGATGAAGATCGCTGTTGCGGACGTACCATAGAGCGTTTACCATATTACGTAGCACTTTGTTTTGGAAAGTTTTGATAGATGTACTATTGCTGTCTTTGGTGCAACTCCAAAGTTGAATACCGTAAAGCCACACCGGTTTCAAGACCTGTTTGTATATTGGGATCTTATTATACAGGGTGTGTAAAAATTGGCGGAAGGGCTACACGAAGCGATGTTCTTCATAAAATTCTAAGTCGAAAATCTTAATACGAAAAGTTGTACCATGCTTCCTATGGCCTCAGGAACCATTTAAAGAAAAAAAAATTGGCAACATTGCATACATTGATTTGCGTTTGGACATTTTTTTATCAGCAATTTTTACTTAGGTATTTACATTTTTTGTTCGAACTGAAAGCCTTCAGTTCGTAAACATAGCTGCAAACTTTTGGGTATCGTAAAACACAAACAAGAAATAATTACGAGAAAAACAGAGATGACAGCTAAGGACAATGTTGCCATATGTATTACTGTCATTAAAATCAGTGATTTACATATTTTCAACACCAATTTTTGAAAGGAAGAACACAATATCTAGGAAAAAATACTATTCGAAATTTATTTTTATTCCAAATTGCAGCTTTTTCACTTGCAAGTATTAAATAATAACGCCTATTAAAGGACTAAATGTCAAAGCTTTGAGGACCTCTTGCAGACACAGCAAGCGTGGTACAACATTTTCGTATTAAGATTTTCGACTTAGAATTTTACGAAGAACATCGCCCCGTGTAGCCCTTCCGCCAATTTTTACACACCCTGTATAATGATAATTTGGAATATCTTACAAGAAGCCAGAAGTACTGTCTATATTTTAGCTTAAGTTCGTTTTTTTTTTTAAACATGTTCTTACCATCGCAATTTTGCGTCAGGGGTCATGGCAAGATATTTCGCTTGATTTTCATATGACACTATATTCCAATTTATGTTAAGTAGCAGTGGATCTGTTATTCTTTTATTTGTAAAATTGACGTGGATGGACTTAATCTCGTTAAGCTTAATTTTCCATTGTTTGGTCCAGTTGAGCATTACTTTACTGTCTGTTTGCAACTCTAGTGGATGTTTCCTGATCTTTGCCTACTGCAAGTAGTACAGTGTCGTCTGCAAATGTGACTACAGTAACTTCTTCTAGTACTGGTGTATCACTAGTGTATCAGATAAAGGACAAGACCAAGGACGCTACCCTGTGGTACGCCTGCTTTTATCTCCTGCAACTCGGAATATTCAACTTCTTGTTTTATTCTGTAGAGTCTGTCGGAGATGTATGATGTTAATCTACGTATTACTTAGGACGCGTTTTGTTAATTTTATGTATTAGTCCTCTGTGTCATACTTTATCAAAGGCTGCAGCAACGTCTTAGAAAACTGCAATTAAGAAAGATGGCTTCCATTTTAAAGAAAAATTCCTTACCTCCTCATTAACTTCTGCCACCATCGCTCCTCAGTCTAAATCTATATTTATTTTTGTATAGCATTCGCGGCTGGAAACGGGTTATTCCAATTTTAATTGATTCCCGTGGAAAAAAACTGATTTTATATTCGTTCGATTAATGACGAATATAGAGGTTCCACTATATAACGTACGTGAAATTGCCATCCATTGCAAAACAGAATTGTTTGTTGATATGCTGTTACATTTTCAGTGTTAAAAAGTGTTCTGTTTATATCTTTAAGACATGTGGCTGTAGATATTTGCGATTGTCAATCAAGCCTTTAAGCTATAATTTTGTACTGCAATAAAGTATATGGGAAAATTTCCTCATGACTCTAATTTTTTTAGCGTATCCATTATAGTTAGCTTATCTCGTACGTAATAAATCTCCCCTTTATTCTCCCCTTTTAAATTTTATTTCTTTTTTAAACCGCTGAAACATGAAGGCAATCGTTCATATATTATTACAAGTCCACGGTGATTTTTCATTCCATTCTGAAATGTATGTGTGTCGGGACATTTGTGCTACTGTAGTAGCCAGGGGAATTGTTAAAATGGTCTAAATGGAACGTCGTTTAACAGAAAAATCGACTTGGCCTAAAAGTCGTGGCAAAAAGTGACCCGGCTTTTTACCGAAACCTGATCTAAATGCAAGAGTTTGTCAAATGAAGGCGATCTTATCTTGTAGACCATTTACGTAACCTCTTTTATTAGACATGAAGAGTAGAAAGGAAAGAAATGTTACGTAAAAATGTGTTCTTGTCGACACTGTAATTTTTCTTTGCTTGCGTTTTTTACAAGCAATTTTAAATGTTGTTGATGAACTTATTTATTAACTATGCTACATCTACAATATAATACAATGTGTAGAAAATTGTACATACTTCCACAAATTTTAATGTTTTTCTTACAGTATTCATCATTTTTATTTTGTCGATTTAGATCTTTAATTGTTTTGTCAAAAAAAAACACCCCAGTTTTTAATTTGTTAACTGCAGGTGTGACATATATAGGGATGCTCAATAGTATGGAAACAGACAAATATCTAGAACACTACTGCAGATATAACAAAGAAATGTTGTATCTAAACGTTATGTAATTTTTCGGATTCGATGAAAATATTACGGTTGCAATACGACTTCCGGTTCAACCAGAAATTTTTAATAGATACCTGTATTTTTTTACATTTTTGGATTCTTCTTAAAATGTACTTTACAAAAATTTATAAGGTTATATGGGTCTAAAGTCAATTGTTTTCGTAAAACCGGTTCAACCGAAAATCATATTGAAGGAACACAAAAAATTAGTTTATAGGATTCAGTAATTGTCCAATCACACTGGTCCAATGAATAAATGCATTATGGTAAGAAACCTCGATTAAAACGTAAAAATGGTAAAATGACATCTACATTATTAGGAATGTCAAAAATAAATGAGGAAAAGATAATATAACTTTTTTGTTTATATCTTTCAATTGTTTCAAAATTACCGCTGTCTACCTTCAAAGTCTACTAGAAAAAATACGTTGCCCTAATAATTTACAATAAAATCGCGATATCCCGTAAAATATCAGTTTTAGGTATAAAACATGGTTAATGTTTTTGAAAGACAATCAAATTTTCTACAAGACTATGCAAAAACATATAGGGTGTTGTATTTAAGAAAAATGAGTTATCGATGTTTAAAGTTTGACAAGTTTGACTAAGCGTAAAAAACACCCTGTATAATATTTTAAAAATGTAGGTAGTCAAAACATTTCTTAAATTACTGTCTTATCAAACATCACTTCAGTATAACACATCGGACAAAATCAACATAAGTCCGTAGTTTTTATAAAATATTAATTTTGAAAGTGTCTTAGTGAAAGTGTGTAAGCCACTTTACAATTATGAAAAAAGGCTATTCCTTAACGCCTGTGTGAAATTATGTGTACTGAGAAAAATATAAGCACCCGACATAACAAATATACCTAAGTGAAATTTCTCTTTAGTTAGCATAAATATTTGGATGCACATTAAAATGCACAATATTAATATCTCAAAATAACATCAAAGTAACTTATGCCAGCACTTTCAAACTAAATTACTCATTTTATTATCTATAGTTTTAGTGTTTTAAAAACTTTGATTATCATTTAAAACAATTACCGAAGTCTAATTAGTTTTGATATTATTAATTTGCACACGATTTATCACTTTTCCAAACTTTAAAACCTGCGTTTTCGACGCGAGAGATTGCAATGTTTATCCTAGAAACTGAATCGGCCTATATATTACCGTCCAATATTTCAAATACAACTTAATACATAATGCAGCAGATTATATTGATTGTCAGTCAATGTATATTCAAGATGATAAATGGTTTTACCCACAGTTGAGATTATTTTTACGATGGATATTAATCGAAATGTATTCCTGAAATATTTATTACTGGGCTGAAAATATATGATTTAGCTGTCAGTAAGAAAGAACATTCGAAAGCTGTTTAATACTTACTTTGTACGGCCATTATTTTTTATAGTACTTATAACTTAAAATATTTTTCAAAACTTAGAGCTTTAAAAAAAAGTGTTTTAGGCCGTTTTAAAACAATTCAAAGCTGGCAATGCATTATTTAGAATGTCTTTAACATTTCTAGAAAATATAACACCATTGCAAAAATTTCGAATTTGGCAAGGCGATATAAATGTTTCGCTTAAATGTATTATACAGGGTGTATGATTTCAACATAAAGGAGATGGAAATTAAGGTAACCATTAGAGATAGAAGGATGGTGAAATCAGTAAAGAGTTTTGTTTTTTCTGTTAAGTAAAGCCTTTGCACTTTTCTTCGGGAAATAAAAAATCATATAAATTATTTGAGGGCGCAAAATTCTTAATTTGGCAATAAATAACGTGTACTTATACGAAGTTAGTGTCTAAAAAATCGATTTTTTTTTCGTCGTTAAAAGTGCAAATACTATATAGCCTTTGCTAATATATTTAATTATCGTGAAGTAATCTTTTATTTGGCCATAAATAACGTGTAGACGAAGTTTGAAGCCATTTGCTATAATTTAATTTTTTTAAATTTTCCTTGAAAAAATCTCTTTTAAAAGAGCGTTCTACCTTGTCTTTTATCAATTAGCTGCCAGAAATATGTACTTTTGTATTTTTATTTTATTTTCAGACGCAGCAGTGATTTTGGTGTTCTTGCATAGCAGTCCGGGCAATGGGTTCCTTTTCAACAGTAGCAGTTTATCCTGTTTGATGTATCTATATTTAACATTTAAAATATCCTAGCGTAGTATATTATGATTATGCAACAAAACACTGTATATTGTATAAATAAATGTGTACAGAATATCTTGATGACGTTTATAAATAAATTGAATTGTACCATTTTTATATGTTTTATTTGTCATTCCTTCAACATCTTTCACATACTTAAATCAAATTTCTCGTGCTAAAATGGTCCTTTAACATCTTTCATTATTCGAAAAACCACATTTTAGTTTAAATGTTTACCATCAGAGGGCCAGACCAACCCCTGTAACGTAACAAACAACCCCATGCAACTCATGTGATCCTGATACTTAAACCAAAGTTTTGCTACTAAAATCATGAAACAGCAAAATGCGGCCATAAAGTCACAAAAGATCTCTTCACACTTCTGTGATCCTAATATTTAAATCAAATTTCTCGTACTAAAATGTCTAACTAATAGCACGTAACCATTCATCAAAACTTGGGAATTTTGATTCAAAAATTGAAACAAAGTATTAGGATCACAGGAGTTGCAAGAGGTAAACGGCTTCACAAAGCGGGGCTGACACTCTGGTCCAAACTAAAATCACAGGTCCATCCATTCATTAAAACTTAAGAATTTTGATCCAAAAATTGAAACAAAGTATTAGGATCACAAGAGTTGCAAGAGGTAATCCGTACTAAAAGCGAATTAAATTTCTGTTTTAAGTTAGCTCATAGCAGGATTGTGGACCAGGATCGCAGAAATGAGAAAAGGTTAAAAATCTGTAAAATCGTAGGTATCCATTCACTAAAACTTGAGAATTTTGATTCAAAAATTGAAATTTAGTATCAGGATCACAGGAGTTGCAAGAGGTAAACGGATTCTCAGTGCGGGGACTTGCCCTCTGGTGGTGAATAGCCAAACTAAAATTTGTTTACAGTTTTCTGTATTTGTCTTACAGTTTTCTGTAATTTCGGCCTATTTTTGCAGATTATTTGTTATTTGGATACATCTCATGCGTTGAATGTTGCATATGATGAAATAAAAATACAAAATATTGTTATCTTTTTATTGTTTCATTAAGGTTAAAATAAATATAAAGAAATAACAATTTTCGAGCAAAATCACACTTGATAACTTATTTATAATTATGGTACCATGAAATATCATGCTCAAAATACATTATTTAGTATTTTAGTAATAACTACATTAAAGGCATTTATATTTTTGCCAAAATTATGAATATTTCAAGAAAATTACACTTGTTTTTACCTTTAAGTTAACACTGATTTATGTAAAAGACTAACAAACAATAACTTAAACACAACTTTTAAAATTTAAACATAACTGGAAGTGCCGTTGAAAAGTTTAACACTTAAAAACAGTTTCAACAGCACACAGCAGTTATTTTATAGTTATATACATTTTTTCATACAGCTTAAGACACTTTAACTAATAAACTAAAAGTACAGGTTTATATCTAAACTTTATAACAGAATCTTTGTGTTTTACACTTCACAATTTATTAATGCAAGATAAATTTAATTTTTAACATAATACGAATCTAAATACAACATTTTTAGTTGTGGTACATACAATTATCATTACTTAATATTAGTTTTACTATTTTTGAATCAATTTATACAAAGAAATATTTATTTACATTGGAAATAGCAAAATTTTACAGCATTTAAAAAAAGAGTTACCTAACTAATTAATTTACTAATTATCCCATCATCAATTAATGCTGGGCTTACTCCACAAAAACTGATGTACAGTGGTGGTGCTCCAAGTCTGTAGTGTTCCAAAAGAAGAAACTAAAAAGAAAAAATAATTAGGTAACTAGTGGAAACAAACACAAATGCAAACTGAAACCATATGTACGTTTCTGTTTAATATACCAATGCCAAGTTTCTTTAATTTAAAACAATTTACAAAGCATGTTTCTTACATAGGGTTTTTAGAAATATACTTACAATTTTGGGAGACAAGTTATAGCCAATGTTGCTTTGATTTATCTTTTTTTTCTCATTTTACTTCATGCTTTAGATTTTGGTGCTTCAAACAGAAGAAACTGAAAAGTGAAAACAAATTTAACAGCAAATTCTAGAATCAACAGAACTTTTTCATTTACAAAACACGTTTGTTTTATAGGAAGTTTAATAAGTATACTTACAAATTTTTGGAAGACAAGTTTTGGCTAGCAGAGTGTGAATTCCTCTTTTCTAATTTTACATCATGCTTTAAAGCTTTGGTTGTCTCAAAATTTTGGTGCTCAAACAGGAAAACTAAAAAGGAAAACATTATAAAGTAGTGACAACAAATAAAACTTCAAATTTTAAGAGAACAAAACTTTGCTATTAAAAAATGTTTCTGTTAAGTTAATTAATGCCTACTTTCTTTAAATTAACAATCTACAAAGCATGTTTGTTACATGGTGTTTTTTTAGAAATATACTCACTAATTTTGAGAGGCAAGTGTTGGCTAATGTTGTATGATTTCTTTTTCTTCTCCTTATACTTTATGCTTAAAGGTTTTGGTTGTCCAAAGTTTGTGGTGCTTCAAGCAGAAGAAAACTAAAAAGGAAAATATCGTTAACTAGTGGAAACTAATTTGACTACAAATTCTAAAAGAACAAAACTTTCCTATTTGAATATGTCTTTTTTGTTAAGTTAACTGTTGCCTGGTTTCTTTAATTTAAAAATGTAGAAAGCATGTTTGTGACATCATGTTTTTTAGAATTATACTCACAAATTTTGAGAGGCAAGTCTTGGCTAATGCTGTATGATTTTCCTTTTTTTCCTTCTCCTTTTACTTCATGCTTAAAGGTTTTGGTTGTTCAAAGTTTGTGGTGCTTTAAGCAGAAGAAAACTGAAAAGGAAAATATCATTAACTAGTGGTAACTAATTTGACTGCAAATTCTAAAAACAGAACTTTCCTATTTTGTACTTTTCTCAATTTTCACCGAAAATTAAATATTCTATTTAAGGACTAATAATCCTTAATTTGGCTATAAATAACGTGTATACGATGTTAAAAGCAACTTACATTAGTTTTAAGAAAATCGATTTTTTTGTCAAAAAAAGTGCAAAGACTAGTCTTTGTACTTTTCTCAATTTTCACCGAAAATTAAATATTCTATTTAAGGACTAATAATCCTTAATTTGGCTATAAATAACGTGTATACGATGTTAAAAGCAATTTACATTAGTTTTAAGAAAGTCGATTTTTTTGTCGATAAAAGTGCAAAGACTATAGTCTTTGTACTTTTCCCAATTTTCACCGAAAATTAAATATTCTATTTAAGGACTAATAATCCTTAATTTGGCTATAAATAACGTGTATACGATGTTAAAAGCAATTTACATTAGTTTTAAGAAAGTCGATTTTTTTGTCGATAAAAGTGCAAAGACTATAGTCTTTGTACTTTTCTCAATTTTCACCGAAAATTAAATATTCTATTTAAGGACTAATAATCCTTAATTTGGCTATAAATAACGTGTATACGATGTTAAAAGCAATTTACATTAGTTTTAAGAAAGTCGATTTTTTTGTCGATAAAAGTGCAAAGACTATAGTCTTTGTACTTTTCCCAATTTTCACCGAAAATTAAATATTCTATTTAAGGACTAATAATCCTTAATTTGGCTATAAATAACGTGTATACGATGTTAAAAGCAATTTACATTAGTTTTAAGAAAATCGATTTTTTTGTCAAAAAAAGTGCAAAGACTAGTCTTTGTACTTTTCCAGTTTTCACCGAAAATTAAATATTCTATTTAAGGACTAATAATCCTTAATTTGGCTATAAATAACGTGTATACGATGTTAAAAGCAATTTACATTAGTTTTAAGAAAGTCGATTTTTTTGTCGATAAAAGTGCAAAGACTATAGTCTTTGTACTTTTCTCAATTTTCACCGAAAATTAAATATTCTATTTAAGGACTAATAATCCTTAATTTGGCTATAAATAACGTGTATAAGATGTTAAAAGCAATTTACATTAGTTTTAAGAAAATCGATTTTTTTGTCGAAAAAAGTGCAAAGACTATAGTCTTTGTACTTTTCCCAATTTTCACCGAAAATTAAATATTCTATTTAAGGACTAATAATCCTTAATTTGGCTATAAATAACGTGTATACGATGTTAAAAGCAATTTACATTAGTTTTAAGAGAGTCGATTTTTTTGTCGAAAAAAGTGCAAAGACTATAGTCTTTGTACTTATCCCAATTTTCACCGAAAATTAAATATTCTATTTAAGGACTAATAATCCTTAATTTGGCTAACTAATGCCTACTTTCTTTAAATCTACAAAGCATGTTTGATACATGGTGTTTTTTTATAAATTATATTATATAAATTATAGCAAGTTTGGCTAATGCTGTATGATTTTCCTTTTTTTTTTCCTTCTCCTTTTACTTCATGCTTAAAGGTTTTGGTTGTCCAAAGTTTGTGGTGCTTCAAGCAGATGAAAACTGAAAAGGAAAATATCATTAACTAGTGGAAACTAATTTGACTGCAAATTCTAAAAGAACAAAACTTTCCTATTTGAATATGTATTTTTTGTTAAGTTAACTGTTGCCTGGTTTCTTTAATTTAACAATGTACAAAGCATGATTGTTACAGTGTTTTTTTTAGAAATATACTCACTAATTTTGAGAGGCAAGTGTTGGCTAATGTTGTATGATTTCTTTTTCTTCTCCTTATACTTCATGCTTAAAGGTTTTGGTTGTCCAAAGTTTGTGGTGCTTTAAGCAGAAGAAAACTAAAAAGGAAAATATCGTTAACTAGTGGAAACTAATTTGACTACAAATTCTAAAAGAACAAAACTTTCCTATTTGAATATGTCTTTTTTGTTAAGTTAACTGTTGCCTGGTTTCTTTAATTTAAAAATGTACAAAGCATGTTTGTGACATCATGTTTTTTAGAATTATACTCACAAATTTTGAGAGGCAAGTCTTGGCTAATGCTGTATGATTTTCCTTTTTTTCCTTCTCCTTTTACTTCATGCTTAAAGGTTTTGGTTGTCCAAAGTTTGTGGTGCTTTAAGCAGAAGAAAACTGAAAAGGAAAATATCATTAACTAGTGGTAACTAATTTGACTGCAAATTCTAAAAACAGAACTTTCCTATTTTGTACTTTTCTGAATTTTTTACCGAAAATTAAATATTCTATTTAAGGACTAATAATCCTTAATTTGGCTATAAATAACGTGTATACGATGTTAAAAGCAATTTACATTAGTTTTAAGAAAATCGATTTTTTTGTCAAAAAAAGTGCAAAGACTATAGTCTTTGTACTTTTCCCAATTTTCACCGAAAATTAAATATTCTATTTAAGGACTAATAATCCTTAATTTGGCTATAAATAACGTGTATACGATGTTAAAAGCAATTTACATTAGTTTTAAGAGAGTCGATTTTTTTGTCGAAAAAAGTGCAAAGACTATAGTCTTTGTACTTATCCCAATTTTCACCGAAAATTAAATATTCTATTTAAGGACTAATAATCCTTAATTTGGCTAACTAATGCCTACTTTCTTTAAATCTACAAAGCATGTTTGATACATGGTGTTTTTTTATAAATTATATTATATAAATTATAGCAAGTTTGGCTAATGCTGTATGATTTTCCTTTTTTTTTTCCTTCTCCTTTTACTTCATGCTTAAAGGTTTTGGTTGTCCAAAGTTTGTGGTGCTTCAAGCAGATGAAAACTGAAAAGGAAAATATCATTAACTAGTGGAAACTAATTTGACTGCAAATTCTAAAAGAACAAAACTTTCCTATTTGAATATGTATTTTTTGTTAAGTTAACTGTTGCCTGGTTTCTTTAATTTAACAATGTACAAAGCATGATTGTTACAGTGTTTTTTTTAGAAATATACTCACTAATTTTGAGAGGCAAGTGTTGGCTAATGTTGTATGATTTCTTTTTCTTCTCCTTATACTTCATGCTTAAAGGTTTTGGTTGTCCAAAGTTTGTGGTGCTTTAAGCAGAAGAAAACTAAAAAGGAAAATATCGATAACTAGTGGAAACTAATTTGACTACAAATTCTAAAAGAACAAAACTTTCCTATTTGAATATGTCTTTTTTGTTAAGTTAACTGTTGCCTGGTTTCTTTAATTTAAAAATGTACAAAGCATGTTTGTGACATCATGTTTTTTAGAATTATACTCACAAATTTTGAGAGGCAAGTCTTGGCTAATGCTGTATGATTTTCCTTTTTTTCCTTCTCCTTTTACTTCATGCTTAAAGGTTTTGGTTGTCCAAAGTTTGTGGTGCTTTAAGCAGAAGAAAACTGAAAAGGAAAATATCATTAACTAGTGGTAACTAATTTGACTGCAAATTCTAAAAACAGAACTTTCCTATTTTGTACTTTTCTGAATTTTTTACCGAAAATTAAATATTCTATTTAAGGACTAATAATCCTTAATTTGGCTATAAATAACGTGTATACGATGTTAAAAGCAATTTACATTAGTTTTAAGAAAATCGATTTTTTTGTCAAAAAAAGTGCAAAGACTATAGTCTTTGTACTTTTCCCAATTTTCACCGAAAATTAAATATTCTATTTAAGGACTAATAATCCTTAATTTGGCTATATATAACGTGTATACGATGTTAAAAGCAATTTACATTAGTTTTAAGAAAATCGATTTTTTTGTCAAAAAAAGTGCAAAGACTATAGTCTTTGTACTTTTCCCTATTTTCACCGAAAATTAAATATTCTATTTAAGGACTAATAATCCTTAATTTGGCTATAAATAACGTGTATACGATGTTAAAAGCAATTTACATTAGTTTTAAGAAAGTCGATTTTTTTGTCGATAAAAGTGCAAAGACTATAGTCTTTGTACTTTTCTCAATTTTCACCGAAAATTAAATATTCTATTTAAAGACCAATAATCCTTAATTTGGCTATAAATAACGTGTATAAGATGTTAAAAGCAATTTACATTAGTTTTAATAAAATCGATTTTTTTGTCGAAAAAAGTGCAAAGACTATAGTCTTTGCACTTTTCCCAATTTTCACCGAAAATTAAATATTCTATTTAAGGACTAATAATCCTTAATTTGGCTATAAATAACGTGTATACGATGTTAAAAGCAATTTACATTAGTTTTAAGAGAGTCGATTTTTTTGTCGAAAAAAGTGCAAAGACTATAGTCTTTGTACTTTTCCCAATTTTCACCGAAAATTAAATATTCTATTTAAGGACTAATAATCCTTAATTTGGCTATAAATAACGTGTATACGATGTTAAAAGCCATTTACATTAGTTTTAAGAAAATCGATTTTTTTGTCAAAAAAAGTGTAAAGACTATAGTCTTTGTACTTTTCCCTATTTTCACCGAAAATTAAATATTCTATTTAAGGACTAATAATCCTTAATTTGGCTATAAATAACGTGTATACGATGTTAAAAGCAATTTACATTAGTTTTAAGAAAGTTTGTGGTGCTTTAAGCAGAAGAAAACTAAAAAGGAAAATATCGTTAACTAGTGGAAACTAATTTGACTACAAATTCTAAAAGAACAAAACTTTCCTATTTGAATATGTCTTTTTTGTTAAGTTAACTGTTGCCTGGTTTCTTTAATTTAAAAATGTACAAAGCATGTTTGTGACATCATGTTTTTTAGAATTATACTCACAAATTTTGAGAGGCAAGTCTTGGCTAATGCTGTATGATTTTCCTTTTTTTCCTTCTCCTTTTACTTCATGCTTAAAGGTTTTGGTTGTCCAAAGTTTGTGGTGCTTTAAGCAGAAGAAAACTGAAAAGGAAAATATCATTAACTAGTGGTAACTAATTTGACTGCAAATTCTAAAAACAGAACTTTCCTATTTTGTACTTTTCTCAATTTTCACCGAAAATTAAATATTCTATTTAAGGACTAATAATCCTTAATTTGGATATAAATAACGTGTATACGATGTTAAAAGCCATTTACATTAGTTTTAAGAAAATCGATTTTTTTGTCAAAAAAAGTGTAAAGACTATAGTCTTTGTACTTTTCCCTATTTTCACCGAAAATTAAATATTCTATTTAAGGACTAATAATCCTTAATTTGGCTATAAATAACGTGTATACGATGTTAAAAGCAATTTACATTAGTTTTAAGAAAGTCGATTTTTTTGTCGATAAAAGTGCAAAGACTATAGTCTTTGTACTTTTCTCAATTTTCACCGAAAATTAAATATTCTATTTAAAGAATAATAATCCTTAATTTGGCTATAAATAACGTGTATAAGATGTTAAAAGCAATTTACATTAGTTTTAATAAAATCGATTTTTTTGTCGAAAAAAGTGCAAAGACTATAGTCTTTGTACTTTTCCCAATTTTCACCGAAAATTAAATATTCTATTTAAGGACTAATAATCCTTAATTTGGCTATAAATAACGTGTATACGATGTTAAAAGCAATTTACATTAGTTTTAAGAGAGTCGATTTTTTTGTCGAAAAAAGTGCAAAGACTATAGTCTTTGCACTTTTCCCAATTTTCACCGAAAATTAAATATTCTATTTAAGGACTAATATTCCTTAATTTGGCTATAAATAACGTGTATACGATGTTAAAAGCAATTTACATTAGTTTTAAGAGAGTCGATTTTTTTGTCGAAAAAAGTGCAAAGACTATAGTCTTTGTACTTTTCCCAATTTTCACCGAAAATTAAATATTCTATTTAAGGACTAATAATCCTTAATTTGGCTATAAATAACGTGTATACGATGTTAAAAGCAATTTACATTAGTTTTAAGAGAGTCGATTTTTTTGTCAAAAAAAGTGCAAAGACTATAGTCTTTGTACTTTTCCCAATTTTCACCGAAAATTAAATATTCTATTTAAGGACTAATAATCCTTAATTTGGCTAACTAATGCCTACTTTCTTTAAATCTACAAAGCATGTTTGATACATGGTGTTTTTTTAGAAATATACTCACAAATTTTAAGAGGCAAGTTTGGCTAATGCTGTATGATTTTCCTTTTTTTTTCCTTCTCCTTTTACTTCATGCTTAAAGGTTTTGGTTGTCCAAAGTTTGTGGTGCTTCAAGCAGATGAAAACTGAAAAGGAAAATATCATTAACTAGTGGAAACTAATTTGACTGCAAATTCTAAAAGAACAAAACTTTCCTATTTGAATATGTATTTTTTGTTAAGTTAACTGTTGCCTGGTTTCTTTAATTTAACAATGTACAAAGCATGATTGTTACAGTGTTTTTTTTAGAAATATACTCACTAATTTTGAGAGGCAAGTGTTGGCTAATGTTGTATGATTTCTTTTTCTTCTCCTTATACTTCATGCTTAAAGGTTTTGGTTGTCCAAAGTTTGTGGTGCTTTAAGCAGAAGAAAACTGAAAAGGAAAATATCATTAACTAGTGGTAACTAATTTGACTGCAAATTCTAAAAACAGAACTTTCCTATTTTGTACTTTTCTCAATTTTCACCGAAAATTAAATATTCTATTTAAGGACTAATAATCCTTAATTTGGCTATAAATAACGTGTATACGATGTTAAAAGCAATTTACATTAGTTTTAAGAAAATCGATTTTTTTGTCGATAAAAGTGCAAAGACTATAGTCTTTGTACTTTTCCCAATTTTCACCGAAAATTAAATATTCTATTTAAGGACTAATAATCCTTAATTTGGCTATAAATAACGTGTATAAGATGTTAAAAGCAAGTTACATTAGTTTTAAGAAAATCGATTTTTTTGTCGAAAAAAGTGCAAAGACTATAGTCTTTGTACTTTTCCCAGTTTTCACCAAAATTTAAATATTTTATTTAAGGACTAATAATCCTTAATTTGGCTATAAATAACGTGTATACGATGTTAAAAGCAATTTACATTAGTTTTAAGAAAATCGATTTTTTTGTCGAAAAAAGTGCAAAGACTATAGTCTTTGTACTTTTCCCAATTTTCACCGAAAATTAAATATTCTATTTAAGGACTAATAATCCTTAATTTGGCTATAAATAACGTGTATACGATGTTAAAAGCAATTTACATTAGTTTTAAGAAAGTCGATTTTTTTGTCGATAAAAGTGCAAAGACTATAGTCTTTGTACTTTTCCCAATTTTCACCGAAAATTAAATATTCTATTTAAGGACTAATATTCCTTAATTTGGCTATAAATAACGTGTATACGATGTTAAAAGCAATTTACATTAGTTTTAAGAAAATCGATTTTTTTGTCGAAAAAAGTGCAAAGACTATAGTCTTTGTACTGTTCCCAATTTTCACCGAAAATTAAATATTCTATTTAAGGACTAATAATCCTTAATTTGGCTATAAATAACGTGTATACGATGTTAAAAGCAACTTACATTAGTTTTAAGAAAATCGATTTTTTTGTCGAAAAAAGTGCAAAGACTATAGTCTTTGTACTTTTCCCAGTTTTCACCGAAAATTAAATATTCTATTTAAGGACAAATAATACTTAATTTGGCTATAAATAACGTGTATACGATGTTAAAAGCAATTTACATTAGTTTTAAGAAAATCGATTTTTTTGTCGAAAAGAGTGCAAAGACTATATAGTCTTTGTACTTTTCCCAATTTTCACCGAAAATTAAATATTCTATTTAAGGACTAATAATCCTTAATTTGGCTATAAATAACGTGTATACGATGTTAAAAGCAATTTACATTAGTTTTAAGAAAGTCGATTTTTTTGTCGATAAAAGTGCAAAGACTATAGTCTTTGTACTTTTCCCAATTTTCACCGAAAATTAAATATTCTATTTAAGGACTAATAATCCTTAATTTGGCTAACTAATGCCTACTTTCTTTAAATTAACAATCTACAAAGCATGTTTGATACATGGTGTTTTTTTAGAAATATACTCACAAATTTTAAGAGGCAAGTTTGGCTAATGCTGTATGATTTTTTTTTTCTTCTCCTTTTACTTCATGCTTAAAGGTTTTGGTTGTCCAAAGTTTGTGGTGCTTTAAGCAGAAGAAAACTAAAAAGGAAAATATCGTTAACTAGTGGAAACTAATTTGACTACAAATTCTAAAAGAACAAAACTTTCCTATTTGAATATGTCTTTTTTGTTAAGTTAACTGTTGCCTGGTTTCTTTAATTTAAAAATGTACAAAGCATGTTTGTGACATCATGTTATTTAGAATTATACTCACAAATTTTGAGAGGCAATTCTTGGCTAATGCTATATGATTTTCCTTTTTTTCCTTCTCCTTTTACTTCATGCTTAAAGGTTTTGGTTGTCCAAAGTTTGTGGTGCTTCAAGCAGAAGAAAACTGAAAAGGAAAATATCATTAACTAGTGGCAACTAATTTGACTGCAAATTCTAAAAACAGAACTTTCCTATTTTGTCGAAAAAAGTGCAAAGACTATAGTCTTTGTACTTTTCCCAATTTTCACCGAAAATTAAATATTCTATTTAAGGACTAATAATCCTTAATTTGGCTATAAATAACGTGTATACGATGTTAAAAGCAATTTACATTAGTTTTAAGAAAGTCGATTTTTTTGTCGATAAAAGTGCAAAGACTATAGTCTTTGTACTTTTCCCAATTTTCACCGAAAATTAAATATTCTATTTAAGGACTAATAATCCTTAATTTGGCTAACTAATGCCTACTTTCATTAAATTAGTTTTAAGAAAATCGATTTTTTTGTCGAAAAAAGTGCAAAGACTATATAGTCTTTGTACTTTTCCCAATTTTCACCGAAAATTAAATATTCTATTTAAGGACTAATAATCCTTAATTTGGCTATAAATAACGTGTATACGATGTTAAAAGCAATTTACATTAGTTTTAAGAATCGATTTTTTTGTCGAAAAAAGTGCAAAGACTATAGTCTTTGTACTTTTCCCAATTTTCACCGAAAATTAAATATTCTATTTAAGGACTAATAATCCTTAATTTGGCTATAAATAACGTGTATACGATGTTAAAAGCAATTTACATTCGTTTTAAGAAAATCGATTTTTTTGTCGAAAAAAGTGCAAAGACTATAAGTCTTTGTACTTTTCCCAATTTTCACCGAAAATTAAATATTCTATTTAAGGACTAATAATCCTTAATTTGGCTATAAATAACGTGTATACGATGTTAAAAGCAAGTTACATTAGTTTTAAGAAAATCGATTTTTTTGTCGAAAAAAGTGCAAAGACTATAGTCTTTGTACTTTTCCCAGTTTTCATCGAAAATTAAATATTCTATTTAAGGACAAATAATACTTAATTTGGCTATAAATAACGTGTATACGATGTTAAAAGCAATTTACATTAGTTTTAAGAAAATCGATTTTTTTGTCGAAAAAAGTGCAAAGACTATAGTCTTTGTACTTTTCCCAATTTTCACCGAAAATTAAATATTCTATTTAAGGACTAATAATCCTTAATTTGGCTATAAATAACGTGTATAAGATGTTAAAAGCAATTTACATTAGTTTTAATAAAATCGATTTTTTTGTCGAAAAAAGTGCAAAGACTATAGTCTTTGTACTTTTCCCAATTTTCACCGAAAATTAAATATTCTATTTAAGGACAAATAATACTTAATTTGGCTATAAATAACGTGTATACGATGTTAAAAGCAATTTACATTAGCTTTAAGAAAATCGATTTTTTTGTCGATAAAAGTGCAAAGACTATACTTTGTACTTTTCCCAGTTTTCATCGAAAATTAAATATTCTAATTAAGGACAAATAATACTTAATTTGGCTATAAATAACGTGTATACGATGTTAAAAGCAATTTACATTAGTTTTAAGAAAATCGATTTTTTTGTCGAAAAAAGTGCAAAGACTATAGTCTTTGTACTTTTTCCAATTTTCACCGAAAATTAAATATTCTATTTAAGGACTAATAATCCTTAATTTGGCTAACTAATGCCTACTTTCTTTAAATTAACAATCTACAAAGCATGTTTGATACATGGTGTTTTTTTAGAAATATACTCACAAATTTTAAGAGGCAAGTTTGGCTAATGCTGTATGATTTTTTTTTTCTTCTCCTTTTACTTCATGCTTAAAGGTTTTGGTTGTCCAAAGTTTGTGGTGCTTTAAGCAGAAGAAAACTAAAAAGGAAAATATCGTTAACTAGTGGAAACTAATTTGACTACAAATTCTAAAAGAACAAAACTTTCCTATTTGAATATGTCTTTTTTGTTAAGTTAACTGTTGCCTGGTTTCTTTAATTTAAAAATGTACAAAGCATGTTTGTGACATCATGTTATTTAGAATTATACTCACAAATTTTGAGAGGCAATTCTTGGCTAATGCTATATGATTTTCCTTTTTTTCCTTCTCCTTTTACTTCATGCTTAAAGGTTTTGGTTGTCCAAAGTTTGTGGTGCTTCAAGCAGAAGAAAACTGAAAAGGAAAATATCATTAACTAGTGGCAACTAATTTGACTGCAAATTCTAAAAACAGAACTTTCCTATTTTGTCGAAAAAAGTGCAAAGACTATAGTCTTTGTACTTTTCCCAATTTTCACCGAAAATTAAATATTCTATTTAAGGACTAATAATCCTTAATTTGGCTATAAATAACGTGTATACGATGTTAAAAGCAATTTACATTAGTTTTAAGAAAGTCGATTTTTTTGTCGATAAAAGTGCAAAGACTATAGTCTTTGTACTTTTCCCAATTTTCACCGAAAATTAAATATTCTATTTAAGGACTAATAATCCTTAATTTGGCTAACTAATGCCTACTTTCATTAAATTAGTTTTAAGAAAATCGATTTTTTTGTCGAAAAAAGTGCAAAGACTATATAGTCTTTGTACTTTTCCCAATTTTCACCGAAAATTAAATATTCTATTTAAGGACTAATAATCCTTAATTTGGCTATAAATAACGTGTATACGATGTTAAAAGCAATTTACATTAGTTTTAAGAATCGATTTTTTTGTCGAAAAAAGTGCAAAGACTATAGTCTTTGTACTTTTCCCAATTTTCACCGAAAATTAAATATTCTATTTAAGGACTAATAATCCTTAATTTGGCTATAAATAACGTGTATACGATGTTAAAAGCAATTTACATTCGTTTTAAGAAAATCGATTTTTTTGTCGAAAAAAGTGCAAAGACTATAAGTCTTTGTACTTTTCCCAATTTTCACCGAAAATTAAATATTCTATTTAAGGACTAATAATCCTTAATTTGGCTATAAATAACGTGTATACGATGTTAAAAGCAAGTTACATTAGTTTTAAGAAAATCGATTTTTTTGTCGAAAAAAGTGCAAAGACTATAGTCTTTGTACTTTTCCCAGTTTTCATCGAAAATTAAATATTCTATTTAAGGACAAATAATACTTAATTTGGCTATAAATAACGTGTATACGATGTTAAAAGCAATTTACATTAGTTTTAAGAAAATCGATTTTTTTGTCGAAAAAAGTGCAAAGACTATAGTCTTTGTACTTTTTCCAATTTTCACCGAAAATTAAATATTCTATTTAAGGACTAATAATCCTTAATTTGGCTATAAATAACGTGTATACGATGTTAAAAGCAATTTACATTAGCTTTAAGAAAATCGATTTTTTTGTCGATAAAAGTGCAAAGACTATAGTCTTTGTACTTTTCCCAATTTTCACCGAAAATTAAATATTCTATTTAAGGACTAATAATCCTTAATTTGGCTATAAATAACGTGTATAAGATGTTAAAAGCAATTTACATTAGTTTTAATAAAATCGATTTTTTTGTCGAAAAAAGTGCAAAGACTATAGTCTTTGTACTTTTCCCAATTTTCACCGAAAATTAAATATTCTATTTAAGGACAAATAATACTTAATTTGGCTATAAATAACGTGTATACGATGTTAAAAGCAATTTACATTAGCTTTAAGAAAATCGATTTTTTTGTCGATAAAAGTGCAAAGACTATAGTCTTTGTACTTTTCCCAGTTTTCATCGAAAATTAAATATTCTAATTAAGGACAAATAATACTTAATTTGGCTATAAATAACGTGTATACGATGTTAAAAGCAATTTACATTAGTTTTAAGAAAATCGATTTTTTTGTCGAAAAAAGTGCAAAGACTATAGTCTTTGTACTTTTCCCAATTTTCACCGAAAATTAAATATTCTATTTAAGGACTAATAATCCTTAATTTGGCTATAAATAACGTGTATACGATGTTAAAAGCAATTTACATTAGTTTTAAGAAAATCGATTTTTTTGTCGAAAAAAGTGCAAAGACTATAAAATCGATTTTTTTGTCGATTTTCTTAAAACTAATGTAAATTGCTTTTAACATCGTATACACGTTATTTATAGCCAAATTAAGGATTATTAGTCCTTAAATAGAATATTTAATTTTTGGTGAAAACTGGGAAAAGTACAAAGACTATAGTCTTTGCACTTTTTTCGACAAAAAAATCGATTTTCTTATAACTAACCGAGAAAAACCTGGCAAGACGAAGTTAAAAAAGCAGCAACGGATAGAAACATCAAATGGAAAGACATAAAAAAAGATAGCACAAGACAGAAAAACATGAAAAAAGTCAATATAACTTAACATTCCTAAACCTAACAGTGAAGGACTCATGACTAAATAATTATTATTATTAATACTTATATTAACTAACGACAAACGAATGACAAACAACTTAACTAAACGACATAAAAAATCAATTTTCTTTAAATTATAAATTTGTAACCTTTAATTTTTTTTTTGAACACGGCCCTGCTCTAGACAAAAATGCATCTATCGTATGATAAAAGTTCTTAATTGTATTAAATTTTTGTCCAAAATTTTGCTTTCTGCAAGACTACGGCGCAAATCGATTAGAACTTTGCTTGTGACGATTTTAATTAAACTGCCCTTTGCAATTTATTTTTGTTCGCTCGTGTGTGGTTGTATATTTTTGAGTATAATACTCCATTATCTGTTAACCTAATCAATTGTTCTTTTTATATCCACGTTTCACTCAACCTGAATAATTTCCCAAAGGAATACCCACATCAGCCGTGCAGACTACCAACATATTGATTCCTGCTCTCGGAAAATTATTGCAGAGGATTTAATAATCTTTGTCCTAATACCAAAAAAAAATATTATTTATCTCTTCGCTTGTAATTTTGTAGCTCGTTGGAAGATTTGTTGGTTAATATCGGAATCCCGGAACACAGTTGCAATTTTTTATATCTGCGGATTCCTGAAAGTAATTTCAGTCGCCATCAATTCTACTTCCGGTTCCATCGGCGGCAAATTAAACCAGCAAATTGTCTGATGCGAGAAACGAAAAGTTATGATGTCACTGGGTGAACTTTACCCGATAGATTATTTTGCTTAAATTGATTTGTGAACAAGAGGAACTCGTTCTCAGTTTTGGGTAAATTTTATTGTATTTAAAACTTCCGCGCACAAATGATTTTGTCAGTTGAAATAAATTGGTTAAGCGAAATATTGTGGTGTGATTGCCAGTTGAAAATAAATACAGGAAGTTTGTTGAAGGTGTTTCGCAAATTTAAGTGCAGACTTAGAAATGAGAAATAAATAGAAAATTTTATAATAATGAAAATCAGATGAGGTATGTTCTGAAACGTTCATTTGAACTTTGAGTAGAAATTGAAATATTTTTAAATCATCTGAAGTCGGCATTAACTCTTGCCTATCTAGTTGACATGTTTTCTTTATTGAGCGATTTAAATTTGTCAATGTAAAAAATCAGACCAATGTTTTTATTTTTTACAATAAAATTAAACCTTTTATTAAAAAAGTTTGACCTTTGGTGGCTAAACAGAGTTTTAAAAAAATGTTTTCATCATTCTAATAAATGAGTGAGGACAGAATGAGAACTTGGAAGTAAATTTTGGATACAGGTGAATTTATACAGAATCATTAATTAGAATTAAAAGACAAGTTCCGTTAATATTTTCCAATTATGGGAAACATTCGTTTGGGCAATATTTGGGTAATCATTCCTTTTTAACAACATCATTCAAACAATTTAGCTCTATGAAAAAAAGAAAATTTTATTGAATTATCAACGGACAAAGGTTTGGATATAAAGAATAAAAATAACCACACTAAGTGTTACTTCTCGCATGTAGTAATTATTATCAAATATGGATACCTAGTTTTATTTATTTATTTACGTATTATACATTGATTCCGGTGTGCCAGGTTTAAAAAAAAAATGTCTTATTTACGTATGGGTCGCGGTACCGTTACAAACAAATACATTGGGTCGCGAGGCAAAATCGTTGAGCAACGCTGTTCTATAGGTACCTAAAATTAATATTTCTCGAGATAACGATGTAGGTAAGTACCTATTATATTTTTAAGAAATAAAAAGCCTACACTAATTATTTAATAACATCGTTATTAGAATAGATACCGAGTGTTCAGTTTCTGCAGGACAACATACAACTTTGTAATTTTAAATAAAACACCCTGCATATTTTAACGTTTTCCTGTAGACAATTTAATAAGCTTTAAAAAACATTGAGCATGTCCTATACCTAAAGTCAATATTTCTCGAGTTATTACGAATTTAATATTTTATATTAAAAAATGGTGGAGGTGCCGGGTATTAAACCAAAGCAATACAAATTAATTAATATCTCCGTTATTTGACTAGATACAAAAAAGTTTTAAATACAAAAGTTGTGTTAATAGATGAGCTCTACATTTTAAAATTACTTGTCAATATACCGAGTGTTTAGTTTCTGGGGTACACCACGCAACTTTGTTATTTTAAATACAACACCCTGTATATTTTTACATTTTCTTGTAGACAATTTAATTAGCTTTAAAAAACATTTAGCATGTCCTATACCTAAAGTCAATATTTCTCGAGTTATTACGAATTTAATATTTTATATTAAAAAATGGTGGAGGTGCCGGGTAATTAACCAAAATAATACAATTTAATTAATATCTCCGTTATTAGAGTAGATACAAAAATGTTTTAAATACAAAAGTTGTTTGCTTAGATGAGCTCTATATTATGAAATTACTTGTCAATATACCGAGTGTTTAGTTTCTGGGGTACAACAGGCAACTTTGTTATTTTAAATACAACACCCTGTATATTTTTACGTTTCCTTGTAGACAATTTAATTAGCTTCAAAAAACATTAAGCATGTCCTATACCTAAAATCAATAATTTTCGAGTTATTACGAATTTAATATTTTATATTAAAAAATGGTGGAGGTGCCGGGTAATTAACCAAAGTAATACAAATTAATTAATATCTCCGTTATTTGACTAGATATAAGAAAGTTTTAAATACAAAAGTTGTTTGCTTAGATGAGCTCTACCTTATAAAATTACTTGTCAATATACCAAGTGTTTAGTTTCTGGGGTACAACAGGCAACTTTGTTATTTTAAATACAACACCCTGTATATTTTTACGTTTTCTTGTAGACAATTTAATTAGCTTCAAAAAACATTAAGCATGTCCTATACCTAAAATCAATATTTTTCGAGTTAATACAAATTTAATATTTTATATTAAAAAATGGTGGAGGTGCCGGGTAATTAACCAAAGTAATACAAATTAATTAATATCTCCGTTATTTGACTAGATAAAAAAAAGTTTTTAGTACAAAAGTTGTGTTAATAGATGAGCTCTACATTTTAAAATTACTTGTCAGTATACCGAGTGTTTAGTTTCTGGGGTACACCAGGCAACTTTGTTATTTTAAATACAACACCCTGTATATTTTTACGTTTTCTTGTAGACAATTTAATTAGCTTCAAAAAACATTAAGCATGTCCTATACCTAAAATCAATATTTTTCGAGTTATTACGAATTTAATATTTTATATTAAAAAATGGCGGAGGTGCCGGGTAATTAACCAAAGTAATACAAATTAATTAATATCTCCGTTATTTGACTAGATACAAAAAAGTTTTAAATACAAAAGTTGTTTGCTTAGATGAGCTCTACCTTATAAAATTACTTGTTAATATACCGAGTGTTTAGTTTCTGGGGTACAACAGGCAACTTTGTTATTTTAAATACAACACCCTGTATATTTTAACATTTTCCTGTAGACAATTTAATTAGTTTCAAAAAACATTAAGCATGTCCTATACCTAAAATTAATATTTTTCGAGTTATTACGAATTTAATATTTTATATTAAACAAATGGTGGAGGTGTCGGGTATTTAACCAAAGTAATACAAATTAATTAATATCTCCGTTATTAGAGTAGATACAAAAAAGTTTTAAATACAAAAGTTGTTTGCTTAGATGAGCTCTACCTTATAAAATTACTTGTCAATATACCGAGTGTTTAGTTTTTGGGGTACAACAGGCAACTTTGTTATTTTAAATACAACACCCTGCATATTTTAACGTTTTCTTGTAGACAATTTAATTAGCTTCAAAAAACATTAAGCATGTCCTATACCTAAAGTCAATATTTCTGGAGCTATTACAAATTTAATATTTAATATTAAAAAATGGTGGAGGTGCCGGGTATTTAACCAGTTATACAAATTAATTAATATCTCCGTTATTAGAGTAGATACAAAAAAGTTTTAAATACAAAAGTTGTGGTAATAGATGAGTTCTACATTTTAAAATTACTTGTCAATATACCGAGTGTTTAGTTTTCGTGGAAACGTTGTTATTTTAAATACAACACCCTCAATATTTTTGCGTTCTTTTGTAGCTAATTTCATTACCTTAAAAAACATTAAGCAAGTCCTTATAGCTATACCTAATGTTATTATTTCTCGAGTAATTACGAATTTAATTTTTTATATTTAAAAATGGTGGAAGTGCCGGGCATTTTAATAAGCTTGCCTATATAAAAAATATCAAATTATATGTTTATTTATGTTCATTTTAATGTCGCTGTCTCATAATAAACAATATAGATACCTATACCGAGCAATTTTGCAACATCCAAAATAGTTGCTTTTGTAAAGTGACTTACAACTGAAATTTTTTTTTTTTTTTTAATAAGCACGTCAGTACTTTTTGTTGTTAAAAATAACTGTAATAAAATCAGAAATGTTCGTTCTGCGCTGAAATACCTTTAATATTTCTGCTGAATCGCTCGTTTTATGATATTTCATGAAACTATATAACATTTTCGACTTTGAATCTGGCCACGATATATCTTTATCGGCCATAAATTAGGTATCGATAAAAGTTGGTGGAAATTGCTGTAGAATGCCAGCGAACGATCAATTGATGACTTTTCTTCTATTTGGTCTACCGAACCGTGACAAAGGCGCGGCCGCTATGACGCGTTTGTCAGAAAAGAACGACTTTATCGGCCAGAGCTGACCATTAAGTGCGTATGAGGGAATTAAATCCCTCTGGGACCGCTGCATTCGACTTGTAGGTAGCAGCAGATGTGTTCAATTTACTCTCGTCTTGCCAAAATATCGACATATCGTGGCAAAAGTTTATTAGAAACCATAACTACAAAGTTTTCGTATGTGAGTATCAATTTTAGCGCAAATTTCTGAATAAGTTCCTCATAGAAAATTAAGTAAAAGATTCAAACAAATATTTAAATTTTGTGTTGATATAATTAACCAACCGTTAACCTGGCCCTCTATTAATGGCCAAATAAATAAAGATTAGCTTAAACATTAGCTTCTTTCATTGAAAATAAATGTATAAGGTTCTTTTTTATTATTTGTTTTTAAAAAAAAGCTTTAACCGTCTCTTAACCTGGCCCTTTATTACTGAATAAATGAACAAGGGCCAGGTTAAAGGTTAGTTAAACCAGAACGAATAATCTGGAAACAAAAATAAAAAAGTTGTGATTTTTTTTTGTCCTGATGTGTTTTCTTTTCCGAACGAACATCGGCTTTCGCAGGGGTCTTGTTTTTCGCGTTTTCTCCAAAACTTATAGGCAACATTTTAAAACCATTTGCACAGCAAGGGACTCGTGCATCAGAAAATAACAAATTTTGAATTTCAACTCGAGCGTTTGCTAAACACGATCGCAAAACTATTTTTAAGCACCATTTTTGGACGGCCGTTGGGAATACTATGGAATTTAAAAAATGCGCTTTCTGCACGTCATCAGATGCGCCCATCTTTTGGCTACATTTTAAGTCCAAAATTAAAAATCTGGGGTAAAAAGCAACGAAGTTATGATTTTTTTTGTGGTCCGAAATGTTTTTTTTTCCCAACGCACTCCGGCTTTCGAAAGGGTCTCGCATTTCGCGTTTTTTTGTGGAAGCGTTAGAGATAATTTGAAAATCTTTGCACAGTTTTATTCGCAAAGGATGCGTGCATCGTAAAATAAGAAATTTAGAATTTTTTCTAAGATGGTTCAATAGCCAACGCGATCGCAAAAATGACCGTTTTTAAGCACCTTTTTCGGACGGCCGTAAAGAATACTATAAAATATAAAAAATGCACTTTCTGCAGGTCATCAGATGCGCCCATTTTCTGGCTACATTTTAAGCCCAAAATCAAAAATCTGGGAGAAAAAGCAACAAAGGTATGATTTTTTTTGTGACCCAAAATGTTTTTTTTTCGAACGCAGGGGACTCGTATTTCGCGTTTTTTTTTCAGAAGCGTCAGAGATAATTTTAAAAACTTTGCACAGTTTTATTCGCAAAGGATGCGTGCATCGTGAAATAAGAAATTTAGAATTTTTTCTAAGACGGTTTTACAGCCAACGCGATCGCAAAACCGATCAGTTTTAAGCACCATTTTCGGACGGCCGTAAGGAATACTATAAAATTTAAAACTTACCCTTTCTACACGTCATCAGATGCGCCTGTGTCGGCCACATTTTGAGCGAAAAACCTAGAACAAAAAACAATAAAGTTATAATTTTTTTTGTGAATCGAGGTGTTATTTTTTTCGAACGAACTCGCGCTGTGGCAGGGGTTTCGTTTATCGCGTTTTTTTTTCCGAAACCTACGAACAAACTTTCAAAAACTTTGGACATTTACACCCGCAAGGGACGAGTGCATCGCAAAATTAAAAAAAAAAACAATTTAAGACTGTTCCATAGCCAACGCGATCGGAAAAATTACCATTTTTGGGCACCATTTTCGGACGGCCCTAGAGGATATAAAACTTTAAAAATGCGCTTTTAACACGTCATTGGATGCGCCTATCTTTTGCCTAACTTTTTGAGCTGAGAATGAAAACAATGTCAGGTATAATAAATGACCTATTACAATAATCTTTAGTTTACACAAAAATATGTTTAAAGTTTCAATTCAATCTTGTTGAAGTATAAGCAACACACAAAGGAAGCCTAAACTTAGTTCCTCACATGCCACGATTTAAAGAAAAAATCCCCGTTGTTGTCAGTCCAATTTATCTAATTGCGTTTTATCCGAAATTCTTGTAACATCCAGGCGACGAACGCATCCCCAAATTAGTTTTAGCAGATAGATAAAAATCCTTTGAATATCTCTCGAGTTGAGTAAACAAGTTTGTCTTAGAAACTTACTTTATAGAACTCGGATTTTTTGCTGACAATTTTATGAGATGACAATGTAAAACTTGGAAGATTCTTCTGTAAAAACAATGGCTGTACAACAAAGCATTTAAATATAATACTTAGCAAAGTTAACTTAAGTAACAACATTAACAAAAATTGTTTCAATAACACATTTCCAGCATAGAGATCTCGCTTATTATAGGAGATACAAGTTTGCTTAAATTAGATGAATTATTCCTTAGCATGAGAGGAGCCACAATTAATTTTTAGAAGTACAAAATTGCTCGTGCTTCAGATGTTATAGCAAAAAATATGAAAATGTTGAATTTCTTTTTCTCTCATAACTTTTTTGTCTTTATCATTAAATCAATTTTATTTTTACCTTCTGAAGATACCTTTTTATGTAGAATGTAACTATTTTCTTAGATTTTTTTATCATTTTTGAGATATTACCCCTAATATGATTCTAAGTTTGCCATGAAACATGTTAAACAGGCAAGTTGGCTTTGCAATAGTTAAATGTGCTTTTTTCTACTCTTTCTGATATATCATTTGTCATATCTGTTTAAATAAATAACAACGGCTCACTCGTCCCGAGTGCAACATTCTCAATTGAAGAACTGAGATTCGAATTCATTTCCTTTGCACCTTATTCTCCAGATTTGACCCCCTCTGACTAGCATATGTTTCCAAATTAGAAAAAAACACCTGGCAGGACAAAAGTGTTTATAAAATAAGAACGTCTTAGCGACTGTAGACGCTAATTTGCAGACTTCGAAGAATTGGTCTACAAAAAGGGCACAATGAGGATCGAAAATGTTAAAAATAAATGCCGTGTACTTCCAAGAGATCATGTAGAAAGGTTAAAGCCATTTTAAACCTATTAAACTATTGTTTCTTCAACACCCACGTATATGCTGATACCAATTCTCCGGGAACCATAAGAAATTTGCTTATTATGATAGATAAATGTGATGTTCGATTGGCAACTTTACTTACTAAAAGACAATTAAATTTACCAAAGCATTGCACGAATTAAACATCCAATTATTAAATAACGACGAAAATAGCGATTGTCTTTTCAGTGTCACCCTCAATTTTAATTATGCATTCATTGAACATAGGATGTTATTGCATAAAATCCAACTGAAAATCGATAGACCGGTTAAGCTTCCTAATAAGACCTCTGGTCCACCGTAGAGCTAGCCACGGTGCGTTTTATGGCGAGTTGGCTGTGGTTCAACCCTTTTTGCATTCTAAATATCGTTTTGGATATAAATTGAACCAAGTGTAACCATGCATGGACTTAGCACGACTTGCCTGAACCAACATAAGCGCCAGAATGTTGATTATTAATATTTAATATTATACCGAACGTGTGCGAGTTATTATGAAGTTAAAATTAATGAAAAATTCGTTTATTTAAATCAAATATTGTTCAGGATTGTACATAGAGTCCTGAATTCAATAAAATAATTTTAAAAATTCTTACTTTTAATTATTTCAGAATTTTCTTTTTTACAATAATGAACATATCTTGGATTTTTTTGGCCCAGACATGGAACATGGAAGATAACATGTTTTAAATCACCCCGTTTTTCTCTTTACAAAGGCGAACTCTTTCTATAGCATTCTCCATAACTGCTCAGTTTATCATTCGAATTTCCTGGCGAATATTGTTCTTCAGCTCAGCAAGAGTTTGGGGCTTATTAACAAACATCCGCTCTTTCCAATGTTTCCATAAAAAAAAAACTGGAGACGTCAGATCAGGAGAACGTTTAGGCCAGGAGTGGCCTTGAACATTTTTCCGGCCCGCGAGATTCATCACACTTTTACAAAATATAATTATTTTATAATGGCCAAAGTAGTGAAAACCAATGTATTAAAAAAATACATTATTTGTGCATCCATATACATATTCAAAAATTAACTGTCGAAATTATGAGAAAAAATTAACTTTGATTTTAAAATAATATTCTTGCGAATATATGACAGATATTGCCTGTTTTATTCATGAGTTTACAGTTATGGATCATGTTATGCAAGTAGTTATAAAAACAGTGAATTACATTCGATCACATGCACTTCCGCATCGACAATTAGTTTCTGAATATGGTGACGTTGTATACTTCAGTCAAGTCAGATGGTTAAGTCGTAGAAGATATTTACAGCGGTTTTATGAGTTACGAGAAGAAATTGACTTGTTTATGAATGACAAGCAAAGACCTGTACTGTACCAGAATTAAAAAATGATGAGTGGTTATTGGATTTATGCTTTTTAGTGGATATTGTCGAAAAACTTAATATCATTGCAAGGAAAATATAACCTTATAATCGATACATTTAATCACATCAAAGCATTTCAGAAGACATTGTTGTTATTTGAATCGCAATTGAAAAGTAATAACGCTCGCCACTTTCCATTGTTGAAAGAATTTAAGAAATCAAAATGTAACAATTATATCAAATATACAAAAGAAATAAGAAAACACAGCTGCTTTTGAAAGCCGATTCAGTAATTTACAGTTAGACAAATACAACAAAATTTTTGAAATACATTCATCTCCCTTTCATGTTGAAATCGAGTCGGCTCCAGAATATCTCCAAATGGAACTGGTTGACACAGCGCAATATTGAATTAAAACACATTTTTGAAACATCAGAATCAAAAATAGATTTAAAACACCTACGTCACAAAAGAGAAATTTTCCAATTTGAGAAATCTGGCACAAAAATTTGTTAGCGGTTTTGGTTCAACTTACACCTGCGAATCGTTTTTTTTTTTTCGAAAATGAAATTGACCAAACACAAAACACGCTCAAACATAACGGACGCTAACCTGCAACACCAATTACGATGTGCAAATACCCAAATTGAGATCGATTTGCAAAAGCTAAGTGAAAGAGTGGAGAAACAAATACCGCAATAGTAAAATAAATATTTTTTAATGATTTCATATTTTTTATTTCGTTTATATTTATATATTTTTTATATTTAATTTTTAGTGTTATATATTTCTTTACAATGTACGTTTAGTATCATTATTATTATATTATCTATGTTTACATGTAAGAATAATAGTAAACACAATAATAATAACTCATTATGTTTCAATTTTTCACTCCAAAAAAATGTCTAGTATATCTAAATCTAATATGGGGATATATAATTTTATATGTCCCGCGGAGTTATGATGCATTTCCAAAGTGGCCCGCAAGATCATTTGGGTTCGCCACCCCTGGTTTAGGCCAACGAAACTCCGCATTTGTGGAAATTATTTTTTCTCCGGAAATTTCCGTTATCAGCTGCATTGACTCTCGGCCTGAGTGAGCAGTTGCCCCTTGATTAAATTTTTAAATGGTAGAGTTTGACTCACCCTGTATATCGATTTTAACTTATCCGTTTAACCATAAAATTGTTTTTCACAGTTTTGTATCTAAAGTTAACAAAATCATTCTTTAAAATTGCAAAGAATTTGTTTAACTTTTATTCTCTGCGAGATTGTTAAGCGTGCGATCACGTGGGAATTCCACAGCCGCCGCGGTCGGCTTACGTCCCTCGCCAGGGGTCGCCTTGTCGTATTATTTCTTTTGTGTTATCCTCATCATCAGAATCTCCGCTAAAATAGAAAATGAACGCCTTCGGCCAAACTTTATTTGCCTGCCTCTCATCCTTATTGCGACTCTAATCAGCGTCGTTCGTCGGTTTTAATGTAAATTATTATTTCGCTTATTCCTTTTGCGATCTTTCTTCGCGCAAAGTTTTCACAAATTTGAATTTGTGTAAATTTTAGGATAGTCCCGAGCGCATTTTGTTCCTTAAGACAATAATCGCGATCATTAGAGTCTCATGAAAATTTATTTTCTTTAGATTAAAAGTTTTGTTTGCGTATTGTAAAGAAAGGAGGGCCAAATTTCCATAGCGGACGCTACAGAACGCCTAACGTTGGAAATTGATATCAGAATATTATAAAATGGAATATCCAATATGTACACTCCGACATATAAAACAGATTTAAAGATCAAGCAAAGAGATCTGTAAATATTTGCATGTAGGCTAAAGGAAAATTAGTATTTATTCCAGCACCTACGCAGCAAGAATAAATAAATGTATAACGAAAATTATAATAACAGACGACACACCAAGAAACTGTTTTTATTTTCTCTGTTATATCGATATAGAAATACGGCGTCTTTTAATGTATACAGGGTGTCCCAGATTACATTTCCAGCATGGGTACCTCGCTTATTATAAGAGATACAGGTTTCTTTAAATTAGATGAATCATTCCTTAGTAATAAGGTGACCAACTTTCTTATAATGAAAAGGAGGACACAAATTAAAGAGCAAAAAAAAAAGTAAATAAATAAAAGACACATTTTATGCATTGCAAACATTATAATATGATAAATGCTTAATAAAAACATTTGTAACTAACACTAACATGAAATTTTATGCTTACATGCCTATAACTATTTAAAGGAGAACCTCTCCATTGAATGAATATTTTTTAGCAGTGTATTATCTTCTAACAATATATTGGAAATATCTGAACAAGAAATGTCTTTCATATTGAATTTTACGGCAAGTGCTGCAGCTAGAGTATCAACATTCAATCTCAATTTCTCACTTGTCCAAAAATCATTAGCAATTGAAAAAACTCTTTCAACTGCTGCATTAGTTCCAGGGCAGCACAAGACAAATTGAACAAGAATAAATAAATTTTCACATGGAATATGTCCATTTTTGAAATGGCTGAATATTTCCACCCATCTTTTATCAATTTCAACGTGTGGATTTTCCCATTGTATTAATTTTTCAGAATTTAAATATACATTCAGTCTTCTAATTGCTTCAAAGAGACAATTGTCGTCTATTTTAATATCTGGCAATTCTTTAGATAAAAACTCAACACAAGATTTAATATCTGTCCAACATACTGGCGATGAAGCTAAAAAACACCATTGAAAACTGTTATTTGAGGTTTGTTTTAGACCATTCTTCGATATATTGAAAACATGTTTGGTAAAAATTCTGTACTTCTTTGATAAACTTTTTCGTTATGCCCGGATTTGATTCCTTTAAGTCTGATAATTTTCTTTTTATAATTAAAGGAAGAAATTTTTCTTCAAATCGAGATTTATATTGAAGGATAAAGTCATTCAAAATAAGGCTAACTTCTGTAGCTGAAATGTGTTCACCTTCAATCTTTTGAATCGTTTTGTGAAAAATAGATGCTTGATTATGTACAAAATACATTAATATCTCAGATATTTCATTATTGAAAAACGACTCCAGGATTTTAGGACATTTGTCTAAACTCAAAAAATGTAAGCGAAGAGGCTCGAATAATTGTAGAACACGCTCTATAGCAGGTGTTTTTTGTATTCAACATTCGCTTCTTCACAAAATTGTTTTAAAGTAGCCACGCGAACGGTAAAACGACTAAAATACAAATAAATTGTAGTTATTATTAATTCTACATCAATTGGCATGGCACATGACGCCGTGTTGATTGCATTTGACAAAATATGAGCATTACAGCCTATTCCTAGTATTTTCTTTTGGAGATTTACAGATTTTAGTCTTCAAATATCGAAAAGGACAAAAAGGAGGGCAAAAAGGAGGACACTTTTCAAGGGAGGACAGAAGTGAAAAAAGGAGGACTGTCCTCCCTAAAGGAGGACGGTTGGTCACCTTACTTACAATTAGTAAGTATTTCTTCACCAAACCCGAACTTTTTTCAACAACTACACATAATTGGAAGAGTATAGTCATTAGTTATTGCTCATGACGTTATGTAATTTACGTTGTATTCTGAAATCGATTGTGTATCATCGAAATAATGGAACGTTGCGTCCGTATTGTTTATGTTCGTTCTGTTGATGTTTACAAGAGACGCAAGATATACTTCGCAGTTGTTATCCATACCCTACAGCTCTTGAAGTATAATCTAGCTGTGCTGTAACCCGCCGATACCATTTTATGCCTGCAGTGAAATCTATGAATACGTACTTTCTCGAATTCCCCAGGAAATAGAAATTTTCCCCGTTCGATCAGACAATGTGTATGTAGCCTTTGTAATATTATACAGCAGTAGGTTGGTTTTCGATTTAAAATAAATGTCCCATAAACAGTTTTAGTTTATGATCCCAGTATATCATGACTAGGTTACAACGAATGGTGTGTTATTACAACACGTTCTGTTACGTTAAGTTTTGCTTTTATGAAACAATTCGAACGTTAGTCTTAATGGTTTTAGTTTGAACTTGGTGAAAAAATATTCGTGTACTGCAAATATATGATACTAAAAAGTATTGTCAGCAAAAGATGTATTTTGTTTATTTAGTAAATGCCAATACAAAGAAAACGCATGTTTGCTAAAGAAATGGCCGGTATTGGAGATTCTTTTATTAAATTTGTTCGTTTTCGTAAACATTCAAGACAAATAAATATACCCAAGGATTTTTTCCAAATATTAACGCAAAGAAATCTTGTTATCAGGCCGTCCTTTCTTGTTTGCTGGATTCGATTTTTTTAAAAACAAATGTAAAAAGTCTTGTAGTAGTCGAAGCCGTTTTTGTCAACATTAGGGAAAAAGACGCCCAAGCGTCGGTACCTCTTTTGCAATATATACCGTATATATGGGCAATAACATTAATACCGTAAGACAACACCCCATATAAGATACAATAACTAGAAAATTGTTTAAGTTTTGGTTCTAAAATTACCTGGGCATGTTTATCTAACATAGTCGAAGCCGTTTTTGTCAATTTTAGCAAAAGGCGCCCAAGCGTCGGTACCTCTTTCGCAATATATACCTTACGTATGGACGATAACATTAATACCGTAAGACAACACCCCGTATAAGATGCAATAACTAGAAAATTATTTAAGTCATGGTTCTAAAATTACCTGCGCATGTTTAGCTAACATAGTCAAAGCCGTTTTTGTCAATTTTAGCAAAAGGCGCCCAAGCGTCGGTACCTCTTTCGCAATATATACCTTACGTATGGACGATAACATTAATACCGTAAGACAACACCCCGTATAAGACGCAATAACTAGAAAATTATTTAAGTCATGGTTCTAAAATTACCTGGGCATGTTTAGCTAACATAGTCGAAGCTGTTTTTGTCAATTTTAGCAAAAGACGCCCAAGCGTCGGTACCTCTTTTGCAATATACGTATACCGCATAAAATATTAACATTAATAGGTACCGTAAGACAACACCCCATATAAGATACAATAACTAGAAAAGTATTTAAGTAATGGTTCTAAAATTACCTGGGCATGTTTAGCAAACATAGTCGAAGACGTTTTTGTCAATTTTAGCAAAAGACGCCCAAGCGTCGTTACCTCTTTTGCAATATATACCGCATGTATCAATAATAACATTAATACCGTGATGATGATGATCGGGGTTTGGCCAGCCCTTATAGGGACACTTTGGTCCCTCTTGGGCGATGAGAATGGAGTTTTGGGAGTTCTGAAAGAAGAGGTTGTGCAGTATCGGACGCCCAGTTGAGCTGTGTCATCAGTGAGAGTGGTTTAGTGTTTGTGGTTGGGTAGGAGGCAATGGCTATAGGTGTTTAGAGAAAGGCTTGGGGGTGTTTTTGGAGAGAGGGCTTGGGGGTGTTTTTGAGAGGAGGCTTGGGGGCGTTTTTAGAGAGAAGGCTTGGGGGTGTTTTTAGCGATAAGGCTCGGAGGTGTTATCGATTGCTAATTGATATATTTGGGGCAGGTTGGAGGTTTTTGCCAGAAGAATGGTGGGAATGTGTCTAAGCTTCCTGCGCGGTTTGCGAGTGTTGGGAGGCGGTGGAATGGAGAGAAGTGGGGTTATGCCGTGGACGTTGTTGTTGATGAGTCGGGTGGTGTAATGATCTAGATTGGAGGAGATTCTCTCATTGATTGGAAGGGTGTTGGCAAGCTGGTGTACCTCGTCTGAGGGGTGGAACTTATCGAGTCTGAGGCACTTTCGTAGTACGGCTCTTTCGAAGGGGAGGACTCTGCTTAGGATTTGTTTGGGTTTGGTAGAGAGAAGAAGAGCTCGGTATTCGAATATGGGTCTGATGAAGGTGGAGTATGTGTGTAACAGAGTTTTGGGGTGGCATCCTGTGAATCTGCCTCGGATGATAGAAAGGAGTGAGGCTCTTTGTCGGGCACGCTTAAGCGTTTTGGAAAGGTCTTCGGAGGGCGAGAGGGTGGTGGTAAGCGTGATTCCGAGATACACTATGGAGTCGGACATGGGGAGGTTTGTATCCCAGAGCTTGAGATTGACATGGGCTGGGTTGAAATTGGGGGTTTGTGAGAAGTTGGGGTGGCGAAAGAGAATTGTTTGGGTTTTGTCGGGATTCGGCTTGATCAACCAGTCTTTCATCCAGGACTGGAGAGAGCGCAGGTAGATCCGCAGAGTCCGACCGGCTAATTCTGAGGACCTTGCCGAGCACCAAACGGCAGAAGACAACACCCCATATAAGATACAATAACTAGAAAATTATTTAAGTCATGGTTCTAAAATTACCTGGACATGTTTAGCTAACATAGTCGAAGCCGTTTTTGTCAATTTTAGCAAAAGACGTCCAAGCGTCGGTACCTCTTCTGCAATATATACGTCATATATCGACGATAACATTAATACCGTAAGACAACACTCCTTATGAGATACAATAACTAGAAAATAATTTGTCATGGTTCTAAAATTACCTGTGCATGTTTAGCTAACATATTCGAAACCGTTTTTGTCAATTTTAGCAAAAGACGCCCAAGCGTCGTTACCTCTTTTGCAATATATACCGCATGTATCAATAATAACATTAATACCGTAAGACAACACCCCATATAAGATACAATAACTAGAAAATTATTTAAGTCATGGTTCTAAAATTACCTGGACATGTTTAGCTAACATAGTCGAAGCCGTTTTTGTCAATTTTAGCAAAAGACGTCCAAGCGTCGGTACCTCTTTTGCAATATATACGTCATATATGGACGATAACATTAATACCGTAAGACAACACTCCTTATAAGATACAATAACTAGAAAATAATTTGTCATGGTTCTAAAATTACCTGGGCATGTTTAGCTAACATATCCGAAACCGTTTTTGTAAATTTTAGCAAAAGACGCCCAAGCGTCGGTACCTCTTTTGCAATATATACCGCATATATGAACGATAACATTAATACCGTAAGACAACGCCCCGTATAAGATACAATAACAAGAAAATTATTAAAGTCGTGTTTCTAAAATTACCTGGGCATGTTAAGATAACATAGTCGGAGCCCTATATTTCAATTGTTTTTTTAATGTTAAAAAAATCTATTGTTTCAAAGTTAAATTCGAAAATTTTCTTGATGAGAATAATATCTGATACTTTTTTAACGGATGCACAAAACCGAATCGTTTTATTCTTCTACTTCCTATCTAATTCCCTCTGTTAAATGCCTCGCAATTAAAGAGAATTAAGTTTACATCGCATATAAATTCACAGTTCTATCTTACAACTCTCAATGCAAACGCCGCACACAAAAGTATTCAGCAAAAGAAGAACTGATGTAACGCTATTACTGAAGTCAAAGCTTTCACATTTATTAAAGAAATAAATGTAATTCTTTAGTGGGAATAGAACAGACTAATAAAGATCATCCACGTCTTGTTCAACGTTCCAAAGAGCGCACACCAGTAGCAAATGACTACACAGAAATAACGTGTAATGGAAACAGAGAAATGAAAGACATAAAATGCAGGAAATGGATTTTATACTGTGTAAGAAACACGCAAACGGAAAGAAAACAGCTTAAGTATTTTCGATGATAACAAATTCGGTTGATATATTGTCGCAATATTTCTGCAGCTATTGTTAGTTAATAAATATAGATTTATAATAATTTTAGCAGATTAAGGCGCAGTAAAAGGTGTCCTTAATTCGATTGTATTGTATTATATTTCGGTTATTAATAATATATTCCTATTATATATCTAATAATTTCAACTAGTTTTTGTGAACTTTCTTGCATTCATGGTTAATTGACTGTACAGGGTGGTCCAAATTCGATGGGCTTACATGGGTATCTCGCTTAATAGTCAAGATAGAGAAACGGTTAATGTAGGTACCAAAAATGTGCAGTTTTTGAGACAAACTGAGAACCGTTTTTAAAAATATATCATTTCGGGGTTTTGAGTTTGAGTTATTAGAAAAAACTGCGCCTTTATCTGCTTATCTCAATTAGTATTTCTATTTTTTGTAATAATGAAAATAAAATTTCCTAGCAATCTTAACGACTTTGGTACGCCTAGTCCAACAAAATAAAACCAATCGTAAATAAAAACGCGAAAGAGCAGTTTTCTTGTTATAACTAATTACTTGAGCAGATTGGCTTTCGTCAGCGTGGTGTGGGGACCTACAAAATTCTAGATAGGAGTAAACAACCTTCAGGCTGAATAGAAACTACCTTCCCCAACCACTTCATCGATTATCTTAAAGTTTCATGCATAAGTTATATAATATCTCAGATTGTGAGCGGGAAATAATAATGAAGTTTTTGCTGTTACACTATCGTTATGATTGTTAAATCAACGTCAATCATGTTTCAATCAAGCTGAGAAATATTGCGTTTTTAGTGACAATATCTAACTTCTAAATAAAGTAATTTTAACGATAAAAACTGAAGGCATCTACAGTCCATCAGTTTTCAGCATTTTTAAACCGACTGCAATGCAAACCTTGAAATATCTCCAAACTAAACAGTTAACAATTGGCTTATACCCACCCAAAAGAAATAAAAAATTGACTATACTTCTTAAAAACTAAACAGACTTCTTCGACTTTTACAGTGCCATGAGATTCAAATCTTTGCCCAAAATATGGATACCGAATTTCAAGTCTCTACTATTATTAATAAGAAATTTATGAATAAAATTTTATACGAAAGCTTTCCACATTTTTCAGTATATTTCAGAAACTGGGTTCAATATGCCCATCTTCAGTTAAGAACTGGACTAAGCACGTATTAAATTCTTTGCTAATGTAATTAATCTCTTAACAGTTTGCCAGATTATCTTGTTGTTAGCAAACAGTCAAGAGCCCCAGTCAAGAAAATATTATCAAATGGTTTGACAAAATTCCTCAGAAAAACCTTCAACGCAATTATGTGTTTTTATTGTTATTTTCGACACAAAAAGGTTTCAATTTAAGAAAATAAGTTGATTTTTCCCTGTACCAATATCTAAATATCATTTTTATAAAAACCTTTTACTACCCTCTAATAATTGTGGCGTTAATTAAAGTATTTAATTGATTTATCATAGGTTATAATCACTAACGACCATTATTTTCCCAAGACATTAGCATTAATTCACAAAACTGTATGCAAGATCACCTTTAAAGTTTTAGGTTCTTAATTAAAATTAGATTAGAACAAGTTCTAAGTTGAAGCATAAACATGTAGCAGTTGGGTTAATAATACTTGCAAGGTCTGAAATAAATTTTAATGGTTTCCAAACTGCGAATATAACGTATATGGTTTTGGGAAATTGTGTATGCTCTTGCATTTTTATTTTATATATGATCAGATGATTCATTTCACTGTATTATTTGAATGATTTGTTTATGTAAAACTAATTTAAATAGGTTTAATTAGAGATGCTTATATTTCTCTAGGAAGAACATTTTGAAGGAATGCTACAACTCGTCTCTTTTTAAATATAAATCTTATTTGTTACTGAAGGAGAGATAAAGAGTTTCGAAACGGTTCAAGTATTTTACAAGGAGATTCTTTATGGAAAAAGATAAGTGAGCTTTGATTAAATTTATTTATATTAAATACGAATTAAACTTTTAAAATCACATTTTAAAGGCAAAAGAAACAATTTTTTCACTAGGAATTCGTTTGGTTTTACCAATGTAGAAATACGTGAACCTTATTGATTCAATGGTGATTTTTTTAACTTTAAACAGCTATAAGAAATATTTTTAATCGGTTTCTTAACAAAATAACACGCGTAACGCTTTGTATAAACGTTGTTTAACACATCTACAAGCAATTAGGTCCATAACAAAATATTTGATTTTTTTACATAAGACATGTGTAGGTTACAGCCTTTCCACATGATCATACAACAGTTTAAGATTATCTCCACAAATAATTTCCCCATCGAGATGTCTAGATCTCTGAATTGCTTTGCGTGGGCAAACTTAGAAAATCATGTTAACAGTCAAAAACAACAAAAAATATAGGGAAAATATGGATGATAAAGACAACTACAAGAAGAAGAAAATTCGCTTGCCTTCAATTTTCTAGTTTCTAGATTAGTTGGTGAGAAAAAGGCTCACGCACTCATGCTGATAACGAGCACTTTGAATTTTAAAACTAATTTTATGTAATGACGAAAAAATTGTACATCTCTTAGCCTCAGTGTGGTAAATAAAACTATAATTGTTTAAGTGGTTCATGAATTAAGTTTTTAAAGTGTGTATGTGTATAAGTAAGAAAGAGATATCAAAAGAAACGAAGACGCGAGTTTTTAATGCAGTGTACGTACCCATTCTCACGTACAGTTCAGAAACTTCGACACTAACACAAAGCCGAGCTTGGTGGCTGGTTGGTAAAACAACCTAACTTGTAATCGGGAGGTCCTGGGTTCGATTCCCAGGGCCGAGTGTCATTGTAGAGGTTTCAGGTGGTTTCCTCTATGGTTAAGGCAAATGCTGTGGCAGTACTTCCACCTATCCTTGCCCACCCTTGACTATCTACATCCCTACCCATTATCCTTGTACCTCTTACGACTGAAGAGGGGGTTAACCCCCCTATAGCAGTCTCCGCGCGAGCGGAACAACCACGTGACTTGACTAACACAAAAACAAAAACAAAGAATATCTACAGGTACAGGAAATGAGATTTCTGAGAAGAATAGAAGGATGTAGACTGATCGATAAAATCAGGAACGAAAAAATTCGAAATAACCTAGGAGTAACAGATATTAAGGAAAATATGGAGACGAATCACTTAAGATAGCTTGGACATCTACTACGCATGCCAGAAAGTAGATACGCGAAAATAGGATGGAAAATGAAGATGGAGGGAAAAAGAAATAGAGGAAGGCCAAGAAGAAAATGGGAAAAAGAAGTGAGGCAGAGACTAGAAGAAAAATGAGTCAGCTGTAGAGATGTGCCACAATTAGCTAACGATAGGCAGGAGTGGAGAAACATAACACATAAATAGAAAAGCATACCTCGACACCGAAATGTACAAGAGGAACCGATTAAGAAGAAGAAGAATATAAATAATTTTAAAACAACTCGTGTAACAAACGATAATACTACTGGACATAAACTGCTCAGCTAATGCAACTGGATTTTCTAAATTAAATTTAAAAGTGCGCTGCATATAAATAATTTATGGCAAATCGATGAAAAATGAATAAGCTTGTAGAAAGATATAATGCCATAAACGAATTTCCTCGACGCTTTAAACGGCCAACGGCGGTTTGGGACGACCCCTGACTCGGCGTCTATAATTCACTGCATAGGTTGTCATCAGAAATGGAATGCGACAATCGAACGGGAAATATCGCGTACCATTTACTAATACTGCCAAATATTTTTTCAAAAAGAATATTTGCACGTCTTTGAGAACAAAAAATGAATTATATAATACTATACAGGGTGGAACTCTTAAACATAGAGCTTATTATGTTTTGGAAAAGACACAGCTAACTTAATACAAGCAAAAAAATCCAAGGTGTGAGATCGTAGGATAATATTCTACGCCAAATAAAATGGCATTATGAATTAACTACGCATTTTTTTAGCTCTGTATATATAACTGTTTGCTAACTCGATCCAATCTCTATATCCTATATTTAGAGAGATTCCCATAGTTGTTCAAATTAAAGATTCTACCCTGTATATGCATGAGTTTTTATGCATAACAATTTTTAATTGCACATTTGTCCATCTCAACTTAAGCTACAACAATACGAAGAGTACTTATGCATCAAATATTTTATTTATTAAATTTTATATTTACTTTATATTAATAATAAAACGTAAACTTTATTTTAGGTTTAATTAAGTCCAGTTTTTAAATATACTAGGATCTTAAATTAAGGCAAAGCGATTTCTCTTTGTCCCAGTGCTTGGTAAAACCTTCAATCAGCCTTTATTATTTAAAAAAAAAAACAATTTTTGCTGATACTATTATATGTGCAAACGAAATTTAAGCATTTAATATACGATCATGGGCCTTGCGTTTTTATTTTTGCAATGTACTTTAATATAATCATATTTTCAATTGCTCCTAGCAGCAAGATATTTAAACGGCGCTACTGATTACCATATGAAAAATTCTTTTGATATGAGTAGCGGAGTCTTGTGGCCAGTAGCTAAACTAATTGTCTGCATACAAACCTTCAGTTACAAAATTATTAAACGTCAGAAGTGTGTTGACATTTATGAAATGTCAACGAAATTACAAAAATGAACCGGCATTTGTTAATTTTTCACATTTTAAAGCTTACGCAGATATAAATGTGTGTGATAAACAGTAAAACAAAGTAGTTGTCTAGTACAGTAATTATAAAAGTAAAGGCGTGTTCAATATTTTCACTTCCAAAATACTGGTATGTTTGCCACCTTGGCATTTCAGTTGCTGACACATAGCTAAAAATATTCTCTTAATACACTTACTTGTAGATTTATTCCACTACCAAAATATGGCTCGGCTGTCCTTTGGAAGAAAAGTTAGGGTTGTGCGTATCGCAGCTGTAGTTTTAGTGTTATTACCTCTGTTGTACTTGTTATCCACTTGGAGTAACGATTCCAAAGGTTTTTTTGGAAAAGAGTCAGCTTCACACTTATCTGAAACAAGAAAAAGGCCAAACTTAGTGAGTGGCTTGGGAAATTTAGAACCTAAACATGTCGAAAATAGGGAAGGCCCTGGTGAAAAAGGAGAACCACACGTACTGCGCCAAGACCAACAGAACAATGCAGATCAATCAGAATCCGAATACGGAATGAACATTGCTTGTTCTGATGAAATATCCCTTGATCGGAGTGTACCAGACACCCGCCTACCCGAGTGTAAACATTGGGATTATCCTTTAGACTTACCGTCCACAAGTGTCATCATAGTTTTTCACAACGAAGGTTGGTCAGTACTTTTAAGAACGGTGCACTCGGTACTAAACAGGTCACCGAAAAATGTGTTGAAAGAAATTCTGTTAGTCGACGATTTTAGTGACAAAGAAAACTTGAAAGGTGAATTAGATAAATACATAGATCGTTTTGATGGTAAAGTGCGCCTGATTCGTAACACGGAGCGCGAGGGGCTCATTCGTACACGATCTCGCGGGGCACAAGAGGCGAGGGGAGAAGTTATTGTATTTTTAGACGCTCACTGCGAAGTCAACACGAACTGGTTAGCACCGCTATTAGCTCCTATTTATCGGGACAGCACTGTGCTTACCGTCCCTATAATCGACGGTGTTGATCACAAAACATTCGAATATCGCCCGGTTTACGGTGAGCATCGTCATTATCGGGGTATCTTCGAATGGGGCATGTTGTATAAAGAGAACGACGTCCCGCAGCGCGAGCTATCGACGAGAAAACATAACAGCGAGCCTTACAAAAGCCCGACACACGCCGGCGGGTTATTTGCAGTCAATCGCGAATACTTTTTGAAACTCGGCGCATACGATCCGGGGCTGTTAGTATGGGGCGGAGAAAACTTCGAACTTAGCTTCAAAATTTGGCAGTGCGGGGGTAGTATCGAGTGGGTTCCGTGCTCGCGCGTGGGGCACGTATATCGAGGCTTCATGCCTTACAATTTTGGCAAGCTAGCGAGCAAAAAGAAGGGTCCTCTTATCACGATCAATTATAAAAGGGTCATCGAGACGTGGTTCGACGAGAAACACAAGGAATATTTTTACACCCGCGAACCGTTGGCTAGGTTTTTGGACATGGGGGATATAACCGAACAGAAGGCTTTGAAGGAGCGATTACAGTGTAAAAATTTCGATTGGTTCATGGATAACGTCGCTTACGACGTTTACGATAAGTTCCCGGAGCTCCCCGCGAACGTCCATTGGGGAGAACTGCGCTCGGGGGCTGTCGAGAAATGTCTTGATACGTTGGGGCATGCACCTCCGTCGCTCATGGCGATTCAGCACTGCCACGGTTTCGGTAACAATCAGTTAATGAGACTGAACGCGAAGGGACAGCTCGGTGTCGGCGAACGATGCATCGAAGCCGATTCTCAAGGCATCAAATTAGCTTTCTGTAGGCTCGGTACGGTCGATGGACCGTGGCTCTACGACGAGGGCAGTAACACCCTGCTTCATCGGGTCCACAAAAAGTGCGTGGCCTTACATCCCCAAACGTCTCACCTCTCGTTAATGCCCTGTGATATAAACAACACGTACCAACAGTGGTATTTTAAACAAATACGGCCCAAATGGTAATAGACTTGTAGTTATGTTATGTACCGGGTGGTTTGATTTCGAAGGGTATCTCACCTATTATTGATTTTAATAATTATCCCAACGAATTCTGACCAGCTTGTACCCTAAGGTTGACCAATTTTAATGTTGTGCATTTTTTTTTTTTAAATTGTTATGTAATATACTATTGTAAAATAGCCAAGGTTTATTTTTAAAGTGTGAATATTTACAAGGACTGAAATGTTCTTGTAAACTGATTTGAGTGAATTTTGTGATTCGAATCATTTGTAGTATGACCAACAGTAACATATCACTTTATATACAACAAATAAATTCACTTTTAGACCTTCGAAAATTTGTTTTCCCATCAAACTGGTACAGAAATTGTTGTCATTTAAAAAAAAATTGTTGCAAATCATTAATTGCCAAAGAAATGTTTAACTGAAAATGCATTTAACAATAGTATTGTGGCAAAAAGTATTGTATCCTAAATATTAAGTTTCTGACTCTCCATTATTTTATTTTAAGAAGTTTTGTTGTAATTATTAGATAAACTAATAGTATTTAAAGTAAAAGTTTTTTTTTAAATTTAATTTAAAATAACTTTATTAAAACAATAAACAATTGCTCAGAAACAAATGCGTGTGTAATTTGATTTTTAGTATAACACGTCATTTTATTACCTATGTTGAGTTATTAAAAATTAATTGTGATAAGAAATGTAGCGACGATAAATAATTTTAAAGTATAATAATTTATTTATCAGTAATTGTCCCGAGTTCAAGGCAAAATCAAACAGTATCGCAGCAAAATTGTTTGTTATTTAAGTAAATAGTGTGTTGTTTAATTTAAAACAATTGATAACTCTTGTTTAGTATTTAAACAAAACTTAAGGAACGATAGGATTTTGTTTTAATGTGCAAAACTATTTTTTAATACCTCATAAAATGCTTTTTAGCATTCACGGCAGTCTAAGTCATTTTATTTTGTAACAAAACGTAATTGTTGAAAATTTTATTGTAAAAGATGCATGTAATTTGGATGTTTAATATAGTACAAAAGTTTAGAGATAGATTTTCATGTGTCATGAGACCAAAATGGCAGGTATTTCAGAAATGAATAAAGACATTTTTTAATAGTTACTTAGTCATAGGGACATTTTTTGAAAAATATAGCCCCTGAGAAATACATTGAGTACGAAACATAATACAAGGTATTTAAAAATTGTACCGTGTTTAATTCCATAGTAATTTAGAAGCTTATTAATTAACATGTGTAATTTGTGGTAGGTAGCATTACATGTTGAACTTCTACAATTTTAATGTACTTTGCATGGACGTCCACAGGGGAGGGCAAACGGGGTACTTGCCCCTCCCTGGAATCGAGTACTCCATTAATGACCAAATAAAAGAGGGTCAAGTTAAAAGTTCGTTAATATTTTTATGCATTCCTTTGCAAGCTTTGCCCTGGATAATTTTCTGTGGACGCCCATTGTACTTTGTATTGAAAAAACTTATTTACTACAACATATTTAAGTTATCATTTCTCGCATTTCATAATGTTAAGGCCATTTTTATTTCACATATTGTTACATAACTCTGTTTTTGCAATCAAAATTTGTATTAGATTGTCATTTAATTGTGCTGAATGTGTAAAAAATGTGTGCAATGTAATTCTAAGTAAATTTAGTAAGAACGACAATAGTATATTTAGAGCAAAAAACTTCCCACGTAAAAAATTGAGTGTGTATATGTAAATATTTATTTAATTCTTAAGTGTTGATGCTACTGTAGTTTTAAGAACACATGGCAGACTAGAAATGGTGTATAAAACTGACTGGAAAAATTCCGTATTCAAGCTGATGCCGTACGAAACAATTTTATCAAATTAATCAGCACTTTTTTACACATCAATTTGAAAGCAAGGAATTTTTCTGAACCAACCAGATGAGTTAAAACTCTAGTTACTAAGTCATTGTAATTTTTTATCTATTAATACAGACTGCCAAAACATATCCCCGTAGGACTGCATTTACTTGAAGCAAGTTTCAGTACGTTCAATCAATCCATGCCATAAAATCTGCTTTGTACAACTGTACTTATATATAAGTATTAATATTGATCTAATTTAAAAATATACAATACATAGCTAAAAAGCTTCTTAGTTAATAAGCAATGACTATCCTTTGTGCCTTGGTGATTTTATAACATGCCTAAAGTTGTAAATAAATTTGTAATGATATTTTTATAAGGGATGTGGTTATGTGAAGGTAATTGTTAAATAGTATTAATATAAAATATTTGAATTATTTTGTTTTATTTGGTTTTGATGAAAAAAACGGTTGTGGAAGATAAATCATTTCATTGTTTGTGATTCAGTGTGATACATTTTTCACATGCTTAGGACACGCCGAGAGCCCTAAATGTAATCGCTTTGGCGACTTTTTAAAACGAAATTTCTCGAGTCCAACCCTGTTTAAACACTGGTGGGTTGCCTAAGCGTAAGGCGTATGGATTGTCAACATTTATATCCAGAAATTAAGTAATGTTACAACTAAATGCACTGTCAAGTGACTGCCAAGCATCAATTTATTTCCAAAATAGTCGTGGACTAAGATTCTTTTTGGAAAACTCGGAATAATTTTCGCTAAAGATATAAAAAATTATTCTTGTTTAGCTTTAAATCCAAAATTTATTAAATTAATGTAAATCTTGCAAAGCTTTTTACAAAAACTTCACAAATGGGCATTGAATTTTAGGATTATTTTATTTTTGCAATAAATTAATTTGCACATTCAACATATCTGATTTAAATAAATTACATGGGGCGAATTACAATGGTCCTTTCAGAATGCAATCATATGATTTCGTTTTGCCTATCAATTTTTTTAAAAATATATGGTCAATGTGTTTGTTAACAGGGCCGGCCTTAGTACATTCCACCGATTCCCTCGCCTAAGGCCCCGCGCTTAAAAAATGTAAATAAAATCCTTATTAATAGCATAGAAACAAAAAGCAATTCTCTATCATATCACTTAAAAAAGTTATTGTTCAATAGTGAAATACTAAACTTAATAAATAAACTATACCACAGTAATATAATGGATTATTTATCAAATATTATCATCAAATCAATTAGCAAAAGCTTTCGTGAAATAATTTCAGTTGAAACGTTTACGGAAACGCAAAAAGTGAAGCAGAATCTTCGGCTACTCGAATGAAAGATTACAAATTTTTGGTATCTTTAGTTTTCTGGCATGATTTGCTTTTCAAAGTGAACTTAATGAGCAAAGAATTACAAAGTGAAACCTCAGATCTGTCTTCGGGAATACTCGCTTTTGAAAAATTGTGCAAATGGCTAGAAGTGTACCGAGAAAAAGGTTTTAAAGGTGTATTAATCGGTGCAAATGATCTTGCTAAAGATTTAGATGTTGTTCTACAATTCCAGTTGAAACGTTTACGGAAACGCAAAAGGCAATTTGCATACGAATCCTCAGACGACCCTGTTGTTGATGCAAAGGAAGCATACAAAATAAACTGTTTTAATCAAGTGTTAGATAAAACACTGCAGTCTCTTCAACCTCAATTTAAACAATTAAAAGGACCATAGATATATTTAGTTTTTTTATGGACATTTCACAATCAATCTAAAGAGGCTACATTAAAATGTGCTGTTGATTTACAAACTGCTTTAAAATACGGCGAATCGGTGGTCTTAAATGGATTCGTTGGCAGAAGAAATAGAAGCTTTAAAAGTAACTATTCCACAAAGTTGTTGCAATCCTTTAAATATACTTAAATATTTGGCTTGTAATAATCGTTCAATCTCGTTTCCAAATTTATTTATTGCACTAAGGATCTTCCTTACTATACCGGTAACAGTCTCTGGGGGCGAAAGAAGTTTTTCAAAATTAAAATTAATTGAAACGTATTTACGATCCACTTTTTCTGAAGAACGTTTAAATTCACTCGCAATTATGTCAATTGAAAGTGAAGTCATGAGGGAGATGGACTTCGACAACCTATTAAACGATTTTGCGGAAGCAAATCTAGAAAGATTAATTTTAATTGAGTTTCTATTTCGTTTATAAAAATACGAATTGTTTTGCTTTCCTTCGTTCATAGTCAATTTGTCAAATTTTATGTTTTGTTATGTTTGTTATAATATTTTAGCTTATGCTTGTTAAGAATAGTATTAAAAAAATAAATTATTTGTATTTTTTTGTGGGGAGGAGGGCCGCACAGCTTGTCCTAGCATCGGGCCCGCGCTTACTAGGGCCGGCCCTGTTTGTTAACCAAATTAGTTGGTTTAATACAATGTATTAATAGTTTCCATACTTCGAGATAAGTTAAAAATATAAAATCGGAATTGTGTTTGTTTTTGTGTTTAACAATTGATCATAATGTTTGATTTTAAGATGAGCAACACTTTTGTTAATTCCAGCATTCCTTAAACCAATCGTCTTAACTATTGCATCATTTTGTTTTCGCTAAATGTTTATTCCTATGAACACAATTCTTGCATAACTGGCCACGCGTCGCAAATTCCAATATTTGGAGTGTTTACCATGTCATTAATTAATTAATTGCTGTCGGACTTTTTTTTTCAGAAAAAAATCGATTTTTTGTTTTAAGACTTTATGGACACCTTATTAAGACTCTAAATCGCAATTAATATTTACAATTTTGTACAAATTATGAATTAAAATTAACGTGAAAACTTGAACAAATGCAAGGACAAGGGATATTATGCTAGATCGCAAAATTTTATTTTGTTGTTCAGTGGAGGCTTAAATTTAAACCAAATTGTTGTAAAAATTATTGCTTTAAAAGAATAAAATTATCGTTGCACCATTAACGTAGTTTTGTCCTTCTGCGGGACAAATCAACTGCTTAATTGTAAATGTTTAATGTTCAGAAGGATTTTAAATGTGTACTTATTTTTTTTTCATAATAAAATACGTTTTGATTCAACTCTCTCAAATTTTAATAAAAGAGCACTTGGCTTTTCAGATCGGTTCAAAATTCGCGATTGTCTGTTGCATATCTTTAATAAATTATTTTTACCAGGAATTCCTAGAACTCTAAAGCTTATTCTTTCCAAGTAATGTATCGTAATAAAACCTTGTTTTCTCATCTACTACTATATTTGTATTCGCCGACACAAAATATTTTTATCAGAGATTTTAAGGACCTTCCATTGTCAATAAGCATTTACCTGTGAATTGTCATAGACCATTCACAAGTATTTTAGCGAAAATTCGTTTATAGTAGTCAATAAAGATCTTTAACTTGAACGGACTTTTAAAGCAACACTTTACCACCGGAAATGCCCTAGGTGTATTTTAGAAATCAGTAGAAACGTTTATATTAATGTGTGACTTTGCAAGGGTACATTAAAAACCTGATAAGTACATAGAGAATTTTAAAAAAGACAAGGAATTCGGGACGACGAAAAAGTTCGCTTATTCAGCCCATAATAAAATCGTTTTTAATAAATTTGTACCAAAGGGAATCTAATCATGTTTAGTAACAATTAAAATAAAACCCAACGTTTTAAATTTGTCACAAACGATTAATTTTTGCTTTTTATTGTTGGTACATATACAAAAATCTTCTTATACCTCTCTACCATTAGGTACGAGGCTTGGATGCAAAACATGACCATTATTAGCTACCTGCACAAGTATGTGTTTTCTTTACACGAATCCTTTTAGCATGTTTAATTCTCAAAAACGTTTTCGCACGTTTTTCCTAAATTACTTACTCGTCTTCAGGAATATAGAACAGTGTCACAAAAAACACAAGCAATTAGCTCCGACCTCCTTTCAAATACCTATCTTTCTGGTTCCTCAAATGTCTTCAGAATTAATATTTTTGCACAAAAATAGAATACTCTTTTCACAAATTTATTGACGAAGAAACGAAAGTCTTAAAATTACATTGCATGTTCTTCAATAAAAAATGTCTCTTACAAATGAGATGATACCTATATAAATAGATAGAAATCCACTGAAAACGAGACAACAGTTTTGAAATTAATCTAGATACTCTTTGGGAGAAAATATTTCTCACAAGATATGTAAGTGATTTTTGTACTAAATTTATACGCATTCTTAATGTTTGTTCTCTGCTTTGTTTTTAAATTATTTTATACATATTGTATTTGATTATAGTATATTACGTAATAAGAGTTGTAAGAAGCATGTACCTAATTGCTTTACAACTCGTGTTATGTAGCTTACTTTTTCTACGATCACATAATACCTACGATTTTAACGGATTTGTGGTTAATACACACATGTAATTACGTTGCCTTGTCAATTTTGACGTGAGTCTACTTTGATAATTTCTTTAAAAAACCGTGCTTTTTGCTTACCGTGCGTTAGGACTCACTTACTATGCATGCAGGCTGTACGGTAAGAGTAATTTACATGAGTGGTAGTAGAATTTTATTTGACGATTCAGAAAGACGAATATGACTTTGCAATGAAAAAAGCAAATATTATGTGTTTTTAAACATCTGTTAATAAATTACGTAACATCGGACACTTCTTAGAACTTTTACACATTGAAATAGAATTTTGTTCAAAGTACACCGAAGAGGCACCTTTTATTACGTTAACATACGTTTGTGTGTGTGTAAGTGTCACCACTTTACAATATTTGCATTCAATTAGAATGTTGACTACACAGAATCATCCAAGTATTTTTCAAGCACATCATCTTCGATAGTTGAATCACCTTAGCCTAATGGCAAACACAATTACATAATAAACCAAGGTTAAGACAATACTTTATACAGTTCATGAAATAATGTGTAGGAAGAGAGGTGAGGATACGACTGATAATTTTTGGCGTTTGTTTTCCTATGTTTAATTTTCGAAGCGAAACTAAATTGTACGCAAAAAATAGTTACTAATTGCAGTCAGTACAGAAGTTTTTTTCTATTTGTTTAAATAAACAAGATTTTAAAATTGTTGCGATGTATGTTTTGACGCGCGCGTGTACTTCTTATAGGTTGTATAAAGGTTATTTTTTATGCAGATGTCTAATTTTAACGTAAACTGCGTTTCATATTTCCGTTTTTGTAATTATTGTTTATCATTTATTGCTACAGCAGTTCGTAGTATTTTGAACGACCTATGTCGCTTCAGCTATCAATAATATACGTACTACAAACTTCTATCTTTGATTTATAATATTTTCTATTACTGTGCATTTAATTATCTTTTTAAAAATTGATGTAAATAACTGGCCACAAAAAAAAATTGGGCTAATACAATTACTTTTTTCAACTCATAACTCCTTCCAGCGTTTTTCCATCAATTTTCTCCTATTACAGAGAATTTAATTTTGCGAACTTGTAAAATATTAACTTCCTAGATAGACTCGCACACTAATATACCAAGAAACGAGAAGGCAGATCGCCTAGCCAAAACTGGCAGCGAGACACCTTTTTTCGGATCAGAACCCACACTTGGTGCATCCTATGGATCAGCCAAGCGGTGTCTTAATGACATATTAATACAAGGACATAATGCTCATTGGAAAAAAGTAACAGGACAAGCCAATTCTAAGGCTATCCTGTCAATGGTCTTCAAGAAAAAACTGCTCAGGATGGGCAGAGTAGATATCAGAGCGGCCACAGGACTCGTCACAGGACACTGTGGGCTAAACAAACACCTACATAATAGGGCTCTCAGAGACCGATTATGCAGAGGATGTGGTGAAGAAGAAGAAACTCCTCTTCACGTTATATGCCAGTGTGAAGGATTCACACACAATCGGCGTAGAATTCTGAGGATGGAAAAAGCCAACCGAGAAGAGTTACAAAAAACGGCATTAAAGAAAATCCTGTAGTTTTTCAAAAACACAGGACTCCTTTAAGGGGCCATAACTTCCGCGGAAATAATAATAATGGATAGACTTAGCTTTTTTCTAAGACTCTTTTTTATATTTGGGAATAAATAAAATTCTCAGGGTGCTAGATCGGGACTATTAGAAGGATACCATAACCAGAATTCTAGATAATTTGTCGAACTTAATGAGACTTATACACTGCAACTGAAAAGCAGCAACTTTTATCACCGTTATGAATGTAGTTTTTTCCTCTTGCAAAGCAATTTACAAATCATAAATATTTGGCATGAACCTAACCTGTATTTAGAAAACCCCTCTGCATATCTTCAATCGATAAAATCCCTTCTGCATTCCAGAAAACTGTAGTTTTTAAAAACATCAAAGCATCGCTGCATAGGTCTCAGAAAGTGGAACAATTTGTCTAATTACTTAAACTTCTTTGTGGTTCTTATCGTTTACGAGATCCCAATAGTGGCCCTTCGTCGTGGACCACCTTGTATATACTGCTTTAGTGGTTTCTTAGCCGGGTGGCCGGGCGACCAGGAGGGTATTGGGAAAACACTGTGATCCGTTATTTTTTACGGAGGAAGTCCAGGCCACATATCTATTACTGGCCCAATAATTTCCTTCAGCGCCCCTGCGCTTTTCAAATAATATTCCGGAATAATTGTGCATCCTGAGAACCCTTTTCGGATTTAAAATCGCGGCAATCAAGCAAAATTTGGTTGCATTTTTCTGCACTTTTGAGAAAGATAACAGCTCATCAATTATCTTTCTTATTATTATGCTATTTTGTGGGAAATATAATCAGCGTTCGATGTAAAGGAAGCCATTGCGTAACCATCCAAGAAAATGGCGTTATTAAACGCCATTTCGCGTCCAATGGGGTACAAAACGGCAACCAATGGCGCCGTGCAGAGATTTCTGTACCAATCGGATCATGATTTATCGGACAGCACATTACATTATGCAAATGCGAATAAGGAGTGCATGATTGATGTGAAAAAGCAGACTAGACTAGTTAACGCCATATTAGATCGCCAGTTAGCTACCAGATACGGCCGGACGATAACTGCGCGCCAGTTTCTGTCTAAAAAAATCGTCCGCGTTTCGCGTAAATTAAGCTAATCAGTTTAATTCGTGTTGTTACCGTGGGTCCACAACAAGAATAGAGTAACCTTGCGGACCATCATCACATACGCCGTGTCCAAACGTACGGGAGTAAAGTGCCCCGCCGTCTGTTGAAGCCGACACCAAGTCTGCTACGGCCAGTCTCTTGTACGACATCAACACCAACACAACGCAACAATCTGTCGGATAATTAACAGTGAGCTGTGCAAAGTGTGACTTTACTAATAAAAAGTGACGATCGTGTAGGCGTCGTTTCCTCATTTACGCTAGCCAAGTTGTCTCAAACTACGGAGACTAGGGATTCCGCAGTGCTGTGCTATGACAAAGTGTACTTGTGTGTGGCGCGTACTCCTGCTGTGTGATAGCGAGTTCCTGCAGGATTCCCTGGGCCATGTAGCTCTGCCGTTGTGCTCCTGCGACAAATACAGCTGAACCGACGGACATCCAACTTGTTATATCCACGTTTGTTTAAGGTAAAGCACTTTACAGGACCGCCTCGACGTTAATTTCGGCGAACTTGCGCAATTACGCTTGTTTTTCAAAAAGATACAACGCGCCCGTGTGAGTGTGGGCTCGAAAGAAAGTAAATGAAAGTATACCGTGTGGTATTACGAACCTTGTATCGGTGTAAACGCGTACGTTTCGTTGCGACACGCGATTTATTGCGAAACTACGTGTATATGCGTAAACAAACTTTCGGAAGAAGTGGATGGATGCTGGAATTGAAAGTATCAAAGTGGAGAATGTGGAGACGAATAAAAATCCGTAGGCTTCGCTTCCTCGTAGCAACGCTGTAAACACCTTAAATACTCATGCATATGCAAGATGATAAATACTCATTGGAAAACTTTCCGCGTAGAACTACTCGTAGTGACATTAATACCAGGAGGACAGATGTCCACAATCCAACCAAACTGGTTGCCAACAGCTTCGGGCGCTCAGATGCCATACTCTGCTCCGTTGCTGTTAGATTACTTCTTGTATAAGAATTTACTTTAACAACTAATCATAATCGTCTTTGCTTACATTCCTTGCATATTTTTACTATAACCTAATCGATACATCCAAACTGGATGTATCTAACGTATCTCTACCACCAGCAAAAGACATCCAACAAAAACCAACATTAAAATTATGCGTACATTGATTGAATTTTCATGCGTTTTGATGTGCAAAATGTTTCTAACGTTCAACAACCTTGGTCCCATTATAAGAAACCGACCCTGGTAATTACATCTAACTATGCTTTTGTTACTATGGTGTTTATTAAAACCTCATATTAACCTTTCTATTGGGTGCAAGCGACAGCAAAGCTATATCTAAGCATCGCTTCCCGTGTTTCGCTAGCGTCGTACCCGTATATCCGATTTGTTCACCTGGAAATTTCCTGTATCGACATGTATTTAAATCACTTTTACTTTGTTTCAATTCCAAGAAAGTTTGTAACGAATGTGCGTGATCAATTCGAAGCGGATTTACTTTTATTTATTCACCTTGCATTCATATCCTAGATAGTGTGAAAATGGAGTGAATAAAACAGAATATTTTAAGAATAGCGCGTTTCAAATTTAAACTCGAGAACTTGTTGTGTACTGATTAGAGATTTGTGAAGCTCCGAGGTGTTGTTTAAAGCTTTTTGTAAAGATGATAGCCACCATATTAAATTTGGGCCACTATAGAGATATCAAAAATGATAACTTACAAACTGGGTTAATATTTTCACTATCCGGTGGTGTTCTGATTTTGTTTAATATTGCACGCCTTTAGGTGCTGATTAAAAGTGTGATAATAGAATTTTTTAAATCTTAAATATCTTGGTTATGGCTGTTGATAAAAGAAAACTGCAACGTAAGAAGTAGAAGATATATTTATATGGTGCGTAATGAGCCGTTTATTTTTGCGAAAATGAGTTAAAGCTGTTTGCGATTACGATTACGATGTTGGTTTTTAATTTTTAAACATTTTACTTGCTATTTCTGTCAAAATCATTACTATTTTCGTCAATCTAAATTTTATTGTTGAACAAAAATGAAAATACATTTATTTTGAAAATGACAATGATGGATTTGCTTCCTTATATATCCCCAATTTACCACAGTTATTTCAAAAATTTAAAACAAAGTGAAATATCCGAAGACTTCATTACATTAATGACAATACATAAATAAATTTGTACTGATGCATTTACTTATTACTTATGTATTTTATGAATATTAATAATAATTAAAAATGACGAATAAACTTATACAGGGTGTTTCATTTTTCCATAAGACCCTATTGCTATCTCCGTAAATAATGAAAATACAAGGCTGGTTAAATGGTACAAAAGTTAGCTATTTCAAAGTGCATTTTAAAGAAGATCTTATTTTGTTTAAAATACACTCTTAAATAGCTAACTCTTGTCCCATTTAACTAACCTTGTATTTTCATTATTTACGGAGATAGCAATAGTGTCCCATGGAAAAGTGGTACACCCTGTATATGAATTACTTATGTAATTTTCTTAAATTAGTCTTATTAAACGTCTTTCTTGTAAAAAACAAAAAATCACAATAAGTCCGTAGTTTTCATATTCTATTAATTTTGAAAGTAGCTTAAGTCACTTTACTGTAACGAAAAATGGCGATTCATTTGCGTCTGTGCGAAATTATGTATACTAAGAAAAACATAAGTAAGTGAAATTTCTCTACAGTTAGCATAAATATTTTATTCACATTAAAATGCATAGCATTTAATATCTCGAAATAACATAAAAGGGCCTTATGCCACTTTCAAAATAAACGGTTCAAATACCTATGCATTATCAAATTACACATTTGGATGCAGATGTTTTGATTCTTACTTGTTGGCAATAAAACGGCTGTCCAATTTTGGAAGCCAATTAAATTTAGATTTTTGACATAACACGCTACTCATAAGATAAAACAAAATTAACGTTTTTTATTGTGTTGACGTGATTGTACATAAAAGTTGTCTAGATTGCAGTCGTGACATATCTGGGGCATCGTTAACTTTTGGTATTTACATAAATTCTAGAAGATACTTTGGTCAGCAAGTCACCGCGTGATATCTTTCTGGGGGGCGAAAATTTGCTGAAAATTTTGACCATCAAAGATAAAGAATTATATTTCATACAGATAATGGTATATTAACAGTGTTGGTGTCTTATTAATTTTTAACACAGCGATAATCTGTTAACAATCTTAATAGAAAATTGTTACACGTTTCGACAAAGTTTCATCTTCGGAGTAGACACAAAATCTTAGCTTATTGGAAGCGTTGTTTTGAAGCACTCTTATTTAAATTCATGCCTCTATATTATTTTACTACAAACCTCAATTTATAGCATGGCAAATAAAAGCTGTTGGCCATTAATTGTACTAATATTTATTTCTTAATGTAATTAATCACAAATATAAACTTCTTTATCACGCAGCCTAAATTTTGTTTCATTTATAAGTTCAGTAAATTGAAAAACGTTACAGCTATTGAGTTAAACCAACCTGTGATATTTTATTAACTGTATATACATAAACATTAAGTAACACTTGATGTTAGACAGCCTTTTACACAGGCTTAATCGTTAGTTTTTGAATCTCGAATTCTTTCCTTTTACTACAAAGAAAAATAAGTTACAGTTATTCGTTAAAACATTGACATTCCATCTTCTACAACAGAAATACATGTATGAGTTGTTGAAGAACTGGTTATAGCAACTTAGTCCATACTAACTACATTTATATGTTCATTTCTTTTTATTCGTGCAGCTTACTACAAAAAAAATTAATCATGGTAAAATAATACTTGTAAATGTTTTTAGTTAATTGTTTAAAAGACAAGCTAAAACTTTGATTCGAACGGTCTTTGTAAGCAATGGAGGTGTGGAAATTCTGGATTTTTGAGTGATAAATTAATGGTTAAGTGGAAAAACCATCAATAATTTTTCTAATCAAGACCAAAAATAAATTAGTGTACTCAAAAACTTAATAAAAGATACGCACATAATTATGTTCAAATACGGCTTTTTGAATTGAAGCCTTATAAAGCCCTATTTGATACCAGCCTTTACAAGGATCTCAAAGATGGATAAGATGCTTTTTAAATATTCCATGACATTCTAGATATTAGGTAATCATAAGCTAAATAACGTTTTTTTAAATGAATTTTCAAAATCTCAGTTATTGTCTAAAAAAATGTTAAGCAGGAATTAAAGTTTGTCAAATATATCAGTGCCTAAACAATATTATAATATTATTATAAAACTAATGAATACCTTAGCACCTTACAAAGTTCTGATTATTTTATCTTTCTAACAGTATACGATATATTAAATAAATGCCTTTTCTGAACAAAAACCTGGGTATTAATCAAAATTAACAAAACGTTTCGTTTATTGTAATTTCTGTTACCATTTTAACCCGAGTTTATTTAAACAACACAACAAGAATTTTGTAAATAGTAAATACTATAAAATATGGTAGCTATAAAACAGCTGTTAAAGTCAGTTGACCGTTAGGAAATAAACTCGGACTTGTCATATAACTAATATTTTTTAGTGTAACATAAACAAGTTACATAATAATAACGATAGTCATAACATCACTTGTAAATAGGGACACCCTGTGTTTACGTGTACAAGTAATTTTATTACCCTTTTTTTCGCTGTCCCAGGATTATTCATATGTTAAAGTATGACCTGTTAAATTTGGCGTGACGGGTCAATTTAGTAATTGCTTGATTAATAACATTTAGCAGAGTATGTCTGTGTAACCCAGCTTCTGTTACCATCAATTGGGGTTTGTGAAATTTACATAAAAATTAAAACATTGTTTGTGGATTTGATAATTGTTAATTCTTTTTATGCTAAATATTCATGGAGTTGCAAAATACAAACGCAATTAATAGTTGTCTTTTTGATATTCAAATCCTTAGTGTTATTCTTGTCTTTTTGCACTCACATAGTTCAAAAATTAGGGCCTTACAAATGTTTTACTCTAAATATAAATGAATATGAGCTTTATGCAAATTTTTGATTTAATTTCTGAAATGAATCCATTCTTAAATAAGTCGTTAAGAAACTGGTCAAAACTAGCATCTCTTAAGTAGTAGAATATTTCTATTTTCATTCGTTTTAGTTGGGTTAGTGTTTGTTTATTTATAAATAGCCGTGTGTATGTATGTGCTTGAAGAAAACTATACGTTTTCTCCCAAAAAAATTTGTACAAACGTGTTTTTTTTTTACAAAGACTGTTATATAACCGAAACAACATGTTTACATTTTCCTAGTAATTTTTTAGATGTAGTTTTATTCTCACTTCTTAGTACTCATTAGCTTATGTAAAATATTTTTTATAACACATTCAGTTGTTAATTAAAGTTAATGAAAATTTGTTGATAAATATGTTAGATTCTGCTAGCAAAAATATTTTTTTAACTTAAAAAAACATCTTGTTACAATACGATTTTGTGACGATTATGAAAAGAAACAAACATTGACTTCAATGAAATGTAAGAAAAATTTATGTTGGATGTTCCTTGGTTTCAGAATTAAAAACAAATGATATTAAGAGAAAACCATGACTAAAAATTGCAAGTAGAAGTAAATTTGCCCTTTTTTTGTAGATTAAATTATATTTTCTTTAGACACTGCGTATTTTTTGCATTAATAATTAATGATTAGTAAGTGTTTTATTGTCATTTTCAAAGTTTTATTGCCAAACATTTTTATTAGCAATTAGGAATGTATGATAAAATTGACGTAAAATAATTGTGACCATTATTAAGGCACTAATCCCTTTTTGATTCAATTAAATTTGCTTATCCTTTAGGATTATATAATGCAAATCGCCAAGATACTCCCAAAATGGAATTTATTTTTTATTAGTTCTTCGAAAACTTAACGTCCAAAACCAACAAACAACTCATTTTATGCCAAATTTCTCAAAATTCAGCTGTTAAATGGATTAATTAACTTTAAATTCGTTGTGTATTAGTCATAAAATTCTAACATCACTGTCTGTAGGTTTTCCACCAATACATTTCTTTCTCTGTGACTCCATCATTAATCTTCTGTGCATTTCAGTACAGTGGACTTTTATTTCCATCAATAGATTAGCTGTATTTACACAGAGATTTGTAAAACTGGGGTCACGTTGAGGGTGACGAACATAAATAAATAAAATTTGGAATTTCCCTGCCTCCTAAACGAGTAGTAAAAGTAGTAATGTTGCAAATTATGAACTGCTGGTAAGCATTCATTCATATTCCCTGGTATTTCCTATTTACTTACTAGAGATAATCCGCCTTTTCCGGTGCTTAATTGTGGTTCTATAAACTTGAAAGCGTCATGCTGTCTGGTAAGTAGAAATATTATAATGCAAGGGTCATTTGCACTATCTATAACATCGCAAAAAAATTCTACCGTTAGAAATATGGCGTCATTTATTTCCCATAAACTGTATTCACACTTTATAAGCGTTTACTTACTGCCAACGGGCGTACCACATTTTAAAGTTACTATGAATTTTCTGGAAAGCACAGTTTTTATAAATTAACAATAATTTCGATATTTTTATATAGGAGTATTAAACACCGAAATGTTTGTTTTCTTCATTAGCATTAACTAATTCTGCGTTTAGCTCTCCAGTTAAAACTTTTCTGGTTTTGGCTGCAGGGGTTAAAATTTCATCAGCCATCAAATATTTATGCAACACAGTTAAACCAAGGGCACACGTAGTTCTAATTTCCTTTTACTTGTTTGTGTAAAAGTGGTCTTTGAACTGTTAAACAATCGGAAGTAGTTCTAGTTACAAAATAGAATTTTTTTGGCGCCATTTTAATCCAAGGAACTTGTTTGTATGTAATAGTGAACAGGTTATTTAAAATAATGTTCAGAGAAAATACGATTTATATATTGAAACTTTTAGTAGCAAGTCATGATAATTATGATGAAAAAACAAGAATACTGCAGCTACATATCACAAAAGCTTTATAATATAATAAATAATTTATACACTATTTTATGGGGACGAATGTTTTTGAATATGCGTAGGAGCCTCTTTAAAATCCGCCACAATTTCTAGAAAATGTACATGTTTATTCGTTTGAAGGATGTTTAGAAAACATCCTGTACACATAGAATGAACCAATATTTATCCCACCTTCCAAAGTTGACTTTCTGAGCTAAACAAACTGGACGAAAACTTTGTTATTGTTTGTTTGCCGTCTTTAAAACAACCTTGACTTCTGATCCTTTACTACTGAAAAGTTGAAATAATAACAAAAATTACGACAACAAAAATATTTATCCAACTAATACAACAAACTTTTTATGTAATTAGCACAAATATAAACAATAAACCGAGAGGTGCACTACGTTAGAGTATGTTTTTGTTTAAAATACAATACCAGTAATTTGTGAGTTTAGTATACAGGGTGTGTATAAATTGGCGGAAGCGCTACACGAGACGATGTTCTTCGTAAAATTTTAAGTCGAAAATCTTGATACAAAAATGTTGTACCATGCTTCCTATGGCCTCAGCAACCATTTAAAGAAAAAAAAAATTGGCAACATTGCATACATTGATTTGCGTTTGGACATTTTTTTATCAGCAATTTTTACTTAGGTATTATAATAATAATAATAATAATAGGCTTTATTTAGTTATAAAAGAAACTATTTATACATCAATCTTTACAACTAGTACTTCAAATTAAAATTGCAGTTTTACATGGGTCTTACAACCTTCTTTAAACGCATGCAGATTAACAGAATATTTTAATTCGTTTGGTAATTGATTAAATAATTTTAGCCCTTTGTAATAGAGCGAGTTCTGTGTACTACTTTTTTTACATTTAGGCAGTCTAAAATGTTCTCTTTGTCTTGTTTCATAATCATGCTGTTCTTTGTTGTATATCAGATATTTACTCATATATCCTGGCATCATATTGTTTATACATTTATATATTAGAACCAAAACGTTATACACTGTATTTTGCCATATATTAAGGAACCCCAACTTATTATGCATATATTCAATTTTAGTTAATTTAGAACACTGTAATATGATCCGCAAAGCTCTGTTTTTCTGCTTTTGTAATTTTTTCAGATCCCCCTCATTACTTAGAAATATTATGCTACTGCAATAATTAAAGTATGGTTCTATTATTGTATGATAGACCAATATCCTAGCTTCAAAGTTTAATTTATTCGATATTCTCCCAAAATAACTAATTTTTGCACCAACTTTTTTTACAATATAATCTATGTTCTTTTTAAATTTTAGATGATTATCTATAATTACCCCTAGGTATTTAAACTCTTCAACTATCTCTACTTTATTATTATCTATAAATACGTTAACATTTGACATATTGCTGAATTGTGTACTACCTATTACCATGCATTTTGTTTTAGATACATTCAACTCCAGCATTTACAATTTTTGTTCGAATTGAAAGCCTTAAGTTCGTAAACATAGCTGCAAACTTTTGGGCATCGTAAAACACAAACTAGAAATAATTACGAGAAAAACAGAGATGACAGCTAATGACAATGTTGCCATATGTATTATTTTCATTCAAATCAGTGATTTACATATTTTCAACACCAATTTTTGAAAGGAACAACACAATATCTAGGAAAAAATACTATTCGAAATTTATTTTTATTCCAAATTGAAGCTTTTTCATTTGTAAGTATTAAATAATAACGCTTATTAAAGGACTAAATGTCACAACTTTGAGGACCTCTTGCAGACACAGCAAGCAAGGTACAACATTTTCGTATTAAGATTTTCGACTTAGAATGTTACGAAGAACATCGCCACGTGTAGAGCTTCCGCCAATTTTTACACCCTGTATAAATAAGCACATTAGAATGCCTTCTTTTTATTCTTACGACTCTACCGTTAGGTGCGAGGCTGCATAAGATTGTACAGGGTGTTTCACATTCAATGGGTTTGTAAGCAAAATTTTGCTAATGAAGTTTACACAAGAAAATCATTGTACCTATATGTTTCGCCAACCTTTGGAGATGAATGATTTATCTACATCCATTTTCAAAATAGAAACCGAAAAGAAAACTTGCATTTTATGTAAACCGACTAATTTTTGTAATCTCAATGGATAAAATAATTTATCATCATCGTTATCAACAAAGTTACGCCAATTTTTTCGGTCTATGGCTAGTATTCTTGTTTCCTCCCATGTTTTTCCTCTGCGTTTTAGTATCTCAACTGTTGTTCCTGGTTGTTTTAGGTCGTCTCCTTCTGTTTTTGCCTATTTTTCTGACTTCCCATATTTTCTTAACTTGTCTTGTGTTGTCCATTGGTATTAAATGGCCTGTCCACTTTAATTTCTTATCCTCTATTTACTTTTCAGCGATTTAATTTTAAGTTTTTCTCTTATGTGTTCGTTTCTTATTTTATCTACTCTTCTTACCCCAACCACCGTTCTTAAGTACAGCATTTCTGCAGCCAGTAATCTATTCTCTTGTCCTTAATTCAATACCTAATTCTCAGCCCCTTATGTTTATATTGGTATGTAAATTTTATTGTACTTATACTGTTATTTTTGTTTCTTTTGATCTCTTTTTTATTCAGAAAATTTTTATACTGAGTGTACCAAAAGTAACGTAACGGATCAGTATCTCGTCTTTCAAAATGTTTCGGGTTTTATATGCCAAAATCAATTGTTTTTGAGTTATTTAAGTTTTTTTTTAAATTTTGACAGAAACAGGACTCTAAAAAAATATTGAGATTTCACAACATAGCAATTTAAGAACCAATTTCTTTGAAACTTTGTTCGACAATAGTATCATAGTGATTGCTGACTAGTTAAAATTTTAAAATAATACACAGGGTGTTTTTTATGCTCGGTCCAATTGGTTAAACTTCAAACACGAATAAGTCAATTTTTTTAAATAGAATACCCTATATATTTTTACATATTCTTATCGATAATCTAATTCTCTTTAAAATTTGTTAAAGATCTATTATGTCTACAATTAATATTTCTCGAGTTATTGCGGTTTTCATGATAATTAATGGGCACAAACAAAATACTTAATAGAAATTAAATAGTCGGCTTTGAAAATATCTCGATCATTTGTTTTAAATGTCAAATAACGTTCTATTTTCATGTTTAAGCTATTTGTTTTTCTGATTATAAATTAGTTTAATAAAAAACAATAAAATCGAAATTGTTTAAACGACATAAAAGAGTTTCCTTTTTTAGGCCAATGTGACGAAACTACATACCTTCTAAGAATACATATTGTATGATTAGTTTTTGCAATATACCTAAAATTGCACCCCTAGTATTAAAGAACTAATAATGTTATTAATATTAACCATCAACTGCTCTTATAAACAGGACATTTTAGTAACATGACTTCGATTAGTTATCTGTTCATTAAAATATACGATTTTGTAGTTGCTTATTTAGAACTATTTTCGTAAATAAATCATTTTTATGATACTATATTAAATTACAAATTGAATTGTGAAAACCGCATGTTGCTAAGTTTACCCAATTAAAAGGTGCAGGGCGAAAACCCTTATTTATTTTATTTAATAAAAAATGTTAAATTTTTTTAAAGTTATTTAATAAGGTGTTCGAATTGTCTTTCTTTTTCTATTTGACAGTACCCAAGCCTATTATAAACAGCTGATATGACATTCCGCCACTTCTCATCTGAAATCTGTTCGGTTGTCACTATTATTCGATTGCTAAGATCATCTAAATTTTCAGATTTTGCTTTATATAGGTTATTTTTGAGGTATCCCCACAAAAAGTAGTCCAAAGGTGACAAATCTGGAAAGCGTGGTGGCCATTCAATTGTACCTCGCCTTCCTATCCTCCTCTTTTATGTGGAGACAGTAGCGGGCTTAATACTCCTTCTTGCCGTACTCCATGTTTATTTACGAAATTTCCTGAGGTTTGTGTACTTGTTCGAAATAATAAGGGAGTTAAAACAAAATACAGGGAAAGTCTACTGGGGATGAAACAGATTGGAACCGATATCCTTAACAGAACTACTGCCTGTTGCAGCTGATGTGGTGCTACCAGCTAAACGCGAAAAAGACTTATAGCATAGTCTCAAACAGCGGAACACCAGTTAATAAGTGTGCCGTGAAAAACTGTCAAAATTAATAGTTTGTTACTGCTAGTTGAAACATTGCAACTTCGCCGCAAACTCTGAGGAAGAAGATTGAGTTGACATCGAAACGTCAGCTATAAGAAACAATTTCTTCTTCTATAACCAACTAAGAGTTACTGTATGAAACAAAAGTATTTAGTGCCAGTTATAGATTAATACAAAACCGATTATTGATCTGCCGTAAAACTAACCGTAAAAATAGCTAAAACAAAAAAAAATACGTCGTACTATTTCGCCAAGGCCATCAACAAAACGATAATGGCTCATTGTTTATCGGTTTCATTATTAATTTTTCCACTTACACGTACTAATTGGATTTGAAAAAACGCAGATAAACAATTCGTGATTAATTTTGCTTGAAAAATGTTGTCTTAAACTTCCAGGAATTTTCGTAAAAATTGTTTCTAAAAATATTGTAACGTGTAGGAGTGAACTGGAACAACTTATACGTCTAGAGAACTTGATGGCCTTCATAGGGAATATTTGATACGTGATTATGCATTTTAATGTCGAGTTGAACAAATTTGCAAAAATACAAAAACACGCAACGGAGCGGCGAGTCTGGTTAACTTGTAAATAAGCATAACATCGCTTTTCTTAGGCTTTTTTTTTTTTGATTAAATATGGAAACATTACGAACAGGCACAAACTTTCAAGCCCATTTTTTGGGTTACAAGAAAAATTGAATTTTTTCTGCTGTCAATTTCCAAATTAAAACAATTGTGAATTAGTTTTGCGTTATCAAGGCCCTGCTATATATTGTTTAATTATGCCATTAAAACAAGGCCATGGATTTTTAACAACATAATAAGTTTGTTGCAGTATTTTTCAAGATCGCAAGACAATTGGCTTCATCGCATATTTTATAACGACAAATTTGTAGTAGAACTACCCAGAATTCAACGAATTTTGCATAGTTTGAATAATTCATGTGATCTAAAAGCTTTTTTTTCGTAACTGGTGAAAGATTGGTCGGAATTTGGCTGCGGGCCAAATAAAGCAAGGTTTTTGCTTAGTTTACTACGTGATCAAACGAATTTTGGTTAGTTAATTAAATGTTTACAACAGAGTATGAATTTAATTCTGTTATAAAACCCTTGGTGTGTTGTTCTTCATAAATAAGAAAAAAAAAACACAATGGAAAATGGATTAACACCAAAGACTGTATACAATTTAGACAAATTCGAAAACTTCAAAAAAACCCTTGACACAATACAATAATCTTTACAATTTTTTCAATCTGCATTATTTTCTATGCCTATGTGAATCTGCCAACTGTAGAAGGTATTTTTTTTGTCATATACACGTAAATGGTTTAAATTTGCGAGAAAATTATCCAAAGGTGATTATCATCATTCCAAATACTACCTATCTTATTAAAACTTTGCTACAAGTTAATTTTTATAAGTGAGCTTATTTCAAAATGGAAGACATTTAAAAAAAATTATATACAGAACGTCCCAGCAACAAATTCGCAGTTCTGCACTTCTTTACCTCAAGCAATGGGGCTTTGAGCTTTTTAAAAACTACTTAGAATGTCTTAAGTTAATATTTTCTTAGAAGCTTATTCTCTGATTTTAAATTAGCATTTTTAAGGCTATAACATTTCCTTTCTCGTGATATACAGGGTGTCCTACTTGTCCTAGCCAAGACGAATTATTCGATAGCTCTGTTATTAATAAAACTCTGTGTATTATTTGAAAATGTTAGCAACTACTATGATACTATTGTCGAGCTAAGTATCAAAGGAGTTCGTTCGGACATTGCCAGGTTATTAAATAATAATATTCTTTTAGAGTCCTGTCAATATTTTCATGAAAACTTGAATAACTCAAAAGCGATCAATTTTAGGTGCGAAAAACCTAGCATATTTTTGAAAAGGAATTTAATTTTGCATCCAAAAATTACAAGCTACGTATCGGTGCTCAAAAACATAAGGCTGTATAGTTGAAAATCATTTTAGGTTATAAAGTACATGGGCACAAACAACTTTTGTTCAAAACTTTTTTTTTATCTTTGCCAATAACAAAGCTATCGAAAAATTCATCTTGGCTGGGACACTCTGTGCATATAACTTAACTATAATTGCAAGAAACTTTTTTATTACCAATATCCGCTAACGGATAGGCTCGTTAAGAAGAAGAAGATGTAGAGAACTAATAAACACCAAAGCTCTATCTCTTGAAATTAAAAAGTTGCAGAGCTTGGGAATTCTTACTGGGACACACTTATGTTTAAAGTTCTTTTCATAAATCTTTCGTTTAAAGCAATTATTCCAATTATTTTAATTATTAAAAATGTGGACCACTTTTACAGCTACGAATAATAGGTACCACATTATAATAAACGGTTTGCCAGTTATAGCTTATAATTGATACAATAAAATTTTATGTGAGAGCCATAGAAAACGACATTATGATTATTGCACTACACAGAAATAAAAATTCCTGAAACTTCTGTGTTACGCATAATTGCGGCTAAACGCCGACAATTAATATAACGTTAATAGAGCTGTTAAGTTGACAAAAAATGCATTCCTTTGTTTAAAAAAAAAACGGACTGTTTTATTGTTTCTAACCAAGCAGGCATTTTTTAAGTCTCATCAAAATAGAGAAGGTCTAATTATCTAAGATTGAATAAATAAATTTAAATGAAAATTTCCTTCACCTGTCAAATTTGCGTTATCAACCAATTACTAATCTTAAATCTTCTAGAGACTACCAATAGGAGCATTATTACACGGTAATAATTTTACATTCCCCTGTCAAATGTTGATCTTCCTGTCAAATTTGCGTTTTCGACCAATAACAAACTCAGATTTCCTAGAAACGACCAATAAACATAATCGTACACTGATAATATCCTTTTCGCAATTGATAGATGTTTCTAAGAAATCTGAGTTTGTGATTGGTCGAAAATATAAATTTGGAAAGGGAATTAAATATTTTGGTCTTGAACATTTTTGACGAATTCCGGCGACCAGTAGCGTTACTTTAATGTAGATCAAACCACAACCCTGACGCACCACTCTGACAGTACTTGTAAAATTTGACATAACAAACAGTTAATTTGACAGGTAGGTTAGGTGAAGGAAATTTTCTGACAAAATATAACTCGTGCATTGCAAATAATCTATAATTTTTGACAAATCTTCACTCATGCAAGTTTAATCAGAAAAAATCACTCGTGCACTAGCTCAACTTGCATTCGGGCATATTTATCAAAAATTATCCATAATTTTCAATGCACTTGTTATATTATTACTGATTATCTGTAAGTTATAAAAATATAAGCCTAATATAGAACATAGTCGATAATTTTATAAATTCGTCCAATTTTCTCGCCTATAAATTATAATTAAAATTATACCGGTCCAATTTAGGCAAGATTTTAAAACTGATTATAGCAAAATCTTGGCCACGTTCGCTTGTTTAAAACGTTTCATGTATCAAATCCTTTGTGGTTAACTTCAAGGCTGTAAAGTGTATCAAATATACCAACACAACCTATAAATAGCCTTAGCTAATGTACGAAAAACTTTCATTAATGCATGTTTTATTTGCTGGTTCAGGTAACCAAAATAAAAAAATTTAATGAATATATTTATTTCAATACGGCTGCTTTTGTAGAATTTTGCTTTTGTTTATAAAAAGTCCACCTTTTGTTTTCTTATGCCACCTAGGCTATTCATATTATGTCAATATCCAACATGTTAAATTGGTATAACTTTTTTAATTTAAAAAACAATTTTGTCAAAACCTATTTAAAAGGACTTAAGCGAAAAGCATATTGTTGTTGACGTCTGTGGACTACTGTAAGTACTCAAAAATGATAAATGACAAAGAGTAGAGGACTCTCTTCCCTTTTTATACTATCAAATGCCTTCTCTAGAACCAAGGCTCTCGTTTTTGTTATTATTCGAAAATGGAAACCACAGTAAGCAACTGGCTATAAAGTTTGTATCTGTAGACGTAGAGTATCACTAAATAATTGCAACTTTTCTGCATATTATATCGTCCATCTCCAATAAAAAAAGGAATTTACAAAATAAAAAAAAAGGAAGAATTTCAGTTTTTTACCTATATCAAATCACATTTTTGCTTAAACACGAGCAGTTTTTTTATAATACGCCCTTTTGTAAATGCACTTTTTTTTTAATTAGCTGTACTTTTATTTCTTTTGTTCTTAAGAATATTCATAGCGTAAATTTATTGTCTCAGACTGTATAATACTTTTTAAAAATATGCATTTACTCATAATACTTTAATAACGATTTTATTGAAACTGCTTTATGTATTAATTCGCCATTTGCGTTAAGTTAATTACCTTAATTAACAATTAATATGCAGTTACTATTAATAAACAAAATGAAAAATCATTTTACATTAATAATTAAGTGTTTTAATTAAACACGTGTGTGGCAGTAATAAATTCGCCGTTTGCATTAATAAATATGAGTTACATGCATATGCATATAGAAAAAAAAAAACGCTGCTGTATTAAGATTTCAAATAACTTGTAAGCTGTGAGTAGCACAACATACAGGGTGTCCCAAAAAAGCGTGCAGTATAAGAGAATTGTGTGTTTGATTAGAGCAGAAAAAACTTTGAAACACCTCAAGGACTTAGTACTTTCAACATTTGGCTGAAATTTCCTGGAATGGGTAAAAAACAGAAGTTTCAACTCCGGAACAAACTTCGACAACAAATTTTTCAGCAGTGTTTCCACCTGCTCTCGACGAAACCAAGCAATTTTATGCGGATATTTCTCACTACAGATAAGACGTGGGTTCATTACTACACCCCAGAGATGGAAGCACAACGTATAGTATGGAAGGAGGAATATTGTAGCATGTGTCTACGCGCATTTAGCAGACCTGGACAGATCGGCCTACAATAAGGTGACCATTAGTCCCCGATTTTTGGGAACAGTCCCCGAAACAAGACTCAAGTCCCGGATTATTCTTGTCCCCGATTTTCACAATTTTCTCCCAATCTTTTAAAATAAGAGAATACTCGATGGAGAATTCTCTACATGTCATTTTTCATCTTCCTTTTACCTTTTTAAAAACATTTGCTTATTGTTCATATTAAGGACAGATTGTAAATTACATAGGATTTAAAAAAAACTTATTTAACAATTGTCTTTATGCCAGGCCGCAAACTTTTCAACCCGCCCTCGTATAAGCTACAATAGATAATTAACAAACCATTCACTTTATTTTCGAACATAATTATCTCGAACGGTCGATCTAGTTCTGCTCAATGTTTGTTTAGTTCATAATGCACCTGCAACGAGACGTTTGTCACATTTAACAGTTTCCAGAGCCTATCTCGGTTCTCTATTGCATCCATCAAGCTCTTGCCGTTCCCGAGGAGGCCCTTGACACGGGCCTGCGCCGCCAAGTCTCACGGTTTAGACTTGAGGCCACACGTGACCCAACATACCTGTGCATCAGTTCACCTGCAATCAGGAGCTCAGAATGAGCCAGTGGCGGAGTATTAGCTGCCAGATACCATCTTCAGATGGCTTGTTTGCTCAACTTGTTTTATTTGCCTCTGGATACCCATTCTTTACGCTCAGTTCTTTGTCGTTTTATTTTCGCTAATTAATGGTTGGATATACGGGATTTTTTTACATTTTTAGGATTTTAATTGCTAGTTACACATTACAGACGATATCGCTTCTAAATTATCGGAGGAATTCATCTTGTCGTTAATATTGATAAGTACGGAGCTTCTGTCGTGTTAAGATGGCAATCGAATCAGCGTATTTATTGAAAAGAACAGAGAGAATAAAAGATACAGAAATTTTTACACATTGAAACAATTGTGTACACTGTCATCTTTACTTTTTAATAAAAACCCTGAAAAACTTTGAAAAAGTTTAACTAGAAAATGCAAAGAGAAAACAAGATGTAAAACTCGTCAATCTTCACCGATGGCCAACTAATTTTTGCACAAGAAGAGGAGGATATGATTTACATGCAACGAATATTTAAAGAAGAATATAAGAAGCGTGATTTTTCAGCGAATTTAAATGAGACTTAACATGTCTGCGTCGAAGGACCATCACGGAATCTACATACATTGCAAGAAATCACTTATATCGGTTTAACCAGAATTTTATTTCAATTAAACTAAACAAAAATTAAGTTGGTGTAATAATAAAAATTAATTTGTGCGCCTCTGCGCTCAAAACAATCTGATATTTAGTCCACCAGGGGGTAAAACTCAAGGAGGTCCGGTTATCTTTGTGTCATAGACGTTCCGTATTATCTTACGCTCATCAATTTGATTTTTTTCCCCTTGGGTTTAAACAACTACTACTGCTTAACATTTTTGTTTTGTTTTTTAAGATTCATTCACACCCACGTATTTTTAATAAATGAGAGTTTTAGAAGAGATGCACTTCTTGTAGATTAAATAAGTTAAAATATTTATGATCGAGAGAAACTTTTGTTATAAGCAAATATTTTTATAGGCGAAAATTTTCATGCATGATTTGAGAAGTTATATAACTAAATCTATGCGACTTGCATGGGTGTTTAATATAGGGGAAACCGTTTTTACAGGGGCCTCGGTTTTCGCGTTTTTCTCCGGAACCGTTCAAGATTTTTTCAAAAACTCTGCACCATTTTACTTGCAAAGGATGCGCGCATTGGTAAATAGAAGAATTCGATTTTACCTCTGACGGTTTCATAGCCAACGCGATCGCAAAAATTACATTTGTGATTCACCTTTTTAGTTTTTCCCCATTTTTCCATAGGAAATGGCCAGTGGCACGTATAACTACAAAACATTTAGTTTTGATGTTCTTGATACAATAAACACAGCCTTGATCAAATTCTAGCGACAACATATCGTAACCCTCCCTTGTAAGTAGAAGTTTTTAAGCTAAGTAGAAGTTCTATAACTATGAATTTTTGTAATAAAATACAAATTTTTGTGATAAGTAGAAAATTTCATGCTAAGTAGAAACTTTTATGATAGGTAGAAATTTTCATGCCAAGTAAAAATTTCCATGATAACTATAAATTTTCGGTATATATGTAAATATGAATTTTCGTGATAGGTAGAACATTTCATGGCAAGTAAAAATGTCTATGACAATTATAGTTTCATGATAAGTACAAATTTTCGTGACATCTAGAAAGTTTCATGATAAGTTGAAATTTTCGTGATAGGTAGAAATTTTCATGCTTAGTAGAACTTTCTATAATTATTCTAAATTTTCTTAAAAAGTACACATTTTCGTTATAGATAGAAAGTTTTATGATAAGTAAAATTATCTATGAAAACTATAACTTTTCGTGATAAGAAAATTTCATGCTAATTAGAAATTTCTATGATAACTATAAATTTTTGTAACTAGTATAAAATTACATGATAATTAAAAATTTCTGTGATAACTATAAACATTCATCGGTACAAATTTTCGTGACAGGTAGAAAGTTTCATGATAAGTACAAATTTTCATGATATGTGAAAATGTTTGTGCTAAGTAAAATTTTCTTTAATAAGTAGACATTTTTATTAGTAGAAATTTTACGAAGTTAAAGCTAAAAAATTTCGAAAATCGATGGGTAACTTTAAAAGTTATTGGCGTTTATTTTACTACGCTGTATAGCGTTGTATGTAAAAATTTTGCGTTATAAGTATGTTCGTTTTCCGCCGCCCATTGGATAGATATAATCGTCCCATGTATTTATATTTATTGCTGAGGCAGATTGGATCTAAATAAAACAATAGAGTAACAATTCGATAAGCCGAGGTAACCTGATATTTCAATTAATTTTAAAATAACAGGTCTTGATTTATCGTCTGACTTGGGTGCGATGGTAGATATGCCCTCTGATTTAGTTCCATCTGGTTCCCACATATAAATTCGTCTCTTCCTCTCTCGTGCGTTCCCCAAATTAGATAACAAAGATGGGAAACGGTATGTAAGTGCGATTACTTGTTTTTTAGTAGACTCTGGTGCCTGCACGTCTATATAGCTGCAACAGGTGTGCCGTATTCACATTGGATGATCTTTGGTCTTTTTGTAAGATGTGGTAGTAAATATCGGTGCTTTTCAATGCTAAAGGGCTACGCTTTGTTTATTTTTAACTGCCAGCTTCGTTATTTATTATGGGCTATCCGAAAGCCCCGCTACAGGGATAATTAAAGTAATAAATTTTTTAATGTTTCGACACGTTTAATAACTGTATCTTACACTCGTACGAAGTAAAAGCTCTTTGAACACCAACACGTGAAGAAAGCAACAAAAATCTTACGGTTATATCTTATAACTACATCTGCTAGTTTACTGTAAACGATTTTCATTTTAGTTTTATTTAGTTGCACGAACCGATCCGTCTCTCACGTGCGTCGAGTGTACTTTCATTTATATACAACCTGAGATTTAATAAGTCAATGATACTAAAATTATTCATACTTACAATACTTAACATTTAGTTAATGACTGTTTAACTGGGACATTTATTTAGCTCTTCAATATGTTACTTTAAAATACGTTTATTAATAGTGTCCTAAATTCGAAGCCCAGCATGAGGATCTCTATTATTTTAAGAGCTACAAGCTTGGTTAAAATGGGTAAAGTTGCGCAATTTAATTCCATAAGAAGGAGATCTCAAAAGAAAACAAGACGCGAGTGTTTAATGCAGTGTACGTACTGATTCTATATTATGGTTCAGAAACTTAGGCACTAACAAGCAAGAAAAACAAACGATGCAGACACAGGAGATGAGATTTTTAAGAAGAACAGAATACAAATTAATTGATAAAATTTGCAACGATAAAATCAGAAAAAGTCTTGGAGTTAAAGGCATACAGAAAATGATGGAGACAAAAAAGTTAATATGGCTTGGACATCTACTACGCATGCCAGAAAGCAAGTACGCAAAAATGGGATGGACAACGAAATTTAAGAAGAAAAGAAACTAAAGGAAGACCGAGAACAAAATGGGAGTACGAAGTGAGACATGGACTAGAAGAAAAAGGAGCCAGCTGGAGAGAAGGGCCACAGTTAGCAAATTATAGACAGAGATGGAGAAACACAATCAAGAACCAGGAAAATATACCTCGACACTGAAAGGTACAAGAGGACCCAGTTAAGAAGAAGAAGAAAAGAAAGAAGAAGAAGAAATATACGACAAAAATAGAAAAGCCGGATTAGGAGCATCGAAATCACATGGGGAAAGAATCAGAAATGAACAAATCTTAAGCAAAATAAAAAGGATAATATCATCTAGAAGGCACAGTTAAAGAAATTAGAACATGTACCTACCTTGAATGAAAAACAACAGGATGCCAAGAAAAGTCAGGAGGAAGAACCAAGATTAACCTAAAATGATGAAGTTAAAAGAGTAACAATGAACAGAGCAGTGTAGGGTAAAGAAGACAAATAAAGATGATAGGAAAGTTACAAACAAAATTCTCACTCATAAACATAAGCCCTAAGCCCAACGGTCAAGAGGCGTTAGATTAAGGAGGAAAAAATAAGATAAAGAAGAAAAATAGTTGATGATTATACAAAATAGCCGAAACGTCAGGTAGAATCTCTAATCAGAGCATAATGGTGCTTCGAAGAATCACTTTTAATTCTTCAAAACTTCGAGAAATAAATAAAATAAAACAAAAAACTACGAATATTTTTTTTTACTTTAGTTAAATAAGTTTTGAAAGGAAAAGGCTATCTTCATTTTTTTTAACTCTCATTCATCCCCAAATTAAATAACTTTATCTGAATTCAATCAATATGAACATAAATACAGAAAAAAACTAAAACTATAATCATTACAACAGAGAACAAAGGGCATAACATCATTTTAAATGGGCTTAGGTTGGAACAGGTAGAAAGCTTTAAATATTTGGGAGTGATCATAGAGAAAATGGAGGAATGGACAAGGAAACAAGCGAAAGGACAGGAAATGTGGGAAGAATATTTAACAGTTAAAGAACAACATATTTTGGAGATAAAGAAGTCCCAAAACGAACAAAAGTGGAAGCTAGAATAAGACAGAAAACAGGGAAAAAGGTCAGCACAACACAACTCGACAGTCCTACACCTAACAGTAGAAGGACATGACTAAATAAATAAAAAATATCTGAGTTCAACCAACTTTGTAGCTCTTGAGCTAATCGAGATCCCCATGTGGAATTTCGATTTTGACACACCTTTAATATAGTGTGATCAGAATCAGAATTGCCATGTCAGTTGGAAAGGTCCTAGAGTAAATTTTGTTACCCAAATGTGTTGGCTAAAGTGCTCCAAAAAACAATGGTTACCACAATTTAGAAATCTTTTACATTACCAAAGCACGTCCAAAAATCACTAAGCAATTCTAGAATTCGTAAAAACTTTAGGCAAAAGATCATTATGTGCTGAAAATTTTAGTATGACTGTCACATCACAGTCAATTAACTTTATTTTAAATATTAGGGTCACAATGTATTCAGTTTTCCAGTCAACACAACACAATTCGCAGTTTACTACATATTTATTTAGTGTTTAATTGATTTTTTAAGTTTCTTGTTAAACGAACAATTGATACAATAAATCTATCGAAACTCAACAGTATTAAAAAAAGGGAATAACTCTGTGTTGTAAATTATTGTTAATAATGAAATATTAGTGTTGTATGTACAATAATTTCTATTTATGCAAATAGCTCTTGCTATAAAAATATCATTACATGGCACATTCTTTTCTTCAAGTAATAAATTATCATTATAAAGGCCTTAGATGCAAAACGTAACCTTTTATTAAAGTTGCACCATACTTAAGGAATTTAATTAATCCCAATAGAATCTACAATGTAAGGTTTTTTTTCTAAATTTAACACCAGGTTGTCTTCTACTGAAACGAGCATAGCATAATGAACTTATAATAAAATAACTAAAAGACTTATTAGGTTGAGATTATAATTTAAACACGTTGCAAATTAGCATTTTACGAATCTATAAAATACCTTAAGCCGTTGTATTTAGGCAATACATTACAATTAAACTCCAATGGGACGTATTAACCCAGAGATCAAGACACTCATCAGCACAATTCTAGAATTCGCTTTGTGAAATTATGAAATCAAAACTCAAACTTATTTTCTTAATTCGTCTTTTGCTTTTTAAGGCAAAAAATATTGCTCAATTTCCAACTTTTTATGTCAATAATCTTTGTTCGCTACAAACCTTAAAGTTGAAAATATCTGAATCATCTTAGTGACTAATTTATCAAGAAGTATAAGTTAAAATAAAATTGCTTGTTTTTTTATAAAGCAGCTCTTGTGGAAACTAGGGAACCCAGTCAAAAACGATAAACGAAAAAATACAGAACAAATTCATGGCCAGAACGAAATAAGGAAATTGTATGGAAGAACAGAACCCAATTTGGCGAAAAACACGGACATAACACTATTTTATGTATCTGATGCAAAGTATGAACATTATTTCCTGAAAATGTGACAGTTTATTATACAGGGTGGTCCACATAGAAGAGCCACTATTGGGATCTCGTAAACGGTTAGAGCCACAATGAAGTTTAAATTAGACAAATTGTTCCGCTTTCTCAGACCTATCCAGCTTTAATGTTAAAAAAAATACATGGCACGCTAGATAATTAATAAAAATCTAAATGGGCATTTCCAGTTCCAGAGAAAAACGCGAAAAACGAGGCCCTTGTAAAAACGGTTTTCCCCATGTTAAACGCCTTTGCAAGTCGCACAGATTTAGTTACACAACTCCTCGAATCATAGCGCTTTTGCAGGGGTTTCGTTTTCGACGTGTTTCTCTGGAACCGTTCAAGATTTTTTCAAAAACTTTGCACCATTTAACTTGCAAATGATGCGCGAATTGGTAAATAGAAGAATTTCGATTTTATCCTTGACGGTTTCATGGTCAACGCGATCGCAAAAATTACTTTTATTATTCAACTTTTCAGTTTTTCCCCTAATTTTCCGAAGGAAATGACCAGTGGCACTCTAGAAAATAATTACTTTTGATGTTCTTGATGCAATAAACACAGCCTCTAGCGACAACATATCGTGACCTTCCCTGGTCAGAAAGGGGAACAATTTGTCTATTTCAAACTTCTTTGTAGCTGTTACCGTTTACGAGATACCAATAGTGGCCCTTCTATGTGGGCCACCCTGTATAATAAACGACCCAATTTTCAGGAAATAGTGTTCATACTTTGTAGATCCAGAAAGTATTCTTATAAATCCGTTTTTCCCCCAAATTTGGTTCTGTTCTTCCATACAATTTTCCTTCCTGGGCTGTACTGCCTTTTAGAATGTTATTCCATGGAACTCAGTCAAAAACATCTTTGTTCCTAGTCGCTAAAAAAAATTCTGTCGATTTACAATTAAAAAAATAATAATTGCATACGATATTTTCCATATAATTCTTTTAAGTGTTTAATTATATTTATTGGATTGCCTCTTATAGTTTTTCTTTTTAACACAAAAATTAATAGGGTGGACGAATGTCACCACAATCTCTAAAATCCGGGACTGTTCCGGCAAATCCGGGACGTAAGGCATACGCATGCATACCTCGAATAATCGTACGAACCAAGTAAGAATCTCGATCGGAACTCGTATTTTCTCGTCCCGAATCGAATTCCTCTCGTTGGAATCGTGACATGGAAATTTGCCTGAATCATATTCGTATTTTATATAATAAATTAACTGCGGCCGTATTCAGACCAGTATTACCAGAATGGCGAGTCAAGAGCCGCATCAAATGCGACTTCTTTTGTACCTTTTAATCTTTTATTAACAAGTCATCAGATGCCCCTGTAGGGTCTATTTGTGGTAAAACTTCTAAAAAGCCACTCGCAGGACACAATGGAGTTACAATACTCAAAAGGAGCTTTGTTACTTGTTAGCAATAGCACGTGTCCCGTCCGGTACGAGAACCTCATTGGCTGGCCAGGCCCCACGCAAAAGGTAATACAGGTAGAGGGTGTAAATTGTCTTCAGTATTCTGGATGACTCGAATGTACCATGAACTTAATTTTACAAGTGTTTAATGTGTACGGTTTTGTTAGAGATGTGTTTGTGTTTCGTTTATTTCCAAACCTACTGGATAACTAATTTTGGGACTTACAAGTAACTATTTTACCATTGGTGAGTGTAATAAAAACAATGAAGTTATGGAAGTTACCAGTTCTTGCGGAAAAGTTTAGAAAAATGTGTAGTTCATTAAATTACTGGAACAAATTACTTACAATTTTGTTTGTAACTTTTTTATTTGCAACACGATTTGCATGATTTTTTCCTTAAACCATGGCCAAAACAATAGGCTAGAGTCCAAAATTGCCATTTTATTTATAACATTTTTGAGTGATCCCTAAATGTTTTCTTTACTGTTCTAAATTTTTTTTTTTTTTTCTAAATCGAATCCTGTACAGGGTGGTCCAAATTGGATGGGATTACATGCGTATCTCGCTTAAAAGTCAAGATAGAAAAACGGTTAAATTACCAAAAATGTGCAGTTTTTTAGGACAAAGTTGGAACCGTTTTCAAAAATATTCTATCATTTTCTGTTTTTGAGTTATTACGGAAAAACTGTTTTTATGTTATATTTATAATGTGTCATATCTCCCTTATTGTTTTAAGTATCGAAAAAGTTTATTGAAGATTATTTTTAGATATTTTTATGTAGATTTTGATAGTACTAAAAAAAAATTTTTTACGCTCGCCGTTTAAAAGTTATGACACAAACACACCCTCTTTAAATGGAAGCTATAGTTGGCTATGGCCTATTTAAATTCCTTATTTTTTCCCTTTCCAAATATATAAAGGTTGATGTATTTATTTTCAATAATACACAAGTTACAAAGGTTTTTTAATTTTTTTAAAGATGAGAACAAAAAGGTTGTTTCAAATAGTAGCCTAATAGTTTACCTAACCATTTAAACACAACATTTTAAAAATTGGTTGAGAAATTTAAAAGTTATGAACAAAATTAACAGCTTAGGTTTTTGTTTTGGGCCACTCTGTAACAGGGTGGTCTTAGCTCGATTCTTGGCCCTTGGGTTAATATAAATTTAAGGCTTTCTCTGGTGTTAGATGCTCTTAAGACAATTTCACCCATATCAATAGAGACTTTTTATTTTTATTTTTAACTGTATTGTTTTATTGCACCTAGCTACTTTAGCCAACCAGCAATATGTCTTTATGATAGTTCTATCAATAGAGACTGAGAGAACATTTTAAGCAGCAGGACTTTTGCTAATAAATTAAGAAAAAGTCCCATTGACCGAAGCATAGATCACCTTTGTTTTCTTAAATCACGTTACAAAAATTCATTGCAAAAATTGTGTTCACAAATATGAAATTGCAATAGAAAGGTCATATTTTCCAAATGCATGTTTCTCTCATCAATATTATTTAATTATTTATAATAATCATGGAGCAAAAGTTATTACATATATGAGTAGGAGTTGTTTTAAGTAATAAAGCGCTTCCTTCCTTTTTTTGGGTTATTTATTTAAAAATATTGACGTTTAATACATCCCGGGAAATTCCGGGACAAAGGCCGATTTCTTCCCGGAGTCCCGGGACAAGCAAAATGATCAAATATGAGAAACCCTAGTGACTATAAACACAAAACAATGGCTTATTTATACTTTCATATAAAAAGATTGTAGGGGTTCTTTTCTACAAAGTTTCTCGGCAAGTGTATTGAGAATTTTTTTATATAATGTTTTTTGCTCCATACCTAAATGTGCTTAGTAGCTGAGCTTTTCCTGTGACAAAGTACTACGAAGATAATTTTTAATCCGATTTAAAACAGAAAAACTTTGTTCACCAGTCGAGTTGCTAATTGACAATGTTAAGTTAATTCTCAACATAATTTCAACAATCAAAAAAGTTGAAGAGATACAATAACTATGAATTTATAAAAGTTATGAGGAGTTTTTACGTTATGTACAAAAGCTAGATTCAAAAAACGATGGGCTTCCTCATCAAAGTCTTCAGTATCAATGTCATGTTGGTGAAACACTGTTAGATCCAGTTATTGTAGTAATATTTTTGATTTCAAACGACAGACTTCAACAAACAATCTTTTAAACATTGCAATAATTGGATTATGGCATTTTCCTCTAATTTAATTGGTCACAAATTGAGTAAAATGCATCAATTTTAAATTTTTTTCGCCCATTTAAAATCGTTTCCTTGGTTTTCTGCGCATTATAAATTCTCTTTGGGTATTTAAACCTTCGAATAGCCTTCTCATACAAGTTTGTTTTTCGACAATGCTAGGGCTTGTTTTTCGATATCTTCAAAATCCTCTCTAATCTTCTTTATCACTTCTATAAGGCTTTCATAAAGATCTGTCACACGCTGAAGACTAGCGCTTGGATTTTGCAAAGACCTGGTTTTGATTATACCGTGGACGCGGGCCTCCAGCATCTGCCTAGGCGAAAAAACGGCCCCGTTCTGTAAGAATTATTCACGAGCGCGCCGCATACTAGCAAAAGACCCAGACCGTAGGATAACGATGCGACGGCCAGTCTAGCATCTTAATTTTCAACACAATCATCCCAACAAAAGAACCCAGCGCGGTTCACAATATAAAATAAACACTGCGCTTTCAAAATGTCTTATATGACCCTACAACACGTGGCACCATAAAGGTTGCGCTTGAAAAGAATTTAAAATTACTGTTACACTTTGTTATATAACTCGTGTTTTTTTTTTTTAGTAATCTTGCCAGCGGCAAGAACGTTTAGTTAATGTTAAATTTATAATCTATAAACAAGTTAGTACGAGTAACTTTAATTAAGTGTTTTATTTCAAGTGAGTATTTGGGTGGGGAGACGTATTATGTTTGAAAGGAGTGCGTATTTAGCTAAAAAAAACTGTTATTATGGTTGGAATATTGTAGAGATGTGTTGCGGTATTGTCATGTTTAATTATTGAATTAGTAATTCATTTCCAAGAATTAATTTCTAATTGAATGTGTCATACATGTCACTCAACAATAGTTTTCTTCTTTTTCTTAAGCCTACGCCTGTTTATAGTTGGGTGTGTGACTTTTGTTTCGGCTTATGTATGTGGACTTTTATCTTTAAACATTTTACTTGCAATTTCTTTTAAAATCATTGCCATTTTCTTCTACAAGAAACTAGATTGAACGCTTGTACATGCAAGAAACTATACAGAATTTTGTACGAGAAACCTGTATGACACGATATAAGATTTTCTGTATAATGTTTGGTACAAATTTCTATACAAAATCTTTCATCGTGTCACACGGGTTTAAGCTTAAGACTCTGAGGATGTTTTTCGATTGAAAACGAAACGTCAGCTGGTAGAAACATTGCAACTGTTGTTTCCTTTCCGTCCAATTAACGCACAAGTTTTAATCATCATGCAATATCTCAACAATAATAAGCAAGTAAATGGCTTAAGTGTAAATTACTTTTAACAATCAACTGAACCTCGCTAAATAATTCTATTAATAACAACTTCCAATTTTGTGGTACAATCACAAGAAAGCAATGCTTCTCTACCGTATTGATAACAGTACCTACAGCGTTTTTTCAGTGTTATAATAACTCGCACGTTGTCCTACTAACAAAAGGAAATGGTTGTACTATAAAAACATAATTATTTCCAAGGGAACGTGTTAACGGATAAAGTAGCCTTTGGACTTGATTTAGTGAATTCTAGTGCGTGCATTAATTTAAGAGACCACTAACTGTAAACAGACATTCACATATAAAGAGTGTTACTCCAGGTATTTACCCCATAGGGATTTAAGGTATACAACTTGCTATCGCATCTCTCAGACACAATGCAGATAACTCTTAGTTTGGCACTGAAATCTTAAGTAGTAACTACTGGTCTTGTCAATAAAGTAAATTATGCACAAGCAACGCAAAAATCAAGAATGACTTGGGATCAGTATGGCCTAGTATCACGTAGATATTTTTTTCTTGAAGCCATCAGAGTACCACTCATTGGAAGTTAGGTAGATTCCTCCTAGTAGTGTATAGAAGTAGGAAGGAACATCAATTATTATAGCACATGAATTATATTTTACGAGTACGTCGTAAGTTACTTGGTATGGACTTGGAATTTCACATATAATATCTTCTTAATAGTGCGACATAGTTTTATTGCTGTTAGTACGGACGTTTATTTAGAATTTGTGGTAGCGTATATTAAATATTTATGGCTTAATGGCATGCAAAAAGTCGCGTTATTTCTTTAATAACTTCAATCTAAAGAAGAACGCTGCTTCATACGGAAGCCAGTTATATTTTCCCAGCAAAAGTTAATTAGATAAACGGTAGCAGGTTATTGCTTTCTGCTATTAAAACGCTATGTACTTTATTACTATATCAGTGCTACCGAAAAGTTAACAGGTTTATAAGATTATATATTTTCTAGAATCTTGAATACCGAGAATTATAGAGGTATAAACGTGTTAGTAGATAGAAGGGTCTAATATATTTCATTTTAAGTGCGATTGTACATTGCGTGGTGCAAAAATTTGCTCAGTTAAACGTAGCCACAGCTAAAACAGTTATGATATGAAAGGATCTGCAACACATTTTAAACTTAAAGCAATTCTGATGCACAAAAATAATGCGATGCAGTTTTGTAAGTTCTGTTGGGTAAAATGTTGATCATGTTATGTTATCATTCTGTGATAAAGCACTTCAAACACAAGTGTTTACTTCTTCGCATAAAATACCAACGTAAGTTTTCAAGAAACGTTAACAAAAATTAAAATACACTCACAAATGATTGAAGTATTTAGGTGATCCATTTAATAATATAAACATCTTAACTAAAAATCATTCACCTTTTCGTCGAAGAAGCTTTTGTGGAAATGCAAAGTCTTATCTCTTTATTAGTAGCTATTTTATTTATTTTATAAAAAAATATTGCTAGTTGTGAAGAGGTGAGAATCTTTAAACGGGTCTTTGGAAAATAAAAACTTCAAATTCTTAGCTGGTGTATGAAGTTCAACTTTTAGTTTATTCCAACCCCAGTAGGCTCTCTTTATATTTTGTCTACATTAATTATTTTATCTACAAAAATTATAAAGAGCAGCGGACTTAATGTGCTTCCTTGTCTTACCCCCACTGTTGTCTGAAGTTTTTAGAGTTTATTTTTTTACACGGTAATTAAATTTTTACAAGAAAGTGATTAGAAATTTACAGAAAATTAGGCAGTGTCGTTAACTTGTTTTTTTTGTTGCTAAATTAATAATAAATATAAATTCAACGTCTGCACTTTTCAGAAAAAAGTATAGCCATATAAAGCTATATACATAGTGTCTTATTTTCAGTCATACTCTTGCAGTTTTGCACTTTTGGTTCTATATGCTTCTTGAAAATAAAAAACATCGAGTACTTAGCCTGCGAGTACAATTAAGTGCAAATGAGGATTGTGAAAGTAATATAATATTGACACACCACGAAGTATCTCTTCAATCGTTTGCTCAACTACTTTCAATTTGCTTTTAACGCGGTCTTCATCGACAACTTCACGTTTTTCCAACAAATGAACGCCAGTAACGTTAAAGAACGCCATGAGAACATAACAAAAGATGCCATTTTAATTGTTTTAGCGATCGACGCGGGCAGTATTTACTTAAAATCAATACACCACAAGATCGTTAAACAATTTGTCGTAATTGACTTGACTTAATGAATCGTTTAGCTTAAGTTCACGGAGCTATAAGACGCATCGAGATGTACAGACAGCACGGCGCGGCTTCCATAATTGGAGATCCAAGTTACCATAAACAGCCAACCAAGACAGTTTTCATTCGTTTGCTTGAAACTACTGGCAAATTAGTAATGAAGTAAATAAATATAGCAAGTGTGAATCATTTTCAATAGTACATATGCCATTAGACAATGACCCCACAAAAAATCGTGGATTTCATATTTATTAAGAAGCAAAAAGGTGTTTAGAAAAAAACAGTTTTGCACTTCACCAACGATTCATCCTTTTTGGCAGCTAATTTTTGGGGTTAATATACAATTTTGCTTTTACAAGATTATTACATAATTCTATAAGATGTGTCCTTATTGGCAGCTAATTTTTGGGGTTAAACAATTTTGCTTTTATAATATTATTACGTAATTCTATAAGAAATGTCCTTATTGGCAGCTAATTTTTGGAGTTAAACAATTTTGCTTTTATATTATTACTACATACTTCTATAAGATGTCTCCTTATTGGCAGCTAATTTTTGGAGTTAAACAATTTTGCTTTTATATTATTACTACATAATTCTATAAGATGTCTCCTTATTGGCAGCTAATTTTTGGAGTTAAACAATTTTGCTTTTATAATATTATTACATAATTCTATGACATGTCCTTATTGGCTATGTGGACCACCCTGTATAATGATCAACGTTTTTATCAACTGTTAGGGGTCCTCAATTTTGCTCTACATGAAAATTGATAACATTTGTATGAAGGTGTTTATTTTGGCATTAAATTCATCGAGTTTGTAAAATTATAAGCTACGAAACGGCTTCTTCAGTACCAAAATAAATGCATATATGAAAAATGCTTCCAAACATGCCAAAGATGTATTTAAATCTGCTTTCTTCACTCTGCATCAGGACTTATCATTTAAACGCTTGATTTTCGTTATTTTTGTCGAAATTCCATTGAGATTATTTTGCTTCGTCGCATGTACATCTCAAAATTAACGCGGATTACCGCAGGGGTCGCCAATAGGACCTCTCTAATCGCAACCGCTAACAATGCACCGAGATTAAAGCCGCGTAATTTTAATTCCATCTTACGCTTCAAAAGACTAATTGGTTATAAGTATCTAGCGTTTTAAATGTGTTGTGTTTTGGGCTTGTGTAGACCGCGTGTCAGCTTTCTCCGTTGGCCACGAAAGGTGAACCAGTCCCGGCTTGCTTGACCTCTCCACTGCCATGCCGTGCTAGCTAAGACGCATGCCGCACTTATTATAGGTTAATTTACTCATTTGTGTTAATATTAAGTTGTGGTTTAAGGTTCACGAGAAAAATTATACATGGTTTTTAAAATTGCAACTAAACCGATTATCTTTAAGGGGTAAGTTTAATTTTCATGTTGTTTACAGTCATCCAAGTGTTCTTCGAGCGTACAAGCTGAAGTGTTTAGTTAAAAATTACCTATAATGTTCTGTTTTGCTTCATTTTCAATTCCTAAACCGCTTCAAAAGCACGATTTTTGCCTTAACCATTAAAAAAAAACGGCTTTAAGAAAGTAATTTAAGAAAAAACTTATTTGTAACTATACACAGCCTTACAAAGTATAAAATCATTCGCTTAAATACAGCAATCATTTTTTAAACGTGTTTAATGATTTTTTAGTTCACAATAAAATGTATATCAATAAATATTATACTGTATCACTTCGGCATGATAAAAAAACAATGGAACAAGTATTACATCAACATTAAATTTCAACCTTCTGGCTAATATTCGGTAGCTATTTTTCATTTACGTCAACAACACAATTTTTTTTTGACAACAAAACTAATAATGTGAAAGTTTTGTATGTATTAATTGTTGTTTCTACAACCACTAATGTAAATGACTATCATTTTAGATATTAAGTGTCATATATCATTGAAATCAGAAGACAAAATGCTATACGACTATGAGATTAAAATTTTTTCGCCGTATTTAAAAAAAAAAAGTTGATGATGTTTCTGATGTTTCTGAAGAGACGAAACGTTGTTGGAAATTTTATATAATCTTAAAATATAAAGCGTAAGAAGTTGCCATGGAGATGTGCTTCCAGATTGCCGGTATCTTAAAAAATGTAGGAAATAGGGCAAAAAACGAAAATCAATTGTTTCAGTTTTTCTTGAGTAACTTTTGAAAACTATGAAAATTTTCTTTGCAGATATTTAATGAGCATCTGATTTCGCAACTGCTCTAATTTAACCGAGCTCGTAGCTCTTAAGATAAGCGAGATCCCCATGCATTTACTCGAATTTGGGACACCCAAATCTATCACTGCGTTTTTATCTATTGGTGAATAATGTTTTGGTCTCATATGTATGTATGTAATTCATTTTGAAGTTTAAGTGGTAACAACACGAAAACACCTGACAATTCTACCCAATATGAACATAAACAAAATTATTCGTTTAATCTTAGAATATTATTTTGATAGTTCATGTACACTTATATTATTTTTTACTCAGAAACTGTGGGTTTTGCAGACAAAGTTAAAGGATAAAGAACGTTTCATAACGCAAGCTATCAAATAAAAAATTTTAAATTGCAAAATTTCAACCTTCCAAAAAGTTCTGATAAAAAACCAATAGGGGTCGCACTTTTCAGCCCCTTGTGAAGGTGGAAGATGATTAAAAATATAACTATGGGAAACCTTTTAATAAGTACAAGACATCTACCAAATATCATTGTCCTACATTTATCCAAATTTGAGAAATAAAATAAAAACCTAATTTTACAGCTTCTCTTTAGAGGGGTGTAACTCCGAAAGGAGACGTCTAAGGAAAAAAACTTATACAAAGGCCCCCCTTAATTTTCGATAAGGAATTACCTCCTGGATTTTTTCGCAATATTTAAGAAACACACTGTATAAATTTTCAACGTTTTTGAGTGTATCTTTGAAACCACTAAACAGATATTCAAAAACTTTATTTGTTTAGACAGGCAGAGATTTATTTAATTTAGCTTAAAAATTGAAAATTTTGAAAAACAAATGAATATTTTCCTGGCTAAAAACTTTCAAAAACCATGAATTTTTAAGAGAAGATTTAAATTTTGTTGAGACAATACAGTTTTGACTAAAGTTTAAGTTGAAGATTACAAAAATCGGTTCGCAAAAAAAAGGTGCAAGCTAAATTTAAAGATACGTTTTCATTTGTGCGTTGGCAACCGAAAGTCTCAAATCGTTAGGAAATAAGGAATTTTTCTAATGAATGAGTAAACACGTATCCAACTAAATGAGTAAATAATTACGTCAGAAATTAAATTGTTGATCAGAGAATATACCAGTAGAATCTAGAAATGCACCGGGGCCAAAGTCCAAGGGAGACCTAACACAGCACACTCTGTTAATAAGTTTCACACCCACATTCACACTCGCACAACGGAAAGTTCAAATAAGTTCGTAAACTTTTACACCACACATGCATTTGGTTACATATTTCAGCACAATTACGTACAAACGACTTAATTCAGCCAAAGTAAGAGGCAATTTACACGGCGAACCGCGATTTAGCAACTATGTTTTTGCTTCAGATCGCGTGTGTAGCCTTTTTGAAAATTATTGGGATTTCCCGAGCTGGTATTTTGTCGCAATTCCGCTGTTGAATATTCTAAAATGTTTAAAACATGTTAATTAATTCGTTTCTGATACTCAGTTGAAATAATTCGTACAAAAACAGAACGTGTTTTTACTATTAGACGATTTAGTACGAAATAGCTTTTAACTACAACGAATTTTAAGTTAAGGTAACTTCAACGAAAAAAAAACTATTCGCGACCAGTTCTCTTCACAATTAAACGCAAATTTGTTGCTTCCATGCACTTAGATCAATAGATTCATGAAGAAAATCGAGTTAACACTCCCTGTTTCTAGAAAACATGAATTCAAATAAATGTCATTTAATAGGACTTTTTACCTTCCATTTCATGTAAGCGGTAGCAAAAATACAGATGTAGAAAAACTAAATTACTTGCTTAAAGGTTACTAATAAGTGAATAGGAAGTTTGCAAATCTTTTAAAAACTAAGGTTGAGCTTGTAATTGATGGCCAACACCTTACACTATTAACTTTGCTTTAGAATTTGCTATGTCGTTCATGTTTATTTTAATCGATTTTTAAAAACTACAGTTTTGTATGGTTTAGATCAGGGGTGCTCTTTAATAAACGAATTCAGAAGCAACAAGACAAAATTTGTTGAGTAAGACCATGCACTTTACTATGTGATTCTATTAATTTTTCTCCAGAGTTTAGTCTTCCAATTCGAGTCCATGTTATAACCTAAACTGCACTTATAAGCAAATTTTATAACAGTACAATAGCAGTGAAAAAATGAACGATTCAGTTAATGAGAAAACTGATTACCTATTTTTAACTAATTGAATGCCAGCAACTATTTCTTTTCCTTCATTTTTCATAATTCGTTCTGAGGTTTTCCCATATATAGTGCATAAAATCATACATATCCAATAGATCACAGGCTGTAAAATTAAATGGTTTCATTTCTGCATTTGTCAAAGTAACATCCCTCAGGGCAGTCTCTTAGCACCCTTGCTATTTCATATTTACATCAATGACATACAGCATTGCTTTCTAAATCGCGAATACCTACAACACGCTGATGATTTAAAAATATTTAGAACAATAACTAATATTACAGATTGTCTACTGCTACAAGAGGATCTCCACAGATTAGAAATATACTGTCAAATAAACAAACTTGCCTTGAATGTCAGTAAGTGCTATAAAATTAATTTTACACGAAACAAAAATATAATACTACATAACTATTCTTTGAATAATTCAACTCTCATGAACACCACAGTGGTAAAACATCTAGGAATTCTATTAGACCCTAAACTTCTTTTTGCTGAACATATCGAAAACATTAAAAATAAATCTCTTAAAATGCTTGGTTTTATCATACGCTCCTCAAAACATTTCAATAATGTTAATGCTATTAGAACACTGTATTATTCATATGTTAAAAGCCTTTTAAATGTTGCCTCTATCATATGGAACCCACAATATGACACCTACGCTAGTAAATTCAAGGGAATTCAAAAGAAATTTATATCATTTTTGCACAAAACTTCCAGAGAAACCATATGAACAACATCGTAAAGATATAAACATGCTCTCCTTAAAATCTCGTAGAACACTTAGCGATATAATATTTCTTTACAAAATTATTAACTACAAAATTGATTGTCCTAATATTTTATCATTAATAAATTTTAACGTACCGAGATTAGGTCTACGACACCATTCTCTCTTTTATTTAACACCTTGTAGCACAAATGCCTTTTTTAACTCGCCAAGCAACAGAATTCTTTACTCCTATAATCAAACATTCATAAATATTGATATATTTAGTCTATCATTTCATTCATTTAAACATTACTCTAAAAAGTAATCCTATCCTAACTCGATCATTTACTTTACTATCTATGTATATTAATAATAAAAACGAGAACATAATTTGGGCTCGGCCTGTTTTGTTCTGTTCTGTGTAAATAAATAAGTAAATAGTAACAAAATAAGCAAACCTTTGAGCAAGGAGGAATTAAAAACGAATATTTTTATAGAGGTGTGAAAAGATAGAGAAAAACTTTAATAACATTTTTGGCATGGTTTTTTGTCCTTAATAAGATAGCAATGTTCAATTTTTTTTACTGATAATTGTTTTTAATGAAAACAAACCTATAAGCTACATTTTCATAATTTATAAAAAAAAAAACTTTAACCTGACCCTCTATTACTGACCAAATGAATGAGGGTCAGGTTAAAGCTTGGTTAAAGCTTTTTCTTGTATGAAAACATACGTATGAGGTTAAGAGAATTATTTTCTCGTTTTGACGGTTTTTTACAAAATGCCTAGGCATTTTATAAAATGCCGGCAAAACGAGCATCTCTTGTTTTGACTAGGCAAATAATAAAATTCCGGCATAATTGTTTTTAATAAAAACAAACCTATTAGCTTCATTTTTATTATTTATTTTAAAAAAAAAAAACTATAACCAACCTTTAACCTGACCCTCTACTACTGACCAAATGAATGAGGGTCAGGTTAAAGGTTGGTTAAAGCTTTTTTTTGTATGAACACAAATGTATGGGTTTAAGAAAAAGTCATAATTTGCTCGTTTTGCCGGCTTTTTATAAAATGCCTAGGCATTTTATAAAATGCCGAATTTCACATTATGCCTACGACATATATATATATATTTCTACGAGTAGGCGCCACTTGTTGGACCGAGTCGACTTTTTTGTCAGGTAAATCAGTCTTTAGCATTGTCGTTAGCTGCAAGTCTGAACTTGTATATTTTTGCATTTATTTCGTTACTGTGCATCAGTTAGTGTCTTGTCTTGTGTTGTATAACAGCTTTATTTAATACTTATTAAATAAGAAAATCAATAATTGGTAGTCTAAGGGTTAATACAAACAAAGATAATATTCCTGAATCAATTTAAAATTCATGGCGATAATGATACCGCTACGTACCAGCGTCCTAGAAATAGGACACCAATAGTTGTTTCGTTGTTGTATGCTTAACAAAACAAAAATTGAAATATTTGTGGGATAAGCTTATTTAAACCTTTTCAAAGCACACTTACACTATAAACCTCAATAAAATCAATTTTAAATAACAATAAATTAAAGGTATGTGATCCGATGATACAGGTACAGTAATGCTACTTTTAATATGTCATTTATTCTAAAAAATTTGAGTAAAAAAGTACCAACAAAATATTTTGTACATTGTTGATGGTTAAAGATGTTACGCTCCAAGTTATAACACATTCTGAGATATTTGAATGATTGAACTTAACGGGTTAACATATTTTTGTCAAAACACCTCTCTTTCACTACACATGCCCAAAAGTACTTAATAATAGTTGCTCTTTTGGAAAAACTACATTATCCTAAATTCCTCTTTAATTGTTATCTGTATTTAACGCAAGTTTGTTTTGTTTCAGGCGGTATTTTGACCATGCGGCTGGTAAGCCTATCCTGGCTTCTGGCGATGGTCCTTCTGGACTGCACCTGGTTAACTTCGTCATCTTCCGTTCCTCAAGAGTCGTTAGCTGGAGTAGAGGCCAATCTTCTTTCACTTTTCGGCTTCCGAAAGAGGCCGAAAGTTGATCGTTCCAAAGTAGTTATTCCACAAGCAATGTTAGACCTTTATCAAAGGCAAACAGGTCAGCGTTTGGATACGGGGTCGATCCCAAAACCTGGTGCGCACACACAGAGCGCCAATACTGTTAGGAGCTTTACACATGTTGGTAAGTTTTCACCAAATTGTCTAAAGAAATTTGCCTTCTGTCGCCTAGTGAAGTTGTAGGAAAATTTCCTTCACCTGTCATATTTGCGTTTTCAACCATTCATCTTAAATCTTCTAGAGACTACCAATAAGGAGCTCTATTACACGGTAATAATTTTACATTCCCCTGTCAGATGTTGATCCTCCTGTCAAATTTGCGTTTTCGACCAATAACAAACTCAGATTTCCTAGAAACGACCAATAAACACAATCATACACTGATAATATCCTTTTCGCAATTAACAGCTCATGCGTTTATTGGTCGTTTCTAAGAAATCTGAGTTTGTGATTGGTCGAAAATATAAATTTGGAGAGGGAATTAAATATTTTGGTTTTGATAATTTTTTGACGAATTTCGGTGACCAGTAGCGTTACTTTAATATACAGGGTGTCCCCGTTATCACCGCAAATATTTTAAGTGGTAATAGAGGACCTCTTTCTAAGAAAAAATTTCAAGTACAATTTTTTTCTAAAATCAAATGCTAAGCAGTTATCAACACTTACTTGATTTTTTGACACTTCTGCATTTAAAAGGCTCTGTCGCCGAAAATATCAACTTTATCGTAAAATACCTTACAGCTACTTGTTATATTTCTATTGAATATTGGAGCGGATAGTAAACATACAGTGTGAGAACATTTAAAATGTTATAACTCTAAATATCGCGGTATGATGATAAATTCTTGTACAAAACCGTGGCCTCCGTATCTGTGAAAACTATCAATTTCCCGAATGTTGTATGGTACTCTATACACATGTTTATAACTGGTTCCTGTAATTGGCGAGGTAGTCATAAAACTTACTATTATTATAATTTTATTATGGTATAGTAGTGAAAAACGCAATAAAAATCTACTATCTTGGCAATAAACAAAATTTATATTGTAGGAAATTCTCTTAATGCGTAATATATGTAAATTTGTTTTACATGGACTATAAATTCTTAAGCATTAGCTTATTGTGTTATTAATTGCCATATTAGCTGTAATAATTAAAATTTAACATAAAATGCAACATTGTTTGCGGTCTTGGACATTTGAAATAAATTCCATAAACATGAATTACTTTAAAATGCCCCTAAATGTTACTAAGAGATACAGAGACTCTCAAATATTCAAAGGGGAAAAAAACACTAATTTGGCATTGATTTTTGGTTCTTCTGGATTTGATCCCAAAATATGAGCCGTTTATTTTTTGCTCTTTTGCAAAACATTAGTTAAAGTTGTTTGCATTTACAAAAATGTGTGGTACTTTTATCTTTGAACATTTTACTTGCAAATTCTTTCAGAATCATTACTATTTTCGTCAATAGAAACTTTATTGCTAAACTTTATTGCTAAACAGAAATGCAAAACATTTTTTTTTAATAGCACAGAGATGGATTTGCTTTCTTATAAAACCCCCAATTTACCAGAGTTATTTTTAAATTGTTAAACAAAGTGAATGTCCGAAGACTTCGTCACCTCCATTCTTGACAATAATTCAATACATTAATAAACTATTATATGAAACACGTTATATAAATTAGTTTTTCTTATATTTTAAAATTTACTGAAGAATTAACTTATTACTTATGTATTGTATGAATATTCAGGATAATGAAAAAATACTTAAATAAACTATTAATGAAATACATTATACGATACGTGTGTCCAAAAGGTATGGAATATGCTATATATCTCAATAAATATCCACTTCAGGAAAAAATGTTTTGAATAAAAGTTGTTTGGTGCTTAGTTTTACACCATAAGACAAAATTAAATATTTTTTTTCGAATAACAAAAGCGCAATGAAAAACAATCGATTTTTTTTAAATGACAAGGTACCCCTATATTGTACTAATTTGATAGAGAATTTTTTTCTCTTTTTTCAATGATGGGGTCGCCTTAAAAATAAAGTTTATGCTAAGAGGTCAAAGAATTTGTTATTCTAAAAAAAATATTTCAATTTTGTCTTTTAGTGAAGAACTAAGTTTCAAACAACTTTTATTCAAAACATTTTTCTAGTGGATATTTACTGAGATATATAGCATATTACATACCTTTTGGACACACTATAAATATTTTAAACAATTAATATTAAAAAAAACTGTTTTTTGTTTAGCTTTCTAGGCACCAAATATATTTAAATATTTTTGATAAATGCTCGAATTATTTAAGTCATTCATTTATTATCTAATATAAATAATTTTAATAAAAAATCAATTATCTTCTTTATTAATTAACTTTCTCTTGTATTATAGAAATACAAAGTTTTCAGATTATCGTCTCTTTGCTAGAAGCAAACTTATTTATTTGGATTTATTTAATTTATATATTTTAACTATTAATTTACATAAAGAAGAATGCCACAAATGAAAAGGCGGGCATAACAACATCCTTCATAATATGAAATGAATAATTTTTAATTAAACCTTTTTTATATTAAAATTCAAATGTATTTAAAATGTATCACTGAATCCATCTAAAATTAACGCACAATTCAGACTGAATTTAACTATTTCCTATTTAGCCAATGTGCAGTAGTTTCAAATTTTATAAAAACAATCGTATTGCTTTAAGTTATTCCATTTTTTTAATTAAAAAATCGTTTTGTAATCTTTTTTACAACTATTTCAATTGCACTTTTAAAATGCAAGTTAATACTTTGTAACTTGCAAATATACATAACTGCGGTATTGTTTTATTAGTGACCCGTTATTTTTTGACATAAAATTAGGTGCACAGAGAAATTAACGCATGTTGACCGGTACAGAAGCAAAAGCAAATATTTGAAGTCCTACTCTCTTAGTACGCGCAAGACATATGTTGTAAGTAAAAATTCTAGTAAGGAACACGTGAGCAAATAAATAATTTCAACTTGTAATATTAGCACTTGGAGAGTTTAATCTTCAACATTGGTATTTTTTTACATATGAGCCTATATAAAACCTTAATTGTATAGGGAAAAAAACGATTTGTAGTAGTGTACCTTGATTAAATTATTTTTAATTTAACAAAATTTTAAGGATATGAAAACTTCTCATAACTTTCATAAATTCATATACAGGGATGCCCAAAGGTATGGAAACAGACAAATATCTAGAATACTATTGCAGATATAACAATAAAATTTTGTATCTGAGTGTTATGGTATTTTTTGGATTCGATGAAAATATTAAGGTTGCAATACGACTTCCGGTTCAACCGGAAACGGACTCAAACTTTAAAATTTTAAATAGAACACCCTGTATAATTTTTTGTACCACCAAACTTTATAATTTTGATCCTGTTACGATTAAGTTCCCCAAAAAAATCTTTTTCGTTTATCGTTTTCTACTCTGTTTCGTTTTGTGCTTCTCGTTTTAACATTAACAATATTATTGCTTCATTGCAACGGAAACAACAAAATTTTATTTGATATAATTGTTCCCCATATTCTATCAGCTTGCTCGCTATTTTTGCAAAACTAAGATTTCTGTCCGCTTTTACGTTTTTCTGGCCAATATTATTTTCCACAGTACTAAATTTCTTCCCACAATTCAATACCATTAAGTACACCATAATAATACATTGAAATACACATCTAACTTGGCAAAAGGTAAGAACTCCTCTTCCAAGAAAAGCCAGCTAATGTTCATTTGCACGTCATTAGCTCGGGCTTTAAATTTGCTTTCAACAACCAGTTACTTAATGAGAAAGAATGTAACACGACTAAGCTAAACTGGTCCACCGTACAGGATCCAAAAATTTTGTTGTAAAAATTGAACATTGTGAGGTACAACTAAAAATCTTGGTGTCACCTAAGACAGGTACAAACGACCTGTTGATATTGTTTTATTACCGAAGGCGCCGTAGTTTCGTTTGCCATTTTACCAGTGACGAAACCACTGACAATATTTCTATAAATAAAGGACAAAAACAGTGTTACATAATTATATTTCCTATTTTAGAATGCTGCCAGAAACCTTTTACATTTAAAACACTCGGTTGTGTTGCGTAACGAGATTACCGTTAAAATATTATCGTATTCGTTGACTAGATAAGTACCCTAATTTTAGAAGTTAGACAAGTACGTAAATAAACTAGAAGTAGCAAAAAAATACAACTATAGTACTGCAGGTTTTGTGTACCAGTGTACCTCATCCAACGCCTAAGATTCAAATCATAACATCAAACCAAGTCATTAACGTGATTTGAAAAATCATCTACGCTTACTCAGAGCACGAAGTGCAAGAGTGATTTTTTCTGATTCAACTTGCATGAGTGAAGATTTGTCAAAAATTATAGATAATTTGCAATGCACGGATTATATTTTGTCAGAAAATTTCCTTCACCTAACCTACCTGTTAAATTAAATGTTATCTCAAATTTTAAAAGTACTGTCAGAGTGGTGCGTCAGGGGTGTGGTTTAATCTTTATTAAAGCAACGCTACTGGTCGCCCAAATTCGTCAAAAAATTATCAAGACCAAAATATTTAATTCCCTTTCCAAATTTATATTTTCGACCAATCACAAACTCAGATTTATTAGAAACGACCAATAAACGCATGAAAATCTGTTACTTGCGAAAAAGATATTATCAGTGTATGATTATGTTTATTGGTCGTTTCTAAAAAATCTGAGTTTGTTATTGGTCGAAAATGCAAATTTGACAGGAGGATCAACATCTGACAGGAGAATGTAAAATTATTACCATGTAATAATGCTCCTATTGGTAGTCTCTAGAAGATTTAAGATTAGTGATTGGTTGAAAACGCAAATTTGACAGGTTAAGGAAATTTTCTTTAATTCTTCATTATTAATGCATGGAGGTGGCCTAACGCAATCTCCATTTTTAAGGATGTCGTCTGCTTCCTCAAGCTTTTAGTACCACCAGTATAAGGTGCTTTTAGACGTTGATCCTTCGCCAAATGCAGAATCAATTTTCATGGCTACCTCAATGGCACTAGTTTATAATTTCCACCCATATAATTGCACCAATACTCTCCGTATTCTTATTTTATACGACTTTCTAATAATTGAGGATTTGGTTTATCCTATTTTACTTTTTGTGTAAGAATCACCGTTGGCCAATGCATGGTGCTCTTGTAAAAAGTTAGAACGCGCGCGAGCTACTGGCACGTATAACATAAACAAGGATTTAAAACATTGGGTTACTTTAAACCTCTCATACTTAATAATGTTTAATTTAAGTAATAAGGCTTAGCCGAAAGAAACAGTTGCTCGCGAAAAGGATGCTGCGGTGGGCTGCGCAAGAGGCAAAAAATCAGTATCTAGGAAAGTTTTGATGACTTTTATAATTGCGCCTAGAATCATCGGCCATATTTTAATTACGGTAGTAATAATACTTGTTGAATAGATGTGGCGCTGCAGGGTAAATACTTGTTATTATTCAACAAGGTTCGAGATATTGTATAATGGTGTTCCACCGTCCCACTTTCGCTACTGTCAATATTCAGTCAACAAGCGCGCTGTAAGTAGGGCTGGTTGCCGCATTATTCGAAGGCCTGACCTGACTAACACCTGATATACCTGTGTTTCAACATACCGCAATCTATAAATAAAATAATTACCGTGTAATTATATTATCTATCTTATGTTGCGTTCTCTTACAACACGAGCGTTATAAATATACGTTTTCTTGTTACAGAAAGTCCAATTGATACGAGGTTTCCGGGACATCACAAATTCCGGTTAAAATTCGACGTCAAGAGCATTCCTAGCGGAGAAAAACTGAAAGCGGCCGAGCTCAGCCTAAACAGGGACGTCATTAACTGGATCTCGGAGGATGGAGACGCGGCCGACGAGTACTTCCAGCAGATCCTCGTCAACGAGATTATAAAACCCGGTGTTAAAGGCAAAAGAGGTCCAATCACCAGGTTAATAGATTCGAAATTGATAGACACGAGGAACGGGGGTGTCTTGAGTCTTGACGTACTACCAGCGGTTGAACGATGGCTGGACTCGCCATCAGATAACCACGGAATAATTGTGTATATAGCCGGTTTCGGCAAAAATAAGACTTCTCCAGCGCGCCACTTGCGGCTTCGGAGAGATACCGGTGAGGACGAAACGCGATGGCCCACTAGACAACCCTTACTCTTTACATACACGGATGACGGGAGAAATAAACAAGTGACGGGCGAGGCTCTTGCCCAAAAGCGGTCGAGGCGGGCCATGCTCAGGAAAAAGAAGAAAGATTTCAAGGAGCCCTGCAAGCGACATCCTATGTACGTGGATTTCGCTGAGGTTGGGTGGAATGACTGGATCGTAGCACCGCCCGGGTATGAGGCGTACTATTGTCAAGGGGAATGCAACTTTCCTCTGCCCGAGCATCTGAATACCACAAATCACGCCATCGTGCAGACGTTCGTGCATTCCGTGAACCCGGGCCAAGTTCCAAAGGCCTGCTGTGTGCCAACAAAGTTAAACGCCATATCCATGCTGTATCTGGACGAGCAGAATAAAGTAGTGTTGAAAAACTATAAAGAAATGGCCGTGGTCGGTTGTGGGTGTCGGTAGTGCGAAAAACGTTGCTCGCTTTTCTGTCACCGTTTCTGTGATCGACTAATTTTGGAGGCTATCACTACCTACCATTAAGTTTTAGTGAATTCTGAAACCTACATGTTCACTTCCGCCATGCAGAGTATGGGGAAGTGTTGATCGCGAAAATGAACACGTTTCGACCATTGTCGCGGTGATGTCCGCGCGCGCTAGCTCGCGTGTGTGTGTGCGTGGTAAGATCTTTAAAATTCACAATTTTTTAAAGCAGTTCTTGTTCAAAATTGCTAAACGCCATTTTCAAAATCTTAAATAAAAATCGAGCTAGAAGGTGTTACATTTTTTTGAGCGTAGTCCAAAATTACCGAAAAACATTTTTTTTTTCACCAAAATACTTGTGTGACTCTATATAACAGAAGAATAAAACGGAAATTTATTAAAACTACAAAGGATGTACATGCATTTGTTCAAAAATACCATTTGTTGTATGTAATAGAGTAAACAATTTCTAAATTTTGGTTTTTATATTTTGTAAGAAAAAGGATGATCTAAATTTAAGGCTAAACAAATTCATATAAATATTCAAAAAAGTGTCCATAACAATTAAAAAGATAATAGTCCAAAATACGAGTGTGCAAAATGCCTAATACAAAAATTACTTTTCACATTGTATAGAGAATATAAAGTTATGTGGGGGGGCATTTTTTATATTAACCCTCAAAAAATCGTTAAAAATTTTATACACAATTTTTTTTTAATATTGATATCTAATATAATAACTAATATACAAGGTTTTCATTGCTCAATTCCAAAATTCTTAGTGCAACAAAAATATTGTCGATGTTCCTATTCCAATCAAGCGAAATCTTATTAAAAAACCAAACCTGCACTATACAACACTTTCGAAAAGTTTTTGAACAAAATCAAAATTTTGAAAACATATTTTTTTAACGTAGCTAAAAATTGCTTGAAAGGCTTGTGGAATAAACAGGATGTTCTAGATTCAAGGCTCAATAAAAAATGTTGCTTTTTTAAAAGCTTCAAAGTCCAGTAAATTGACTGTTTTGTTTGAAATTTTGATTCGAAAAAATAACAACCTTTTTCACAATTTTATAATCATGAATTTTGTGGCCTTTATTTGTAATTTATATAAAGTGCTTTTTCCTTCTTTACATTCAAAAATTGATGATGGTTCAAAAAAGACGAGACGTCTACAATAAAATATACTTTAACCATTGTATAAAGAATACATTAGTAATCTGGAAAAATAAAATTTAGCACAAAAAACTACACTGAATTTTTTTAAAGCAAAGTTTTTAGAATTGAATTCAACATAAAACTTTGTCCTCGTTTTAAACTATTACGCAGCTTTTAAATTTAGAGCATCCTTCGTATCCTAGTGTATTTTTTTGTAACAAAATAACTACCTCAAAAATTTTGAATCCAAAAAACCTTCACGCTTCATATTTTTCAAATCCAGCGACTTTTTTAATTCTTATAGTCAACAATCCTAAACAAATATTGTTCGATTCATCTTCTTAATTGAATCGCGTGAAACACGATTTTTTTAAAAGTGCTTTTTGCAAGTATTTTGGAAGGCTACTACGATATCGTTGCTAGGGAGCTTTATGGTAGCTATGGCAGTTTTGTTTATATTTCAATGGCGTAGCTGTACAAACCCACCAATGCTGCGCAAACCCATGCAAGGCGCACCTAGAACCGTTTTGAAAATTAACGCTCGATTAACCAAATGTGATTTTGACAGTTAATGTCGGGTTAGGTAATTAAATGTCATTTTGACAGTTATTTTCCAAATTATGCTGTACGCAATCCTTGCAACTTTATCCTTAATTTTGGATTAGTTGATTATGGCGTTGATTTAAAATTCTGTAGGGATATTTCATCCACTTACATGCACACACACATATCTATGGCGAAAGTAATTTGGTGGCCACATCAGCTATTTTCGACGGCCGTCCCGGCTGCAGCTGAGTACAACAGCGTGTTCCAGTGAAGCCATCTTTCAAGTGACAGCTCTAATTTATAAAGTATTTAACGAAATATATGCAGAAAATCAAATAAAAACTGTAGTGAAACCGGTATTTGTACCAGTTTTACAGTGTGCTTGTGGCATTTAGTGCCGGAGTGTTGTTAATTTCTCAGCTGTGATTGTTAATTTTAATGCAAAAATTTAGGTATTACGATTTCTTACACATACAAAATGTTTTATATCTTAACTGTTTTACCATATCTCGCTAAGGACTGATGAGAATGTTTTACATGTGCCGATGTAACATAAATAAAAAAATATTGGACGGCTTTTGCTAGCGTCTGATCCACAATTACCGATATCTTATCGAAATACCTTAAGAATTTAACTGAGTCATGTGTAATATATTAGTACCTGCCTAAGGACTATTTATTAATTATTATATAAGTATGTTCATATTGTACATAGTACCTATATTGTATAAATAGCGCTAAAATTATTGTTAGGTAGACTATAAGATTTTGTACAGACTGTAAATAGCAAATACCTTATTATAAATAATGATATTACATATACGTATTGTATTTTTTATTTAATTGGAATCCCTTCACCACCAGTGGCGGCTCGTGAGGACTTGCAGTGAAGGAGCCGTAGCGACAAATGTGACCAACATTTTCACTACGGACGGGGGTGAAATTCAAAGCTCTTTGTAGGGCCGGCCTTAAGCACATTCCACCGGTTACCTCGCCTAGAGCCACGCGTTTAAAGGGGCCCCGCCCTCACCAAAAAAAATACAATGCTTATTAATAGCATGGAAACAAAAAACAATTCTCTATCATATCACTTAAAAAAGTTATTGTTCAATAGTGAAATACTAATCTTAATAAATAAACTATACCACAGTAATATAATAGATTATTTATCAAATATTATCATCAAATCAATTAACAAAAGCTTTCGTGAAATAATTCCAGTTGAAACGTTTACGGAAACGCAAAAAGTGAAGCAGAATCTTTGGATACTCAAATAAAATATTACAAATTTTTGGTGTCTTTAGTTTTTTGGCATGCTTGGCTTTTCCAAGTGAACTTAGTAAGCAAAGAATTACAAACTCAGATCTGTTTCGGTAATACTAACGTTTGAAAAATTGTGCAAATGGCTAGAGTGTACCGAGAAGAAGGTTTTAAAGATGTATTAATCGGTGCAAATGATCTTGCAAAATATTTAGATGTTGTTCCACAATTCTAGTTAAAACGTTTACGAAAACGCAAAAGGCAATTTAGATACGAGTCCTCAGACGACCCTGTTGTTGATGCAAAGGAAGTATACAAAATAAACTGTTTTAATCAAGTGCTAGATAAAACGCTGCAGCTTTTCATCCTCGATTTAAACAATTAAAAGATACCATATATTTATTTAGTGTTTTATGGACATTTCACAATCAATCCAAAGACACTACATTAAAATGTGCTGCTGATTTACAAATTGCTTAAAAATACGGCGAATCGGTGGACTTAAATGGATTCATGTTGGCGGAAGAAATAGAAGCTTTAAAAGTAACTATTCCACAAAGTTGTTGCAATCCTTTAAATATACTTAAATATTTGGCTTGTAATAATCGTCCAATCTCGTTTCCAAATTTGTTTATTGCACTAGGATCTTCCTTACTATACCGGTAACAGTCTCTGCGGGCGAAAGAAGTTTTTCAAAATTAAAATTAATTAAAACGTATTAATTTCGATCCACTATTTCTGAAGAATGTTTAAATCCACTCGCAATTATGTCAATTGAAAGTGAAGTCATGAGGGAGATGGACTTCGAGAACCTATTAAAAGATTTGCTTTCCTTCGTTCATAGTCAATTTGTCAAATTTTATGTATCGTTATGTTTGTTATGATATTATTTTAGCTTATGTTTGTTCAAAATTTTATTAAAAAAATAAATTATTTGTATTCAATACAACCTTTAAGAAACTTACAAGTAAGTACGTATTTTTATAACTGTCTTCTAATATCAAAAATATTTTTAAAGAATTGCCCCAAAAACTTTTAAGTTATACTGGCTGTTATACAGCATGTCAAAAAGCAAATTTAATGACCAATTTTTTTTAATAGTCTTAACAATGTGTTTACATTTTAATTTTAATGAAAGGATGAACTCAATAGGTACTAGTTAAAAAGTAACCTTGATATTTATTTATGTAGTTTCCTGACAAACAGAAGCTAAATTATCACCAGGTTTCTGATTTGAATAACTTCCTTTTCCGGTTAAGAAATATTTTCACTTTTTCCTGTGAATAACAGTTTCAGGAAAACAGTGTCCCAACCTATTTTAATCCGATTTAACGTAAAAATAAAATTTATGAGTGCATTTTTACTGATATACAGGGTGAGTCATTAGTGCGGGATTGGTGACTCACCCTGTATATTTGAAAATATTTTTATCGTGTTCGGAAGAAAAAACTGTATGAAATAGCGTTTGAATCAACTTTCTATCTCAAATCGTTTAGCCACAATCGACCGATACCGCACTAATGACTCACCCTGTATAATAAAATTACTCGCTCACTTAAAAAATTGTAGTTGTGTTTTAAGCCTATATCTAAAATTTTAACTTGTTTTCGTTAAAATAAAATAAAACTTGGAGCAGGCCGAATTTTTTTACAAAGACAAATGTTTCAGACTGAACTATTACTTGCGTTGCAAATTTTTCTAAAAAAATCCCAAATCTTCCTAGCTTTTACATCGTAAACAATATTTAATTTTCACAAAATTACATAATTAAAATTAAACAATTAAATATTTTTCTTTTGTTTTATTGTCTCACTTGAATTAATGCAACTTGATTGAACTAAAACATTTTTAAGCTACAACTTAGAGCCATGTTCCAGCTAAGATTATTGGAATCAGATTGCTGCTCGACTCTTGGGAAAAAAAAACTAAAAATCTTCCTTACAAAGAATTACCAAATACAAGCCCCGCCCTTTTTATTTAAGCCACGCACCCCCGTGCCTAAAATTTGAGCTTTATTGGGCGATGTTTTTTGTATGGTACAAGAAAGGGACACCCTTAGTCAAAAAATGTTTGATCATTAAAATAAATGTTTTCTGTTCGATCGTTAATCAAAGTGTACCTGGTTGGTAGGTTGGTACTATTGGAATATTTACATAAGTGGTCGGCCGTCATAAATACAGAAGAAATTTTGTTTTTTTATAATTGACATACAATGATCTCAAAGAAAATGCATTACTGTTTTAGACATCACACGCATTAAGCCATTTATTTTTTGATCCAACTTAATTTTTAATATAAATGATCAAAATCTGTGGTTATTTAATCGACAAAATTTAAATCTCTTTTTATAACATCGTATTTTAATAACTGGGGTCTATTATTATTAGTTTTTACTGAAATTTTACAAATTTTTCATTTATAACCCAATTTTTGTCTTTTCTTTTTGTTTTAAGTAGATTATAAGGCCTTAATACACTAGGTATATCAAAATCGGTACCTCCTGATTTTAATTGGTGTCACTATGGGCATTTCTCAATATTGATACACTTAAATTATTTAAAATATATTATGGGATACGTAATTTTTTCAAAACTGTGGTTTGGTTGTGGGTATGTATTTTCAAAGTTATTTTTTATTGCGACAAATTGGGGGAAAAAGCAAATGCTATTCTTTCCAGAAAATATTCGGCAAAAGTTTTTGTAATTTTTGCCCAACTGCTAGGGCTGTCATGTCCGGCTTTAGGGAGAACAGTTCTCTTTTTCGAATATAATAACGGCGTCTCACATCCAAGCCCGGACCTATAATTGTCCGGCTTTTCGTCATTACGAAGTAATCTCAAAAATGTTCTACAAAACTGAATTCTCATACTGACGTTTACGTTTAGGTATAATATTATAATAAAAACCTCTTAACAGGGGCATAAGAGGATCAAAAATATTCTTTTAGACATAGAAATAGGCCTGTTAATAAAATTTTTGTAAGAATTACGTTTTTTTTTTTGTTTTAAGACCATAGTTTTGTTTAAAGATTTAATTTAGAATATCAGAATATGAATTTTTATTCAAAATTATTAGACACATTGGTTAACCGTTGTTTTGCTCTGACCGTCCGGTTTTCCTGACTTATCAATTGTGGCAACCCTACTACATTTTACTGTTAAAAATAGGTAAAAAAATTTGAATTTCAGTGTAAAAATTTGAGTCTTGGGTTTAAACAACGTTTATACAATGCGTAAGCGTATTATTTTGTTTAGAAACCGATTAAAAATATTTTTTATCTGTTTAAAGTTTTTAAAAAATTTCCATTTCCCAAGGGTATACCCTTGACACAGGGCCGTTCACAGAAAATTCGGGTCCCGCGGGGAAGCAATAGACAACAGGCCCCCCATTACTCTTAGAAAGGTTTAAATTTCATTTTAATAGTATTTGTAAACAAAATATTGTGTATTAGCTCGAATCCGGGCCCCCTTTGCAACACCGGGCCCCCGAGAATTAGTCCCGTCTACCCCCCCCCTGTGATAGGCCCTGCCTTCACATCTTTTATGTAAATATTTTGTTATGGGCCTAATTGTTTGTAGAAGTGTTAACGTTGCATGCGTTGGGTGTTTGGCAGGACGAATGGATTGAAAAGGGGCGCAATAAAAATTGAAATGAAAGGGGGGCGCGATTAAATTTGATATAAAAAAAGAAGGCCAAAAATATAAAAAAGTTGAGAAACGCTGGCCTAAGCAGAATATTAAAATATCTAAACCGACAAAATATAAATCTCTTGTTTTAAAACCTTGGTTTTGAAATTGTTTAAAATTTTATTGAAACGTGATAATATTATTTTTGAGTATAAAAATCATTACTAAAAACGTCTTTAGTAGTTCTTAATATACAAAGAAATTTTAAATATTTATATGATCATCTTTCGCCTAGGAAGAAGAATAGATTTAAGGAACTTCAACGTTAGAGTAGACAAGTAACCCTATAAAAGTTGACAGTGTTGTACACTTATCGGATACAGTTTTTAGGTGCATAAAACAAAAAATTGGTACAATCTACCCTTACTTATCATTAGAAATTATTTCCTGAAAATCGCAACTAATGAAAACACATCAAGCGAACAAAGAAATTGTTTGGAAAAGATATCAATACGTTTCTGCTACTACACAAACCATCACCAAAATACTTTAAGCAAAATTCTTACACAATAGAGTAAGGTCAGTAACCAATACCCCAATAGCTTTAATTTAAGCTAACTTAATGAAAAATGTCGTTGTAAATGCAATGCAATTAGTAATTACAAAATGATGAGTGAAAAACGACGGCATCTACCTATATACGTTAACAAAACTTTTCTGTTCATTTTTCTTCCTCAATATGTACGTATTAGGGTTTATCTCCCGGAATCCCGGGATGCCGGTTCACTTTAAACTATTTTATGTTTCCTGGGAAATACTTATTGTCCCGGGAAATCCCGAAATATACAAAAAAAAATATTTTCGTTTATTTTGTGTTAAGATCTTTGTAATACTATCTATCATAACTTATCAGAATTTATTATAAATATCTTAACTAACATTAAATTAAGGAAACACTTTATTCTTATTTAAAAATGGGTTTTCTGCTACAGAATAAAAAATTATGTACCTACACCCGTAGAATGCAAAGAAACCCGGTGTCCATGACAAAGTTTAAATCAAGAAAATACGTTTACAGTTCTATTTTTGTGCACCCTGGTAATGCGAAGCAAAATAGTTTAAAAATAAAATTGTATTGATAAAAACGATGTTTCTTTGCTGTAAGATGCTCTCAAGACAATTTCACCCACATCAATAGAGACTGAGAGAGCATTTCATGCAGCAGGACTTTTTGTTAAACAATTAAGAAAAAGACTATGTGACAGAAGCATAGATCACCTTTCTTTTCATAAATCAAATTAATTGTAAAAATTATATTAATTGTGTTCATCAATTGTTGTCCATACCACGAAATATCGATATATCGATATCAAAATATATATCGCCCACCCCTGCTGGTCACCCTAAACTTTGACGTACGTTTAACATTCAGAATTTATTTTACCAATGTTAAATTTTTAAACAACGCATTAACAAAAAAATTCCAACCTGTGCAATATTTTGACAAATAAATATTCAGAAGACTTAACAACAACTTTGAAAGACAAAATTAATCATGCTAAAAAGATTTATAACGCAACATTTCAAGATGTTACACCAGGACTAACTTTAGGTATTAAATACTATTTCTATATTACAACTTCAAGGTGTTTTGCCCCAAAAAAATTACTTGTTCAATCGGAATTTTTTGAACATTAGTTGCTGAAGGTGAAAGAGCTTTTATTAAACTTTCAGTAGATTATCAATCCTGCAGAATAAAAATTCTACGTACTTCATGTTTGTAGATATAGTACTTCAATTTTTTTTAAATAATGTACTGTGAGTTGTGCGTTTTTTATGAATATTTAAACTTTTAATGTTTTTGTTTTTAAATCCGGTTGAAGTGATCCTTTATTTTTTTAGCGAGGGGCCCAGGTCACATGCACGAAAATTTCTCTCGATGGCCCTGGGTGCAAGGAAACCTTAAATGTAGCTCTTATTGACCAAGCGCCTTTCTTGGCTGCTGGTATAAGAAATTTAAACGCGAAAAAAGTTATATTTAGCACCAAAAACTAATAGGACTTTCTCCTATGGCTTTCAAAAAAAATCTGTTGCTTTTAAAAAGATTATTAAAGATGACAATCAAGCCCAACATTAACCGGTTTTTATTTTTCATAAATTCAATGTGGTCATCGTATCCAGCGCGTTCAAAATGCTTCAAAGACAAACACTTAGGGTTTTGCTAAATTTCAGACATTTAAATAAATTATGCAGCAAATTTATGGATCTAGACTTTTGCACACATTTGATTTTGAATCTTTAAATAATTTATTTAGTTTATTTTCCCATAAATGCTGTCTTTTGGGGTTTTAGATTGGTCATTCCAACTCTGGGTGTTCTTGTTCAAACGCAATAATTACTAAATTAAGTCGTCTGGCAGCCTTTTCAAATATTTTGGCATAAAAATTCTAAAGCAAAGACAGCCGAAAAATATGATTTTTTTAAAGGTTTATGTAAATTATTCCATTTAGCGTGGAGGTCCCTTCAAAAGCGTGTTAAAGTAAGTTTTTAACGTGTGCTTGGAAACCGAAATTAGGCAGGTATTGTCTCGTTTTTAAAGCTAGTTTTAGGAGACCGGCAGGCTCACCTTATTAAAGATGTGAACGAAATAGAAATAGCATAATCTGCGGGTGGCAAATAGCCGTGACAGCGGCGATTTCGCCCTGGGAGGCAGTATCCGGTGCGGCGTTGGGCCATGTCATTACTCCAACTCGTTAAAAAGCGCACTCTACACCCTAATTGGTCTAGTAGACCTTGCCTGACAGTTAAGATTGCGTTTGTTTTAGCCGCACCATGATGTAGGCAAAATATAGTGTGCTGGGGTTGCTCAAGACGTGAGATACTTTCGTCCGCTACTACTACAAGACACTCAACTAATTTCAGTTAATCCACTTTGCCGAAAAGTGACACAGAAGAAGGGACCTCCGCAATTAAAAAAATTATTGACCCGAAAAAACTGGAAGAAAGCCATTTTACATCGCAGTAATAATTAATAGTCGTTCCCACACCGAAAATTATTCATCTCTTCGTCGAATACACCTACATTATTGAATAGAAATTCTATGAAAGATCGAATCTAAGCCACAATTATTTCGGTATGAAATATTTTAATATAAAATGGTAGTCATTCGATTTCGCCAAAAAATGATGTTTAATAAAGGCGTTTTTAATATACCTATACGTAGGAACTAGGATTTCTCATTCAACAATTTTGCTTGTCCCGGAATTCCGGGAAGAAATCGGTCTTCTTCCCGGAATTTCCCGGAACCCAGGATGTAATAAATTATGTTGATATTTTGAAATAAATAGTCCGAAAAAGGAAGGGAGCGGTTTATTACTGTAAAACAACTTCAAGTCATATACAGGGTGTCCCAATTATACACCGCCAAAAAGTAGGTACATATTCCTGAGTGAAAATGACCATTTGTCAAATATTTTGTTATCCGAAAATACTTCCTTTCAAAGTTAGAGACCTCCAAAGTTGCAAGAAAAAAAATCAAAAAATCAAAAAATCGAATACGTCCTAGCCGTTGAAGCTCGAGATATCAAACTTGGTCGAAATGTTTAGGTGTTTTCCATTGACTTTGTGGGATAATTAGAAAGAAAACACGTAATTGGAAGTATGATTTATAGTCAGGTCATCCGCTTAAGCCTTAAGTCAAGCATGACATTAGCCAACTAAGTTTAGTAAAAAAAATATTTGAGGTGTGCAAACAGAGTTTGTCGATGCATCTTTAGCGCTAATTTTCTCGAAAACGGCTACGTTATCAGCAAAAAAACAAAGAGGGACGAATTTTTTCCTCTTAAGTCGTACTTTCTTATGGACGAATGACATTTTCAATTTTATTCCAGAGTAAAAAATTCTGAAGATGGTAAGCGGATGAGGATGACCTGACTATAAATCATACTTCCATTACGTGTTTTCATTCTAATTATCCCACAAAGACAATGGGAAACACCTACACATTTCGGCCAAGTTTGATAGCTCTAGCTTAAACGGCTAGGACGTATTCGATTTTTTGATTTTTTTTTCTTGCAACTTTGGAGGTCTCTAACTTTGAAAGGGAGCATTTTCGGATAACAAAATATTTGACAAATGGTCATCATTTTCACTCAGGAATATGCACCTACTTTTTGGCGGTGTATAATTGGGACACCCTTTATATAAATTTTAATCTAACTTTTTAATTTTTATGATTTATTTTTACAAGTAGGTACTATTTTTTACTCGATCCCGGGGGGGGGGAGCAAGTGCCCCGTTTGCCCCCCCCCCCCCCCTGCGGACACCCATGATTACCCCTATCATTCTTCTCCCTTGATCAATCTTCGTCGTTCAGGATTATACGCAATTCATTTGCAACAAGTGCAGCTTCCAAAAAAAAAGCCGTACTGTAGAAAATTTGCAACATTTACAGAAGCATACATTAAAAGTAAAAGAAGTTATCATAATCTGCTATATTTTCAATAATAAATGCTTCTATCGAATCCTCAATGGTCTGAATTCCTAAGTCGATATCGTCTCATTTTATTTAATTGTATAAGTATTGGTCCTGCAGTTTTCGAAAAACCGTATTCATTAATACATCTTCGTACAAAAAAAATCCGTAGGTACGGACCTAGCATTATTATAGATCACCACAATTTAGACACAAAAGATATTACTTTTGGGGTCTTTTAATAACGCTGCACCTGGTGGACAAAAAATGGTTGATATAATTGTATACTTGTCCCGCAAGCACCTATTTATGAGGCAGTCAAAACTACCAAATTATACGTCATATTCCAGAAAAATGTCTCTAATCGAGCACATCAATTACCCGCTCGAGATGGAACATTTCGTGCACCTGTATTTATATGTGTTAAGCTGGAATTACCGATTTACCAGAAACACCGAGCGCGAAATGTGCGAAAAATGCACGAAAAAACGCTTCATAACTTGATTGTCGAAAACCCAAACACCGCGACCAATAAAAGTCACATTTATCGTCCTTTTGAAACAGGTGTGAAATTAGAAATTTCTTGGTTGTCACACGAATTGAATTTATATCACCAAATGTAACAAAATTGTTTCGAAACGGTTAGGTTGCTAAGTATCGGGCTTGTGGTTGAAGAACCTTGGTCACGTTGAAATATTTATCCTACGGATACGCTACTCTGGGGATTAATAGTGTTTTAATCTTCGTTATACGTATCTGGTTTATATCTTTTATACCTGTGCAAGATAAAAATGTGCCATAGCTTAATGGAAATTGTATAATATCTCAAGATTCTGCCGGAAAAAAATATGTAATGAAACTGATTAATACCAAACGTCCCTGAAAAGGATTTTATCCAGGACCGCCGGAGGGGTATGACATTTGAGATTTTTCTCACAAGCCCGGCAGCAAAAAGGGCCCGGCCTGTTTGATTAATAATAATTTTTAGACCGAGAAAAACCTAGCAAGACAAAGTTAAAAAAGCAGCAACGGATAGAAACATCAAATGGAAAGACATAAAAAAGCTAGCACAAGACAGAAAAACATAGAAAAAAGTCAGCAAACACAACTCAAAAGTCCTACACCTAACAATGGAAGGACTCATGACTAAATAAAATTATTGAATTAAAGACGCCTAACAATGAAGCCAAAAAACCTAGTAACTATTTAGATAAATCTCCGTAAAAAATCGTTTTTGGATTATGCACATATAGTTTTCTCTTTCGTTTTGAATGTGTGTCCTTTTGGAAGGTTTCAAGAACAGAAAACAAATAGACCAATAAAACGGCGACTATTTAAATGAGCAATATATAAAATAAAACGTGCATTAATTGTGAGCATTTAGTAAAATAATTGTGCATTTAGTAAAATATTTGTGCATTAAAAAAATTATTAGATCATTACAAAAAACTAATGTGCCGTAAATAAATTTGTTTGTAAATATATAAAAACATTTGAGCAATATTTAAAAAAAAATGGCATTAGAATAAATGCTTGCGCATTTATAAATGTGGATGTTCCTTTAATAATATATTTGTACACTTAAATAAATAAATGTGCAATACATTCGTACCTCTACAAAAATATATAAACATCTCAAAAAATATTTGATCATTTGAAAAATTACATTCCCAATAGTTTAATTAAATCACCATTTAAATATTGAATGCGCGCATTAATTAAATTATTTGAACCACCAGAAAAATATTTTGTAACCTAAAACGAATAATATGTGCACTAACTTTGAGATGCGATGTTAGCAACCACCGTAGATGTAAATTATTATACTACCAATAGAAGACGAAAAATGGAGAGATGGCCGATGTACTTGCCCAAAATTTAAAAAAAAATACATATGTAAACATTTACTAGGAGTTGTAATTAGGTTTTGATATCTTAATGCTCCTCTAGAAGCAAAGAATTTAGCAATAGGAACAAAACGAAAACGGAGGCGGCCATCAAAAGCGAGAAAAGCTATGATCGTTCAATAAAATAAGGCAACTATTTAAACGGGCATTATTTAAATATACATGAGCCTTAAAAACGAATACTTTAAGCAATAGAACTATAAATATTTAGGTATATTTAGGTTATAGGCTAGGGGAGATTTTTTTTACAGCAAACATTGAATTTATCGACAAAATGTTTTATCATTTGCTTAAAAGATATATTTCTTTCATGCTAAATATTTATTATTATTTTAAATATTTCTAATGCACAAAGTATTCGTTTTAATGCACATGTATATTTAAATAATGCCTGCTTAAATTGTACCCTGATGTTTGTTTGTTATGAAATATTGTTAATTCCTTTAATAAAATAAATAGAAAAATATTAAACGAGTTTGTTTGTCTTTAAAAATGGTTTAGGTGGAGTAAAGTTAAATAAAATATGTTGTAAAATACTTCAAATTCGATCCACATAGGGTGTAAAGTCTAATGACAAAATTTTATCATTTGCTTGAAAGATATAAGTATTGAGTTCATGCTAAATATTTAATAATTATTTTATTGCTCAAAGTATTCGTTTTAGGGCACATGTATATTTAAATAATGCACATTATAGTGTATTTTATTTAAAATAAAATATTTATTTAATGCGCACTTTTTAATACTTTATTGCACAGAAAAGTCGTTTTAGGGCACACTACAAATAAAATATTGCTCAAAGTAACATTTTTTATGTAAAATAGATATATTATTTAATGCTAAATATTTATTAATCTATTGCTCAAAGTATTTCTTTTAGGGCACATGTATATTTAACTAATGCACGCTTAAATCGCACCCCAATAAAACTTGCTTCTATTTGGTATAGGCAACCTTAAAACATCCTAAAAGGAGCAAATTTGCAAGCACCAAGACCAATTAAAATTAAAGCGACATTAAAACTATTACCGTTTACAAGACAACGTACTCATTAGACTACAAAAGCATTTTATTGGCCTACAAGACCATTTCAAAAGAGATTTAAGCAGCCCTTTAGCTGGTACGCTGGTAAGCATCAACACTTAACAACAATATTAGTTTAGCACCAGTACTTTCTGATCACACTCAAAAAATAATGTCCAGAAATCCTGAACTCAAATTGCGCACCGGCACGCACGCACGGACGTGTAAGAAAACTCGAAAACGCGCAAAACGATTACAATCTTTTTTTTATAGCAACCACGTCTCGCAAATCGTTTGGCCAAAGATGCTAGAACAACCGCGAAAATAAATATAAAACTATGTTATAACCCGATTTCTAGTTACCTAATAACTTATTTAAAAAAATCGCAAGATATTTAAGACATACAATTTCACATAACAGTAAAAATTCTGGCCCAAAAAAATCCTTAAAAACGGCCTACCTTGCATTCGTAATCTTGTAACGTTTGAATGGGCATCGCCAAGACCAAAACTCCATCAACAATGAACGGCAACAGTTTAAAATCCAAAAAAGTCCTGGAGACGCCGGTCCAATAGCTCCCGTGAAAAGTTCACAAACGCGTCACCAGCACCTACATCATTTTAAAAATAGCGCCTTAAGTCAAAATTTTCAAAATGTCCGTAGCGGCCGGCTATCAAAGATGCGCGTGATGCTGCCCGATAGCCACACGAGATCCGCCGACAAGCAGCTGATTAAAATACCAAATTTTGATTCGAGATTTTTCAAGTTTCGGAACACTACGCGTTTGAAAAACACTTTCTGTCTATAATTTAACATTTCGCGAGTAATTTACACTACAACAAAGTACTGGATTGAGTTAAATAACCTAATAAACAATAAGTTATCAAACGTCAACGTAATTACGGCGTAAGCACACAATTTTTCACACACTATAAGACTGCGCAAACTCACGTCAAACAACTAAGCCACTACAATAATATAAAAACTGAAAAAAGCTCTGTCACATTTTTGTTGTAGATATTTCGGAATATTCAGTTGACAAAATGGATCTTAAAGTCCTTTATAAATTACAAAACACTCACTATTTACAACATTGTGTTCAAAGAATGCATTAAAACAATGTTAAATACATGTTTTGTAGCAAATAATGTTCAAATAATGGATTGATTGTTTTATAAAATAGTTAAGAAATTGTTGGGTAGACTTAAAACTTTTAAATTATTAGAAACTAATTGATTTATGACTTTAAATTACATTTTCGCGTACAATAAATGTAAATAAACTACATAAAAAATTGCACGATTCATAAGATAAAGTATTATTTGAATTGCAGTTTAAAAACTTTTGTTTAAAAAAAAAATTGGCACAATAAAATATTATAAACATATTTTAAGATGAACAATTCAATATCAACAACGGTTATTGTATTTGTAAAAGTGCTACTTGTTTAAAGAAATACTTTTATTAGGAATGTTCTGGATCACTGTTTTCCAATTAATTTTAATTAATTTTTGGGTTATTGATAACGCAATTACATCTGTTGAAGAAAAATTTAAGCATAAGTCTACAATTTACAAAAAGTTTGATTTTCTTTTAAATACCAAAAGTGAATTCCAAAAAAATACTTCAGCAAAATTGCTTAAAAAATGTTTGACATTGTAAAATTACGTAAAACGGTATTTCGAGAGATATTGACAGAACATATTTCTTGTAGTAAATTACAAATACTGGCTAGGCGAATTCCAATTCCGATTCGGTTTAAAAAGTTGCTCATGCAATGTTTTTACACATTTAAAATATTTTAAACTCCAAAGGAGATTTTCAAAAATCGTATTTTCCGGTTTTTCCTAATTTTCTCGGATACCGTTTGAGATATATCCGATTTCTCCTTGGATTAATATAGAGCACGAAATTTAGCAACTTTGCCAAATTTAAACCTATACTCTATCTATTATAATAAGCGAGATACCCGTGCTTAAAGTCGAATTTCAATCACCCTGTATTTAAAAAAAAAAGTGCATTGCCGATTTAACAGAAAATGACTCCAACTGAATGTTTTTTAATGAAACATCTTGTACATTTCTACATTTTTGAATGCAAAATTAAAAACTACGTTCAAAAACATAATTAATATTTTAAAATAAAATTAATAACATAACTAAAAAAAACTATTACAAAATCAAGATACCTATATGTAGCTACTGTCAGTTTCTTTTCAAATTTTGTTGTTGTTTATCGTTAAAAACATTTGCAATGTTTAAAGATGTTTAAGGTCTGTATGTTTCCAAACATAATTATTCATTTCTCATCAGTGTCAAGCTAAAATTCCCTTTCAAATTCCTTTTGTTTTTGGTATTTTAAAGGCAAGAGTTTGCCTGTATCCAGCCAAGTGAAATTTCAATTGAACTTATAGTTTTCTAACTTACAATGTAAGTTTTTGGTTTATATTTTATTCAGAAAATTATTACTTTTAAAGCTTTATCTCCATACAGCGGAGCTAAGTTAGGTAAAGGTATTTTGAGTAACTCTGCAACTGCAGAACAGAATTTCCTTTTTTAGGCTTAAACGAAAAGTTTAACAAGAAAGTTTTAAATTTTATGAGTAATTTGAATAACCTATGGTGGAAAAAATATTGCTTTTTAAGCGCAGACTTTATACACAGGCAGAAATTTTTACATTATAAACAAAATCTTCATGATCTGGTAATATTTAACGCCAAAATTAAAATCTTTGGGTGCAACTAAAAAAAGTTAGATTTTGGTTCACACTGTTTCTTCAATTATTTTGCATGATTTGTAGCACATGTATGCGTACGTGTAACACAGAAAGATGGTTGTACAAAAATTGTAATAGAAAACGTATTTGTTTGGTGTTTTTAATAAATTATGACGTCTTGCTGTAGCTAAAGTGCAAGTGATCTTCGCGTTCTGCAGCTTGTGGCCTGAGTAGACCTTGACCTAAAACCAAGGTATCTACGTCAAAACTTTTAAAATAAATACAACGTAGTCGCCTTAAGACAATCCTAATTAGCGAAGCAGTGGTATTAATTGGTTCGGTTATGAGTTTAGGGCGAGCTTTATCTGTTTGATGGTAAGTAGCAGTTGCAAGTTGCATCCGGAGCGGTGGGTTAGCAAAGCAAATAGCATCGAGGGAAGTATTTGCGCTCGGGATGTTGTTAGGTTCTGTGAAATCGGTGTCTAAATAGGATGTGGTGCCGGTAGACACCGGGTCTGAGAGGCTACATTCCATCGTCCGGCATCATATTTAAATCGTGGTGTTTTATTTGTTGTATTAGGAACCGCCGGGGGGAGGAGATGGAACGAACCACCCAGGTGTGCCATGACTTGAGTTTGTTTTTCCTCTGTTTGTTAATGACGCTGTGATGAGTGTGTTGGGCCGGCTCTTTGTTCTGAGATGATAAGTGAGGGGGAACGCGCATTCCTCGCTGGTTATCGGGCTTCGGGGTGGCCGCGGCCGCTTTGCCACTCCGCCGTGGGCGGCCCGCTCTAATGGGCCCTCTACAAATCAATCAGTTAACTTAGACAATGCTAGTTCGGAATTGTTAAATTCATACTCCAGCTCCTTGACTTGTCGGTTAGCAAATTGATAGACAATGAAGGAAAAAAAAGTTGAATGTGTTTTGATACGCATGATTCGTTTGTTTATTTGATTGTTACGCCACAAAACCATTCTTTACGGCTGGTTGATCTAAGCAAACCCTTAGAAGCAGATGGCAGTTGAAGAATTGAATCAAATCAGTTATTGTCCAGAGCGTACGGTCGATTAATCGTTGTAAGAGGAAATCGTTTAACGTATAATGGACACTTTGCGCCTATTAATCGAACAAAACCATATTTTTGAAACATTCACAGAAAAAAGTCGGTTTTTATTTAACACTAACAGACACAGAATTGAATCTTTATAAATCCACTTTAAATGGTGTCATTTTATACAGAGATAAATTAGATATAATTTGCCTTAGATTGTGAGCAAAATTTTAACATTTTTGGGACAGACATTGTGATTAATATTTAATCAATTTAAATAATTGCTGTAAAAAAAAATTGCTGGTATGGTCACCCAATGACTTTCGCTATACTTTATGTGTGTATGTGTTTGTTGTATGTAGATTATTATAATTTTATAGTAGACTTTAAATAAATCATCACAAAGCCTTTTAAAATTATAATGCAAGTAGGTTTTTACCTGAAAATTTCATGATTGCATCAAAATATTTTCTAGAGACAACTACAACAGCGTTTCACAAATTGGGTTCCGGAAGCAACAAAAGGAGTTTTGTAAGATAATGGTAAAAAATGAATAAACTTAATAACTTAATAGTTGAATACACAGTAAATCAATTTGGTTACTTAAGAGTAAATTAACTACTCAAAATTTCTACTTGTGAATACAATCTGTGCTTGCAATATTTTTTCCACCATTAGCTCTTAGGTTATTCAAATTACTTGTAAAATTTTAAACTTTCTTGTTAAACTTTTCGTTTAAATCTAACAGTTTTTGAAATTCTGTTCTGCAGTTGCAGAGTTATTCAAAATGCCTTTACCTAACTTAGTTTCGCTGAAGATGTAGATTAAGCTTTAAAAGTAATAATTTCATGAATAAAGTTTAAACCAAAAACTTATGTTAGTAAGAACTTTATTTGTTTTTGTTATTTTAACATCAACTTTCTTATTTTGAATACGGGTTGTAGTTGGCTACAACACCATTAGCTAGAGTAATTTTTCTCGTTTCATTGATATGTTATTATATGGGTTTATCTATAAAAATAAGGAAATTATTACAATATTATTGTTTATTAGGCTTAATCAAAGTAGCCATGGAAAAACAAAATAAAACCTTTTACAAAACAATTTTTGAAGCGCTATAACCTGCTAAACGTATTTGCTTATCATTTTTAAGTCTTAAAGAACGATAAAATATCGATTTCTCATCGTGTTGGATTAATCAATTGTTGTTATTGAGTTGGCCGCATATTTTAGTAGAATTTTGTGTTATGTAGAGCAGGTAGACATTTCTAATTAAGGATACGAATTTTCAAAGTTATGTGAGCCCGATTTGTGATGAGCTATGACTTTCGGTATGCGGTAAACTAGTACACAGGTATTGTATTACCTGCAATAAAGTTAAGTGCAAAATCATGCTCTGTCCCCACGAGAAATGACGTTACCATGCGGCTTCCGGTCGGATTTCATTCACGGTGCTGTCAGGACGAGATCTCCTAGATAACAGTGTTCTGTAATCATCGTTTACAATTCTAACATTCCTGCTCTGCGCGTTACTACATTCTTGGGCACACCTCATTTCAATTATGTGTTAAAATTCTTGCTTTATTGCATCGGAATTTGTTCTTTCGTACTTTGTGCCTAATTTTTAGGACTACTAAATTACTGTCAAGGATTTCTCCTCCGTCCATTAGCGTGACGTTAAACTTATCCTTGGACGATCATTTTTTGCTTAACTGTAAATACTTCGACAGTTCTTCAAAGCCCAGCACCTACAGTGCTGTGCAAATTAATTGGGACATAATATTAATGAAACCAAAGTTCCCTCACGAAATGAATTTATTATCAATCTTTCAGTAATTGATATGGCATGTTTTTCTGCAGTTTTCTTAGACGTTGCTGCAGCCTAAAGTATGGCACAAAGGACATACATAAAATTAACAAAACGCTTCCTAAGCTATACGTAGATATCTTAACATCATACATCTCTGACAGACTCTACAGAATAAAACAAGAAGATGAATATTCCGACTTGAAGGAGATAAAAGAAGGCTTACCACAGGGCAGCGTCCTTGGTCCTGTCCTTTATCTGTTATACACTAGTGATATACCAGTACTAGAAGAAGTTACTGTAGCCACATTTGCAGACGACACTGTACTACTTTCAGGAGGCAAAGATCAGGAAACTTCTACTAGAGAGTTGCAAACAGCCAGTAACGTAATGCTCAACTGGACCAAACAATGGAAAATTAAGCTTAACGACCTTAAGTCCATCCATGTCAATTTTACAAATAAAAGGATATCGGATCCACTGCTACTTAATATAAATGGGACTACAGTGCCAAATGAAAATCAAGCGAAATATCTTGGAATGACCCTTGAGGCAACATTGCGATGGAAAGAACATGTTAAAAAGAAAAAAACCGAACTTAATCTAAAATACCGACAGTACTCCTGGCTTCTTGGAAGATATTCCAAATTATCATTATATAATAAGATCCTAATATACAAACAGGTCCTGAAATAAGATTATGTTATTGCAAAATTTATAATTATTTGAGTTATTTTTAATTGTGAATATACGCGGTTTTTGATTCATTATGTAGAACATTGGATCGTTGGAAACCGTTTGAGATAAAGGAATGTTGCATTAATAAAAGATGAGTATTTTTACTTGCTTAGGAAGAATCTAAACTGAAAAAAATGCATATCGGCTCAGATCCAAAAATACCTTGAGCTATCTGAAAACTTCATCTTTGTTTTATTTTTTGCTTTCTGATTATCAACAACATAAACTTTATTCAGACTTAAGTCACAGGCCTTAGTTAAAATTAATAAAGCTTTCTTAGTTTTAAGGATGCCATAGCCAATTATATTAATACTATCAGTTGACGAATTTACAACCAATGCAAGGAAAAGATTTAAAATTTTGTACAGATAAACAGGGTGTTACGATTTGGATCGCATATCAGGGGGTATATTTCTGTTATATGCAATATAGATGTAAGTGAAATTAATCTTTTTTTCCTACGATTATCTGGATTAAATAAATAATTCAGGGTCTGCAAATCCTTAAAATATGTAGTAAAAATCAATAGGAAATGTAATGATCAAGAAATTTTAAAAAGCATACACATTAGGAAAGGTTATAAGATTAGAATAAAATATGTGTCACAAACGATTTTACAACCGTAACGGACTCACCTGAAGCTGATATCTAGATTGTAAGGTATTAGCTACCTCTGTGGGTTTTGGAAGTATTATTAAGCTATCGTCAAAAATGCGGAAAATTTCTTTGAAAACGAATCGGCCTTATTAAAGTAAGCAAAGTGTAAATCCTACAGTACGAGTTATCTTCCGTTCCATCAGTACTTACTGCGGTAGTTTTGTACATTTGTCAGTCCCCGCATTCTCTAAATACTTGTCCGAGTTCCTCAAGTTATTATTACTGTTTGTCGATATTTTATAATTGTAAACCTGTGTTCTGTCCCGGTAGATAAATTGTTGGGTGCTGCAGTGTCAGGAATGACGTGGGTATGAAACAGTACCACCTAGGGTAGCTATGGCTTTGTTTTTACCGCTTTTTCTTGTTAGAACTTACTGGAGGTCCTTGTATTTTTTGTTTGTGAAATTCGTCGCATATTTAGTCTTCATTCTCTTGCTTTTGAGTTTAAGATAAAGTATCATCGTATCTGTTAGAGCGAAGACCAATAGTCTGGCCTTAGCGAGTAGATTCTATATTAATTTTTAGCATTTTTTATACAACATCTTTTTCATCGGTCGTGTCACGAAAACCAACACAAAAAATATCTTTAAAAAAGTTTGTTGCGAGTATTTTGATAAGTATACCTACAGGATGACAATAATCTACATTTGTTGCATGGGTAACTTTGTTATTATAAGAGTTACATAGTCGGTTAATATGCAAAGCAGAATTTCAAGACAGATTAAATGCCGTTTCACCTACACTTTTAATTTTAAAAATATTTTGAAAAAACTGAAAGACGATTTTTTGAATGCTAAGTAAATCCATAGCACATCCCTGTATAAGGTGACCAACCGTCCTCCTTTAGGGAGAACAGTCCTCCTTTTTTCACTTCTGTCCTCCCTTGAAAAGTGTCCTCCTTTTTGTCCTTTTCGATATTTGAAGACTAAAATCTGTAAATCTCCGTATTCGATCGTGAAGAAATTAGAAGACTAAATGTATATTTAAATTCTGAAAAATTAATACAATGGGAAAATCAACACGTTGAAATTGATAAAAGATGGGTGGAAATATTCAGCCATTTCAAAAATGGACATATTCCATGTGAAAATTTATTTATTCTTGTTCAATTTGTGTTGTGCTGCCCTGGAACTAATGCAGCAGTTGAAAGAGTTTTTTCAATTGCTAATGATTTTTGGACAAGTGAGAAATCGAGATTGAATGTTGATACTCTAACTGCAGCACTTGCCGTAAAATTCAATATGAAGGACATTTCTTGTTCAGATATTTCCAATATATTTTTAGAAGATAATACACCGACAAAAAATATTCATTCAGTGGAGAAGTACTCCTTTAAATAGTTATAGGCATGTAAGCATAAAATTTCATGTTAGTGTTAGTTACAAATGTTTTTATTAAGCATTTATCATATTATAATGTCCTACACCTAACAGTAGAAGGACTCATGACTAAATAAATAAATCATATTATAATGTTTGCAATGCATAAAATGTGTCTTTTATTTATTTACTTTTTTTTTTGCTCTTCAATTTGTGTCCTCCTTTTCATTGTAAGAAAGTCACCTTACCTGTATAGTGTATACATATAATAATTTGGGCTTCTGATTCGTTTAGAACCCTTACGTCAGAGTTGTATTGATTTAAAATTCTAATGATTGATATTGTCTATTATTTTTTGTCAAGAGAAAACCACATGTGTCGACGATTATAAATTTAAGCAAATTTTAATAAATTACTTTCATCAATTTTCACCATTTCATCTTCGATAAATTTTTAATGTTCACCTTATTATTGCTTTCGAACATCCTCGCTCATCGGTGAGTAGCACCTTATTAGACTCCTAAATTAAAATTCGAAGGACACTGTGCATTTTGTTTATAGCTACTGATGAAGGATCAAATAAAGATCCGAAATATTTAGCTGATGTAAAGAGTTTTCTTTATAAACCTAAGGACCACTATCCCGTCATTCTATACAAACTACTACATGGTCGTAATTTTTGGTTCATTGTCTATTATATTTATAAAAATTCAGAACATAAGGACAGTATTTTTAGGACTCCGTAATTGTGTTACAACTGCATAGACTATTTTTATAATTGGCGGTATGTTAAAATATCCCGTTTTTCATTGTGTACCGAAGGACTAATGCCATGAAACGGTGATCCTTTATTATTGGAAGTCGTCCTTTGACAATACTAGAGTTTTATTTAACACTACACGTTTAGAAAGTTGTTAACAGGAAAGATTATTTTTTAATTTGTTCTCATAAATATTTAAGCTAGCTCTAATATTTGGTCTAACAAGTACTTGTTAACCGGCGGTAGATCTGAAGTACCACTCAGTTAAGTACACTGATGTAGCCACTGTAGCGGTTTGTCCTGTTAACCACTGTTACTACTGAATAAACAAATTAAAATCGAGTGTACACACGACATTCCGAAGCAAATGTGGGTAAAAATAAAAAGATGGTCACACAGTGTAATTAGCGTGTCCATACTTATCGGATCAAATAAGCAGCCCCCTAATTTAAGTTGGTCAGTGATAAGGTCCGTGTGAATTATTACAGGCCAGTCCGTGTCCTGCCTAATTTGTCCCGGTTGTCTTTTGTTCGGTGGCGCACTCGATTGTTTCGATGTGTTTATCAGGCTGGGTTTGAAAAGGTTCGAATGCTCGAGATGGGACGGCCGATAGGTCTAAAGAATGCCATTTTTTGGTCTCCGATAATACAAGAATCGTGTTAGAGCACGCGGGTTCGAAGAACATCTGAACTACTGCTCATAATTCCTGCCTTCAGATAAAGTTTATTTAACGTGATGGCTCAGGTTGGACTATTAACACGCAGTATGCAGTATAGTTAAGTTGGATGACGATATTTTACCACCCAGAACAAGTTGTTTACTGCTATGTCTTAAATGTGTTTAATATTTTATTCAACGATAAAATTTGTCCTTCCTTTGGCTGTTTCACATGAGCGGCTCGTCACCCTTGTCGGACAATCGAGAAAATTATTACTATGTATTAATCATTAGATAAATGTACTGATAACAACGAGAATCATCTGCGATTTTACGAGTTTACATAATATATGGCTACTAAAGCTCTAACACAAACTACAAAATATTTATTTTGGCTGTTTAATGATCATACCGTCCTGCTACAAGAGTTTGTATGCTAAAAGCTTCTTTTTTGTTTTTGAAAAACAACAACCTGTCAAAACACTATCGTGGCCACGGCTGTTATGAAATAAACAATGATTTTATAAATTGTGTACAAGAAAAGTTGATGTTTAACACTTAGATGTTGTATGTGGGGACACAAGGAACTCCAGCATAATACATAGAGTAGAGTGTACCACCTAATTCGAGCCCCTATACTAATCTCCCTTAATATAATAGATACAGGGATGTGCAAAAGTATGGAAACAGACAAATATCTAAAAAATCATTACAGACAATACAATTAAATTTTGTATCTAAGAGTCTACTTTTAAATATTTTAACAAAAAATTTATTTATTTAAGATTTCCTGCACCAGTTTCAATAATTTTGCGTTAATAAATAAACTATTTTTGTCTACTAAGATTACGAGTTGAACAGTCATATTATAATATTGTTATGTTCTGATTAACATATTAAATAGTGAACATGGACAGCCTAAAATTGATTTTGTAATTAAACGTACTACTCTAAATAATTTTTTTACAATTTTTTCTCTAATATTAAAATTCTTTCAAATTTTCTAGGTTAACCCATAAATGACCATTAAAACAGCAATAACTCGAGAAATATTAGTTTTAGACGTAATACACACCCATTATTTTTTAAAAACAATCAAATTATCTACACGAAAATGTAAAAAAATACAGGGCATTCCTTTAGAAAAATCGACATTCGTGTTTAAAATTCAGCTACTTACATGGACCGGCAAAACCAAACACCCTGTGTATTACGTAAAAAGTTTAATTGTGCAGAAGGCACTATAAGAGTATTGTTGACAAACCAACCAAATTATTTTACACTGACGTTGTTAAATCGCTAAATATAAATATTTTGTTAAAGATATTTTCAGAAAAACGTAAATAATTCAAAAGCCATTGATTTTATGTACAGGGTGGGCAAATTTCGATGTTTTCATAGGGAATCTCGGTAACTATAAGAGATATCAAAAAACGGACCTTGCTTCTTCATCTCTTTTTTCAAGACAAAGTTAGTGTGAACACATTACAGACAATTTATATAAAAATGGTAATAATAATATGAATGAACTATGGGAAGATTTTAATTTAATTAAAATAACTTTCACTTCCAGCTTCAGAATTATTATTATGTACTTTGAATAGAACATTCTAACGTATCATACTATTCGTAATATTCGTAAGCCATTTCGTGTTTTAAAGGTACAAAAATATAGACAATCAACAATTAAACCTAATTATTTCTGTGAAACTATCGTTAAAACAACAGAATGAGAGTTTGTTTTACAAGGTATATCCTTAATGACATAAACCTACTACTAGAAATAAATGAAATATGAAAAATTACCTAATTTTTGCTAAGGAAAATGAATAAATCGACCCCACATGATGTATATCATTGGATTGGGGGAAAAGTCCTCTTTCTCGTGATGCCACAGCCAACTATGGGTTCTATTTAAAAAAATACAACTTTATGTCACAACTCGAATTTCGAAATGGTTTTTGAAAAATTGTCAACGCCAGTGCATTCTTATCAAAAAAGTGCCTGTAGAACGTCAAAATTATTCTTCTTCATTTTCATAAACAAGCGAGATATAGTCATAAAACGAAAAATCGAGTTATCGGTGATAACTCGAAAACAAAAGACGATAACCAATTTTAGTTTTCACCATTAACTTTTTCTCGAAAAAATAAAAAATATACAGGGTGTTGTGTTTAAAATAAAAAAGCTACACATCGTTGAGCGGAAACCAAACAGCTGAAAATAATTTTAGATTATGTATCCTATAATCTTCAACAAATTGTGTTCTAAAACTGTTTTTCTATCCTGAATAATACAGAAAATGAAAGAAATACGCACTAGGTGGACCCCGTATAATGAAGTAAACAATTGCAAAGTAACGTAACGTTATTCGCCTGTTTAAATTTTTGTGTGTGTTGTTTCTGTAAATATTACGCACGTAATGTTAACAGTTTTGAAAAATAGATTTATTATGTTGGGGCAAAAACTCACCAAGCCCGTTTTACAAATTCTTAGCAACTGATCTCATCAAAATTTGAATACAGAATCAATAACGCTAAATCAGTGACAAGTATTCGTAGTAATGAACCTGTCAGAACGCGTCTGCACAGCGTCTGACCACCGCATCCATACTAGGTGCGTCGGCCAGGTGTGCAAAGAGAGGTTTCCTTTTCTGTCAACCCTTTACACCTGGTTCCGAGACTTACTGTTTATGGCCACTATTTTTATCGATCACGTAATCTGAAAACATAAAAATACATTATCTCCTTTAGCCGATGAGTATCAAGATGTAAATATAAATTACTAACAGCTCGATTTCCAGTTTTCTGCTTTTAGTTTGATGTAAATGCCGGATAAGTTAACAGGTTGCTCGCTCGCTTTATCGTCGACATCTCCGTGTAATATTCATTCGCTAAATTAATTTTTAAATGTTGCGCTCACAACATCATTTTAGTACGAATATAAAAAGACTTTTAGCTGTTTTTTGGCTATAATTACATAATTAAAACAATAAATTTATTAATGGCATTATTTTTTTACACGCGAGTATTTCTTTATATCCAAATAGATGTAAAATATCTTAAATAAATTCTTAGATAAATTACAAACCTGCATTTATTTAAATGGAAACCATAGTTGGCTATGACCTCAAGAAAAAGCATTTTTCCCTCTTTTAATAATATACGGTTTAATGCATTTATTTTGATATTTAGCCTCAAAACAGATAAAATTCATCAGAAAGTTCCTATGAAGCTGTAGAGTCCGACGAATCTAAACAATATTGAAACAAATGAATGTTTTTCCTTTCTGAAAGCATTTGACAGCATCCCAAGAAAAGAGGTATGGAATAGTCTTAGACAAAGAGAGATTAGAAAAAGCTATTTTCAGCATAATACAGAAACGCAAGGAATTATGTCAGAACAGGAAACCCACAGTCAGAGGAGTTCGTAACCAAAGACGGATTGAGACAAGGGGGAGTACTGAGCCGAACTCTGTTCAATTTAGTTCTCGATGTCATAAGAGAAACGAAGGGTAAAACAAAGAAATTACAACAGTGGAATGTGCTTTTGACGACGATTTGATGATCTACGCAAAGAACGAAAAAGAACTACAAATGAATTTAGACATCTGGAGGACAGCATTAGAAAAGAGAAATGACAATAAATGTCGCTAAAACCAAAGTAATGACTAATGGAAAGAGAGAATCAAGCATAACAATAAAACTGGATGGAAAAGAGGTAGAGCAAACAGAAACATTAAAGTATTTGGGAGTAAATATACATAAGCATGGAAAGGAAGAGGCTGAAATCAACAACATGATAGAGAATACAACTAAACTGTTCTACACTCTTAATACCACATTCGTAAGGAAAAAAGAAATATCGAAGAAAACGAAAATGACAGTGTACAACACAATAATCAAACTCAATGTTAAACCAGTTTTGGAAAACCCAGAAAAACAACATCTAAAGTGGTTTGGGAATCTAGTAAGGATGGAGGATGGAAGACAAACGAAACGAATATGGCTAGCCAAATTTACACAGAGAAGACAAAGAGGAAGACCGAGGAAAGCATGGATCCAAGTGGTGGCTGAATGTCTGAAAGATAGAGGAATGACCTGGATTGAGGGTATGAGGAAGGCAAGGAACAGGAGAGAGTGGACAGTGTTTATTCATGAAACTGGATGATGTTTTGTAACATACCTTAACACGTTCGGGTATGTAAGCATAGAAATGTTTTCATTTTATAGTGCGTAAAACAAAACTACAAATTTTTTTCCAAAAATATTTTTGTACCATCAACTATAACCGAGCTATTAACGATTTAATAAAATACCCACTTGGATTTTTGTTTATTAGGTAGTGTGCCATGGAACTCTTTTAAAACTTTAAAGCATCACTGAAAAGGTTTTAGAAAGGAGAACAATTTGTCTAATTTAAACTTCTTTCTGGCTGTTACCGTTTAAGAGATCCCAATAGTGGCCCCACTGTGGGGACCACCCTGTATACAGGACGATTGATTTGGGTTTCCAAGATAGAAAATCTCGCTTATTACAAGATCGTCTTCAAATTCTAAACCAACCAGTGGCGTAGGCAAGATGCTTCCATGGGGGGGAGGTTAATAAAGGTAAAAAGAGCTAAGGACCTATTTTTTAAAGTCGTCACTCTCTTTTTAAGTTTTTTAACAGCAGGATGTTTGATGGTTTCATCATGGGGGGGTTAATAAACAGTAAAAAGAGCCGAAGACCTTTTTTTAGCACAAAATTCACAGTAGTCCGGCTCTATAACGACTTATTGCGTACCTATGGGGGAGTTCCGACCCCCTTTAACACTCCCTGCCTACGCTACTGAAACCAACCAACAAAAATACTGTGGCTTTGATAACAGCCGGGCTATTTTTGCAAAGTCGTCTGATACGAAACGCTTAAGCTTTCAAAATATCAAAAATTTGTAGGAATAAAATAAAATATTAACTTACTTGTCTTTTTCTTTCAGTTGTTTCAAAATTACCGCTGTCTACCTCCTTAGTCTACTTGATAATATTACGTTGCCCTAAAACCTAATTAACAATAAAATCTCGAAATCCGGAAAATATCTACTGTAGGTATAAAACAAGCTTAATGTTTTTGAAGGACATTTAAATTTTCTATATGACTGTTTAAAATATACAGGGTGCCATGGAACTATTTTAAAACATTAAAGCATCATTCAATAGGTCTCAGAAAGGGGAAAAATTAGTTTAATTTAAACTTCTTTGTAGCTCTTACCGTTTACGGGATCCCAGTAGTGGCCCTTCTATGTGGACCACCCTGTATACAGTGTTGTATTTAAAAAAAATGAGTTATCGATGTTAAAAGTTTCGCAAGTTTGACCAAGCTTAAAAAACGCCCTGTATAATATTTTTTTAAATGTAGCTAGTGGAAACTGTTAATTAATCTATTGCCAACATAACTTTTAAACTAATTTCTCTTGCCTTTTCAAAATTTTTAAATGTAGACAATTATGCTGTATCGCTCCAAATTCTCATAAAAAAATATAAATTTCACGAAAACGGTTGACTTCAGACCCATATAAATAAAATAAATTCAAAGAGGAACCCAAAATTGTAAAAATATTCTATTTAAAATTTCAAAGTTGGAGTCCGTTTCCGGTTTAACCGGAAGTCGTATTGCAACCTCAATATTTTCATCAAATCCGGAACGTACGATAACGCCCAGATACCAAATTTCATCGTTAAATCTTCAATAGTATTCTAGATATTTGTTGGTTTTCATACTTTTGCGCAGCACTGAAGGTATATTTTGTACTTGTTAAATATTTTTAGCATTAAATCCATGAAATTTTAAAGTGTATCGCGGTTTATACCACAAAAAAACTCCAAGAAAACTTCCATAATTTAGCAAATCTTGAACGAATTCGACCTTTTTTGAAGTAATACTCGTGTAATTTTGGATTTTACGCGGTCGATCGCGGAGACTCCGACGGTGGATGAGAACAGTAACCCGTAAATTGCAATTCGGGGTTTAATTGCGATAAAAATCGTATTGTACGTTCGAGTTAAGTGTACTTGCAAAGTGCAATAGGCAGAGATATAGGTAAGTTGATTGCATGAGATAGGATTGAAGGTGTAACGCAATGAGAGGCGGGGGCCGGGAGATAGCCAGGTGCACGGCCCGGGGGCTCGCATTCCGGACAAAACACGCGCTGTTTGCTCATCCTCGCCATCCTCTCCTCGCGCTCCTCTCTCATTCCAATCAAATCAATTATAATTTCAATTGCATTACTTATATTTACTCAAAGCGTACTCGATCATCAATTATACGAGCCACAAACACTTTGTCAGTCGTGATTTTTATCTGACTTCATTACGGCAAATACATAGTTTCTACAACTAATAAAATGCATTTGCGATCCATTTAAAAACGGCCGCATTTTTTATCAAAGAGCATCCGAAGAATTTTTATCGCGTTTTATTTGAAGATGTGTTTAGTGTCGATGGGATGGTCTAGAGGACCATGAAATAAGCGTTAGCCGCTGGGAACAAATGAATGCGAGCGAAGACACAATATCCACAGATATCTTTGTTCTAAGACGTCGCTGTTGGCAAGTCTTCTGGAATGTTAATTGCAGCCCGGCCGGTCGGACAGAACACTGCATAGTGCTGTCCCACTGCAGCGAGTTCCCACAAACTATACTAACCATCTTGCGTCTCTTGAACGCCTCAATCATAAAAATAAATTGTAAATTAATTTGATAAAATTACTTTTTTTTATACCGCAGCACATGTACAGGGTGGACCAAATTCTAAATACTAGTTACCATCATAGTAACGAAAATCTAAATCGTCGTTTTAAAAATTTACTACTTCTTCTTTATTTACAAAAAAAATTGAATGTTTCAAAGGTTTTTTATTAAATTTTTGTGCTTAATTTAAAAACAAGTTTATAATAGGTATAAGTATAAACCACGGAATGCTTGTAAAACAATCGAGAACAGCTGTTTTAGTCTTGCCTTTCGACGAGAACAACCCCACAACTTCGAAACTCCGGAAACAACCAAAGGTTGCACATTGTTTAGTCAGGTGACCATGTAGGATTGTTCTAAAAGGTCAGTCTTAAGTTGATGGCCGGTATAGTTGACTTTATTGTACCCTTCAGTTATATTTTTAACAGCAGCAACATTTTCCCCTTGTATAACATTGTTATTTTAAGAAATGACTCCATTAATTGTAAAAATAAATGCACCAAGTTCTACAACAACTTAAAGAGAACAATAGGTTTTAAAGAATAGATTTCCTAAAGATTTGTTTGCTCTTACAAATAATGCGCTATTTGATAGCTTTTAATGGTTGAAATGTACATATGTTACAATATGTTCATAATATATAGATGCGAATTTGTTACAACAATCGCCGATTTTCTCAGCCTACTTTCAATTTCTTGCAATCTACCTAGTCACCTGTTGTAAGGCTTTTTCTTTCCATTGCTTTTCCATGTTCTTCTTGCCTTCTTGGTCTTCCTTTCCTCTGCAATTAGTGGATACCACTTTAATATTTTACTTGGCCATCGTGTTTCATCCATTTCTTAAACATGTCCATACCATTTTTGGCTTCAATGGTCCCTATTGTATCAATATCAATACCCAATTTTTCTCTAATTTGTATTTGTTACCCTATCATTCCCAATGAGTCGACAACATCTTCACCAATAGTTAATTTTCATCTCCTGTATCTTAAAAACATCATTTTTATAACATTATCTATAGCTCGAATCCATAAATACTTTCTACAATAGTTTTATACGTTCTAATTTTTGTATAAGAATGCAGTTTTACTGTTCATTTAACAAATCTACTAACCAAACTTCTTGTATATCATGCATAACACTATTAGTTGCAAAAATAAACCTTTCAATTTCTATAGCACTTGCATGAGAAAAAAAATCTTTTAACTGATACATGATGTGATAGTTTTTAACGGGTATATTGTTCGTTTAACAAATTATACTTCCAAAACATTCTATAAAGTATAATCACATTAATTGTAGAAATAAACGAATCAACTGATTTAATATTTGATACGTTTAAAATCTCTTCAACGCAGTCTACCACTAAAACATCTTGTGTAATATTCAACTCCGTCGATTGTAAAATAAACGCTCATATTGGACACCCGCATGCAATTAAAAATACTGAAATTCCGTTAAGCAATTCTTTCTCTACAAAATTTTGCTTTTGTAATGGACATTCTTTTTATTACATAAATCTAGTTTGAAGTCAGTAAACTTAAATATAAACTTATAACGTTTGCTCAGTAGGTACATTATAATTCGCTATAGTGTCTCCTTACCCTGCTATAACGTTACTTTAGCCAGCAATTGTTTTCTAAAATTTCAGTTGAAACAGCAAATTAGTAAGGGTCTTTTATTCTTAATTGATATATGACAAAAGTTATAATAAGATACTATTTTATTTATTAACAAACCAATGTATACTATTTTTATTTAAAATTTAAACCTTACTAATAAAAAAATTCTAAAAATACCTTTTAACATTCTTAGAAGGCGAAATAGATGACAGTAATTTATTGTATTTAGTCATCAGTCCTTCTACTGTTAGGTGTAGGACTTGCTAGTAATAATTGTACTAATTAAATTGTTGTCGTATTGATTACCTAAATTGTTAAATACCGCACATGTTTAACAATCAATACCCATTAACTAATTTCCTTGATACATACACACATCTGTGTGTACTTACGTTATTGTTTAAATCAACATCAAATAAAATCCGAGTAGTTAATTGTAGTAATTCTCTATACAGATGTAAATAATTATGCAACATTATAAAGGTTTCCTAACTTTAACAGTAAATATTTGGTTTATATTTACATAAACCAAGTAGGCACTATATTCATCTAATTAGTTGATACACGCTAAGATTACAATAATGAACTGCGAATACAGGTGTATTATTTGAATAAGAAGTTACGTTTTACACATTTTTGCATGCCAGATAAAATACAGTACATAAACTATACTTTAAAGTTGCAAAAGACAATAACATTAGCAATCCTATTTGCTTTATTCTGTGAATGTTCTAGGTCAAACTTGGTTTAAATTTAAAACAATATAAAAAGATATAAAGGAAAATTAAAGACTATGTGGAAAAAACCTGACAACAAGCAAACCAACAGATTACGAAAGATATAAACAACAAAGAGAAAGGCCAAACGGATTGTGCTGGAAGCAAAAGCAAAGACTTGGGAGGACTCTGGAAAAAGAATGGAAGAACAATATGCAAGCAATCAAAAACTTTTCTGCAAGGTTTCTAAAAAACCTAAGAAAAGATAAAAACCGTACATTAGAGCAAATAATGGATAAAGAGAGAAAAATACTGACAGCAGAAAAAGAAAGATGGGGAAATTATTTTGAGGAGTTATTGGAAAGTGATAACATAATAAAGGTTGAGGAAGAAGAGCAATTGCAGGAGGAATACGAATCAATCGAACAAGAGATAACCGAAGATGAGTTGGATAGAGCGATACATAAAATGAAAATTGGAAGAGCAGCAGGTAATGATGGTATTTTACCTGAAATGAATAAGTACATGGGAGTAGATGGAAGGAAAATGCTGCTAAGAATAGTAAATAAAGCTTGTCAGGAAAAAGATATTCCAAAGGACTGGAAAGTATATATTTATACTACCGATATTCAAGACTGGCGATAGTAAAAAATGCGAAAACTATAGAGGCATATCTCTACTTATTGTAGTAGAAAACTTATATGAAAGAAATTTGGCAGACAAAGGCTATGGTTATAGCGAAAAATCATGAACCAGTTACAATTATTCTAGACCAAAAAAAAATAGAGCAGGTGGCGAATTTTACATATTTAGGAACAATAATTGCAGAGAATGGTAAATTGGAGGAAGATCTGAATAATAGAATAGCGGGAGCGACGAAATTTTACTACGCCACTAATAAATGTTTGATAAGTAAGAAGGAGATATTAAAAGAAACGAAGACGCGAGTTTTTAATACAGTGTACGTACCCATTCTCACGTACAGTTCAGAAACTTGGACACTAACACAAAAACAAAAACAAAGAATACAGGCACAGGAAATGGGATTTCTGAGAAGAATAGAGGAATGTAGACTGATCGAAAAAATCAGTAACGAAAAAATCAAGGAGTAAGAGATAATTGAGAAAAAAAGGAGACGAATCAATTAAGATGGCTTGGACATCTACAACGCATGCCAGAAAGTAGATACGCGAAAATAGGATGGAAAATGAAGATGGAGGGAAAAAGAAATAGAGGAAGACCAAGAATCAAATGGGAAAAAGAAGTGAGGCAGAGACTAGAAGAAAAAGGAGTCAGCTGGAGAGATGTGCCACAATTAGCTAACGATTGGCAGAAGTGGAGAAACTTAATCCTGAAATAGAAAAGCATACCTCGACACGGAAAGGTACAAGAGGAACCGATTAAGAAGAAGAAAAATATGTCTATAAATAGAGTATATTAAGTGAGTCACAATTTTGTAAATTCTTTCGCATTTGTATAATTTTTACTGCTTATTAATTAAACACAGCATATTTAAATCGTCGTGCTAATTTTTCTGAATTGAAAACAACTGCATTTATGCTAATATAAGATAAATTAAAACAGAACATGATAATTGCTTCCTCAATGTTTTATTGTTTTTATATAAAAATTAAATCTAGGAAATGTAAATCCTCACTTACTAGCAACTACGGTTTTTTATTAATATAACAGTTTAGTCATTCAGTATTAACAACATAAAAATGTTTGCATAATTTTGTACTAAAGTCTGTTCTATCAATATAATGTTTGTTTATTGTGTAATAAATTAGAAAATTAAAATGATTTCTTTCAAAGAAATGCGCATTATTTTTCCACACAAAACATAGATATAAACAAGGTTTGGCCTTCTGTTGTTGGCAATGAAAAACGATACATTCGCAAAAAACACATCCACATTCTAGGAAATCGCCTTATTTACTTATAACATTATCATGCCATAAAAACATTATACAAATTATTTTCTTATCTTCTTATTATAATTCCGGATACTTTTATTATTCGCGAAGCCAAGATATTTTTACGTTTTACTCTCTCGGCATATCATTAAAACCATTAATTTTTATGCTTGGCAGTCGTTCGCTGTGAGTCTAAAATAAAATATTAATTCTACGAGTGTTCTGCTCCATAATTAAAATAAATAACTTGACGTCAATTACGGATTCAATTACACGTATATTGCATTTCTGATTTATATATTAACTAGCAATTATAAAACTATTGAAAACTTAAGTTCCATAACTTGTCAGGTGGCCAGGTGGGAATGCCGACCAGATTATTTATTTAATAAATTCAATTTATTCCGTTTTATTTGCTTGTGTATCGCAGAGCCCCATTGAAAACAAAACAAATCGCTTGTGATACGAAGAATTACACTCTGACTTTTTACTGCCACCATTGAATTCAATTTTATACTTAACAATTGTTCGACAACAACTGTTAATGTGGAACGACTAATAAAAATGCCTTTGTTTCGACAAAAATCGGCATTAAGCTTCAGACTTTATATGTTTCACAGCTCATGGTAAAGTTTTATTCATTTTACATTCATTGCGAAAATGATTAGTTAACAAAACTTATTAATAAACACATTATTAAATACGAATATAACTTTACCTAATTTTAAGTTAAAATATCTATATTCTATATTACATATAGTATACAGAGTGTTTCTTAAATATTGCGAAAAAATACAGAAGGTGATTCCTTATCAAAAATTATGGGGGGGACTTATATATAAAAATGTTTTCTTTAGACGTCTTCTTTTGGAGTATAAAGGGGAGCGATAAAATTTGGTTTTTATTTTATTTCTCAAATTTGGACATATGTAGGAGAATGATATTGGGTAGATATTTGTGCTTATTGGAAGGTTTCCCACAGCAACATTTCTCCCACCTTCACAGGGGGCTGAAAAGTGCGAGCCCTGTGGGTTTCTTAACCAGAACTTTTTGGTGGGTTAAAATTTTGCAATAAATTTTTTTTTAACCTTGATTTATTCAGAAACTTTTTTTATTCTGTAACTATTCTCGTAAAACTACAGTTCTTGAGTGAATAATAAAATAAGTAAACATGCACCATAAAATATTCCAATATAAAACGATTCATTTTGGTGGTTGCCATGGTTTGTGAAGGTGGGAGATGATTGAAAATATTACTATGGGAAACCTTTCAATAAGTACAAAACATCTACCAAATATAATTCTCCTACATCTATTCAAATTTGAGAAATAAAATAAAAGTCTAATAATTTTACCGCTCTCCTTTAGGGGGTTGTAACTCCGAAAGGAGACGTCTAAGGAAAAAATGTATATAAAAGTCCCCCCTTAATTTGTTCGCAATATTTAAGAAACTCCCTGTATAATAATATAATGATAAAATAAATATAAATAAATATTAGTATCTAGTCAGTAGCAGACTGGGCCCAAAAAATTAGTTGCCATCACACAAAGGAAGCCCACCCCAATTTTAGTTGCATACAGTAATAATATTGGAACTTCTACTACACTTTCAAGCTAAATACTGAGAGGTCATTAATATTTTTAACATATTATCTAACGTTTAAGGAGGCCCACTTCATCAGGGGCCCACTTGCCATCGAGCAAGCCCTTGCCAGTCCGCCACTGTTAGTAAATTAAAATACAATTATAATAATTATAAACCAACAATTTTATTGGATAAATCATAAGCTCTAAGCCTGTTTTTTTCAAAGAAAAAATCATTGCTAAGCAATTGAAACTTTACATGCTTCCATAAACAGTGTTGGGGATCAAATTTTTTCAAACATAAAGGAATTTACAAAACTGTACTTGTGCTTTGTGTTGTTACATTGGACAAACCAAACGAAGCAATAGAATAGAACTCGTGTGAAGGAAGACATTAGCTATACCAAATTAAATCATACAAACAAATCAGCACGCGTGGAACATTTGAACAACATTGAAGAAGTAAACATATTAAATAAAGAAATAAACTATTAAAACGAAGATATTAAGGAGTCAACAGGAATTTTTAAACACATGATTCTCGTGTAAGTAAATGAAAAGATTGTATGTGACAAATAAGTTAGATGACGTTGTTTTAGGAATGAAAAATCATCCAACTTTGTTATTATAATTGTAATTAAACTTCGTTGCCAATGGTGACCGTTGCTACGACAGCTTCACGTTAGTAAATAAATGAATAAGAGAGCTACTGACGGAGAGACGAGAATTTCGAAAATTCTTCAAGAAAAGATTCATTTCATTGTATTAACTATAATTAAAGATATTTATATTCTGAATATAAAACCCAAACAATTTTTCAAAACTATTATTAATGTATGTATCTGAAACACTGTATAGTAGCGATTTAAAAAACTTCCAACAGGGTTTATTTAAATTTAAAATAATGCTCAGTGCATTTATATGTGGTGATTCTGTTAATCTATTGAATTAAAAATCCACGTATTTTAAGTGACGGTTTTTGTTTAATTTAATTTAAAGACGTGGCAAGACCCCTAAACCATTTTCTGTTACACCACTGGGCAGCAACACGACCAATTTATCATAATACATTATTGGCAATTTATATACTGTGCTGCCCTCTGTAAGTAAGTAGCGAATTTACTTGTAAGCCAAGTTCATTCCCTTCAAATCCCATTTCAAACGTCCCGATGACATTTCAATGAATGAATTTTGCACAAAGTAGAAGTTAAATTTAAACGTTATTTAAATGTTGGGCCAAATTGTTAGTGTCTGCGGTTGAAACAGTAGCCAAAAGTATAGTCATGTGAAGGATAATACATGCTAATCACGAAAGAATGAGGGTAACAAAGACCACGTTGATACTTGTAATTTCTATGCTGTTTTTTTCAATACTATTAGCAAATGTTGCTAATATTCTCAGTACAGATCAAGTTTATTCGCCACAACATCAACCAAAAAAAAACTTAAACAGAATTTTGAAAATGTCAGACTCTGACGGACACCTGATATGGTTTTTACAGGTAATTTAGCGTGCTGTCGTGTTTGTTTGTTTGTTTTAATGAATTTGTTGTTGCAGATATCGGATTTACACATAAGTATATTTAGGGACTCCTCTAGAATATCGGAATTTAAAGAATTTTGTCACTACACCTTAGATATAATTAAACCATCGGTAGTATTGGCAACTGGTGATTTAACTGATGCCAAAACACGTGACAATATAGGCTCGCAACAGTTTGAAAAGGAATGGCAACACTATAGGGACGTACTTAAAGAATTTCGTATCAGTGAGAAGACTGTTTGGCTGGATATTAGGGGAAATCACGGTAGGAATTTCAAATACTTGGCCACTGGACGTTACTTACTGCTTATTTTTCGTAGATAATTTTAATGTAGTTAATGTTCAATCGAAACAAAATTTTTATTCGAGTTACTCAATGCAAGGAAAGATCCACCCTCGATCTTACATGCAACAGTTAAGAACGTCGGATACTTTATATTCCTTTATCGGAATAGACGCTTGCTTAGAGCCAGGTCCTCGGAGACCGTTTAATTTTGTCGGAATATTGGATACGGATGAAGTAACCCTACTCAAAAATATGATAAAAAAGACTGAACTTAGCGGTAGTAATTATACTATATGGTTCGGACATTTCCCGACCTCGTGCATCCTTGCTGCGAACGAAGGGGGCATCAGAGGTTTAATCGGAAGGCACCAGCAAGGCTTGGCTTACTTCTGCGGTCATTTGCATCAGTTAGGAGGCTTAATACCACGCATGTATACCCTACAACAAACGGGATACCTAGAACTCGAATTGGGTGATTGGAAAGATAACAGAATGTAAGCCGTAACGGGTTTTAAAAAAAAATCGTGATGTTATCTTGCAATTTTTTTAAGGTATCGATTGGCAGCGATCGATCACGGTATTTTTTCGTTTGTCGATATGGAACATCGACAATGGCCTGTCGTTTTAATAACGAACCCTAAGGATGCCCTTTTTTACATGCCCCAAAAAGAAGATTTAGATGTTATAAGACAATCAACTCATATACGGTACGTACATACAGGGTGGACCAAATTCGAATTTTTTACGGGGTATCTCGGTTACTGCAATGGATAGCGAAAATCTGATTTCGGCCTCTTGGGCTATTTTTTGAGAAAATAACGCCTATGCAATCAGATTTTTTCTATCGGATTCCATTTTGGCACTACAGACAAAAAATGAAATTTCATCGTTTTTGAAAATTTGCTATAACTTCTTTATTTATTAAATTAGAACAAAAAGTTATATAGGTTTTTTATACAGATTTTTATGCTTAATTTAAAAACAAAAGTAATTTATTTTTAGCTACCTTGACTTTCGAGATATGGAGTAAACTTACATTTTTTTAAATAGAAACCCTAGTTGGCCATGTCTTTATGTGAAAGAGTATTTTTTTAGCTTTTCAAAAATATATAGTTTTATATACTTGTTGACAAAAATAACCGTGATACAGCCAATTTTGTAAAAATTCGATCATCACTTGTTTACTAAATCATGGCAAACTTTGATGATCGAATTTTCACAAAATTGGCCATATCTCGGTTATTTTCTGCAACAAATATATAAAACCATATATTTTTGAAAAGCTAAAAAAAATCTCTTTCACACAAAGTCATGGCTATAACTAGGGTTTCCATTAAAAAAAATGTAAGTTTACTCCATATCTTGAAAGTCAAGGTGGCTAAAAACAAACTTTTGTTTTTAAATTAAGCATTAAAATCTGTATAAAAAACCTATATAACATTTTTTTCTAATTTAATAAATAAAAAAGTAACAGCAAATTTTCAAAAATGTTGAAATTTCGTTTTTTGTCTGTAGTGCCAAAATGGAATCCGATAGAAAAAATCTGATTGCACAGGTGTTATTTTCTCAAAAAAATTGCTCAAGAGGCCGAAATCAGATTTTCGCTATCTATTGCGGTAACCGAGATACCCCGTAAAACATTCGAATTTGGTCCACCCTGTAAGCTGTACCCTGTTCCGTTTTTTGAAGCGTTTTTTTTCCTGCAGAATACTGGCATTTTCACATTCAAAAATCAAGTTTGTTAAAGTAAGAATCAACGATGGATCTTGGAACAGTTGTAGGAAAATTAAAGGGCCTTTGTACGTGACAAACTGGAAACCAGAAAAATATGAAACCGGACTTCATAATATTCATGTGAGTTTATATTTATTTTATGACTTAACGTATAAATGATTTGCAGTGGTAATAAATTGAATTGTGCTTTTATATCTCTAAAGTCATTATTAGTTTCTGCATGTTTTAGAACTTTATTTTTGTGCTTTACATTCAACTGTTCCAATTAGAGGTCTTCCAAGATAAACTGAACTTTGATGCAGAAACCAAAACTCGTCTAAAGCGTTAATAAGTGCGTCACCTTAAAACATACGTCTATTTCAATAACGGGATTAGAACATATACTTAATATCATAACCTTTTTAGAAAGGTTTATATTTCAACTGCCATCCCATTTTTTTGCGCAATTCTCGGTTCCGTTTATCTTGAAAGACCTCTAGAGTGTTATAATTTTCTATATTATGTGATTAATTTATTTGATAATGTGTGTCTTAATAAGGAAGTCTGCAGTATTTTTTTGCTTCATGTGCTTATTAATTTATCTATCACGAGATATTTTTTATTGCAAAACAAGTGATAAAATGCTTAATGGATTTTATTAGTCATTAACAGCTTATAAATCGTTTGTTTGTTTTTCTACGCAATTATTCATTTTGAGATAAGTCAATGATTCGTTTCTGGTTTCAGAAACCCATAATGTTCAGTTAGTGAAGCAGGATTTTTTTAATATATCTTTGTGTAACTTGCAGTTTGATTTTTTTGCTAAATTCTAATACAGTTTAGTATTTAAACATGCAATTTTAAAATTTATTGTTTACTTTTGTATTAAACATATAATTTTTGCAATATATGACTTGTATAGGGTGGTCCAAATTTGCTGGCATTACATAGGTCTATCTCTTATTGTTAAGGATAGAGAAACAGTTTAACTACCTAAATTTGCATTTTTTTTTTTTAAATTCAAAGCAAACAAAGAGTGATGAGTTAAATAAAATACTTTTTCTGCCCACATTATACATACATACATACATACAGGGTGTCCCAGATATCATTTCCAGCATGGGGATCTCTCTTATTATAAGAGATACAGGTTTGCTTAAATTAGATGAATTATTCTCAAGTATTAGAGGAGCTACAATCTATTTTTAAAATTCAAAGTTCCAGCAAAAAATATGAAAATGTCAAATTTCGCTTTTCTCTCATAACTTTTTTGTCTTAGTCATTAAATATTAAATCAATTTAATTTGTACTTTTTTAAATTATTTTAGATTTTTTTTAATCACTCCATTCTAGAGGTATTATCCCTAACTTCATTTTTTCTTAAGAGCCGTCAAGTTGGCTTTGGAAACAATAAAATTCTAACTTGGAATATGATTTTTTTTGATTTTCTGAGTTCTCTATCAAAATAGATATGGCAAGTGATATCTCAATTGAATGAGGAAAAACAAGCACACTAAACTATACCAAAGCCAACTTGACGGCCGATAAGAAAAATTTTTATCAGGGGTAATATCTCAAATATGGAAAGTGATAAAAAAATATCTAAAAGCCTAGTTACATTCAAGATTAAAAAAGCACCTTGGGATTGATCAAATAATTAAGACAATAAGTTATGAGAGAAAAAAGAAATTCAACATTTTCATATTTTTGCTATAACTTCTGAAGTACGAAAAATTTTGTACTTTTAAAAACAGATTGTAGCCCCTCTCGTACTTGAGAATAATTCATCTAAGTTAAGCAAACCTTTATCTCTTATAATAAGCGAGACCTCCATCCTGGAATGTTATCTGAGACACCCTGTATAAAATTCTTTGATAATTAATTCTTAACTCATATATTTGTACAAAAATAGGTTCACGTCGAAGACGAAGAGGGAAGGGAAAGAATGATCACCCAACAGTTTTCTTTGGATGGCACAAAACTTTCTTTCAATATCTTGTCACGAATAGTATTAATGACGAATGCGAGCACCGTTGTAAGTACAAAATCTTATTCGAAAATTAACTTTGTAACGATTTTCGTTTCAAGTTTAAGGTGATGTTCGCTACACTCATAGTCTTCTCAATTTTCCCGTTGTGTCTTTTTCGATATCTTCATAGATTGAGCAAAGGTAATGTTAAAATAATCTAAGAGATACTTTTAGCTATCTGAACACCATTACAGCCGTAATTTGCAAAATTCGAGTTTTGTTCATTAGTTTTTGTGGGATCGGAATTAATTTTTTCAACTGTTTTTGATTAAGTTGTCTTAAATAACTGTAATGGTTCTTTGATATTTTGCGGCAGTGGCGCACAAAAAACTCTAAAAATATTGTGCAATCGATAATTTTGTTTTCATCAGAAAGTTACTTAATTTTAAAATGGTGTTAACTCAACTCATATACAGTGTGTCCAAAAGGTATGCAATATGCTATATATCTCAGTAAATATCCACTTTAAGGAAAAATGTTTTGAGTAAAAGTTTTTTGGTACTGAGTTTTCCACCATAAGACAAAATTTAAATTCAATTTTTTCGAATAACAAAAGCGCAATGAAAAACAATTGAATTTTTTTAAACGACAAGATACCCCTATATTATACTCATTTGATAGAGGGTTTTTTTCTCTTTTCAATGATGAGGTCACCTTAAAAATAAAGTTTATGCTAAGAGGCCGGAGAATTTCGAAAATTTCAAAGATCGTATTGGAGAAGAGATGAGGTCTATTACACCTGAAATGGTTGGGAATGTTATAAACGGGTTTAAAAACCGAGTTTATCATTGCCAAGCTGTAAATGGTTCACAGTTTGAACACTTATTGTAGATTTCGTCAAAAAATTTTAGTTCTTATGTTTTTGTTAGGAATAAATACTAAACAATTAAAAAAAATTGAGAGTATTTTTTGCGTTTTTCTCAAAATGTTGCCAAAATAAAGGTACTAAAGTTTTGCATCATTGAAAAGAAAAAAAAATTCTCTATCAAATGAGTATAATATAGGGGTATCTCGTCATTTAAAAAAATTCAATTGTTTTTCGTTGTGCTTTTGTTATTCGAACAAAAAAAATCATTTTGTCTTATGATGGAAAACCAAGTACCAAGAAACTTTTATTCAGAACATTTTTCCCTAAAGTGGATGTTTACTGAGATCTACAGCATATTCCATACCTTTTGGACGCTGTATGTGTTATTTCCTTGATTTTTATTTTTTTGGCTTTGATTGTGCGCCACTGCTTCACAACCACGACTCTGTTTTGTTTGTGTACACTTTTGATCCATCTTACAGTAGGTAAAATAGCCACACCAAATATTCGTAAAAAATGCCTAAAATTGTGGGTCAGAAAATTATGGATACTATCGACCGTGGATAGGATCTTCTGGCCGCTCGTTCTTTACCCCTTGTATCTGGCCATCGGCCCGTGGTCGATAGGCTACATAGTTGAAGACCATCTAGGTGCTATTTTCGTTTGGGGAATATTCGTCAATGGGACCTTTTTACCAGGATCGTTTACCTATGCTTACGGATTTTTACAAGTAATTTTTTTGCACAACTATCTGCCGTATTTTACTTACATTCAATTCTAGGTACTTACATTCCAAATACCGTTAACACTAATTTTGGCAAATGGAGTTGACCACAGGTAACGATAGAGTTAACGAAATTATCCACAATATTTTGGACGTTTTGTTTAGGTTTCAGTACCAACAGATCAACGATCATAAACACAAGACGTTGCTGGGACAGATCGGTCTTCATCTGCCGTTTCTAGTTGTGCTGAGTGTCCAAGTTTTGATGGCGTATTTCTTTTGGTTGGCTTACGGCACGCTAGCTTTTTTCCTGGGGCCCCTGAGGCTGTGGTCGGTCCTTCTGGCCATCCTGTTGTGGCACCAAGCGCTAGTTTTACCAGAACAATGCACAAGGTTAGTAAACTTTCATTATTATACAGGGCGTTTCGAAATTAAAGTGACAAATTTCTGGAGATGATTTCTGTCTGTTTTAAAAATAAAATTTTCCATGGACCAGCAGCAGATCTAGAAATTGGTCAGGGAAAAATCATAACCAAAAAAATGTTGAAAAATTTCCAAGTAATTGTAAAAGGTCAAAGATAACGTGTTTTTTCCGCTCACGCGGAGACTGCTATAGGGGGGTTGACCCCCCTCTTCAGTCGTTAGAGGTACAAGGATAATGGGTAGGGATGTGGATAGTCAAGGATGGGTAAAGATAGGTGGAAGTACTGCCACAGCATTTGCCTTAACCATAGAGGAAACCACCTGAAACCTCTACAATGACAGTCGGCCCTGGGAATCGAACCCAGGACCTCCCGATTACAAGTTAGGTTGTTTTACCAACCAGCCACCAAGCTCGGTAAAATTAATTGTGGTGAATTATAAAATACATTTAAAAAAAAAAACATGTAAAAATATTGACGGTCGTTCCCCCCTCCAGGATCCGCCACTGCCACGGACACGCCCTAAAAGTCTCCTAGGAAATAAAAAGCGCTTAAATGTGCTTGTACATCATCTCCAGGAGTTTGTTGACATAATTTTGAAGTTTTTGCATAATTTTTGCCGACTTACAGGGAAGCCGCGAAGATTTGGTCGACCAAAGCGGACCAACAAATCATAAGCCAGACTGATTCGAGCCTTAATCAAAACGTCGATGTATCCTCGTGAATATAAATTTGATAAATCTGTGTGATCTAATCTAGTGTTCTTTATTCTATTTATTTTGTATTTTATATGTTTATGTACCAAAAATTAGAGTCATATTTTTCCTTGTATTTACTCGGTACGATTATTACACACAATTAATTAGGGATGTGTCAGTGAGAAAATATTTTTCTTTGGATTTATCACGAGTTTCCAAAAGTACGAGATAATTTTGACGGCTTGAGGCTGTGGTATTCTGCACCGTTCTCTACTTTTTTTTGGATTCGTCTCGCTCAGTGCACCAAGTATTAAGAAACCAGCACGGAAGACATGCACAGGCAATATTTTCAAATGGGGCCTTATTTAAAAGTTAGATGAAAAACTTAGAATCACACACAAATTTAACCCTTTAACACTGCATATACAGGGTGGTCCAAAAATAATCGCTCCTAAAATTCTACTTTTTTACCCTTAAAATATTTAACCTGGTTTAGCCTTTATTAAAATCTTTAAAATTGTTACTTTTTGATTTAATAAAATTTTTATTTCTTCCTAAAAACATCGCGATTTTAATAACAGTAAATTTTGGCCTAAAGTTTAAGTCAATATTTACATAAAAATTGGGGAACACTGTATTTGCTAAGAGCAAAGGGATTTCTTAATTTTTATAATTTAGTATCAGATCGTTCTTTTCTGAATCGCATGGTACATAATAAGACAGTGGCGTGCAAGCTCTTTTTATGCTTTTTCTAATGCCGCACATTAATTAACTAAAAATGTTACAGTTACATTTTTTAACTCCATCTTTGCACACCATACAATTTTGCTAAAGCACTTATTAACTTCAGAAAAAAAAAAATACATTGTCAAGACTTTGGTTTAAATCCCCCCCCCCCCCACAATGTTTAATACTACATTATTTATTTTTAGCACAGTAATCCAGTAATCGTTTAAATAATAACTATTTTATTGTGGAAATCTTAGTAGGTAGGACGTTATTAAATTGTCTTTAAGTATTATTTTAAATATTTGAAAAATACTTTTTGTAATTTTACTACGGCTAAAACTTAAAAAACACATACGTTTATTTAATGTTATCTAGGTAAATATTAAACTTTTACAATTTTGCAATATAATTATGAATATTATAGGTTGTTTATAGAGAATACATTTTATTTGATTATATCAAAACGTGTTACATAGTATAATGAATTACGTTTTTATTTTGACAGCAACATTATTTGTACAGTGGTTATTGGACTGGGAAGATTTTTTTTTTGTGATTTAAAATTGATTGAATAATGTTGTTTTTCTTTTATTTTAATTTTTCTTCCTTGTTATGTATGCTGTTTAAAGTTGCTGTATTAGTTTTTATTAAATATTTCTAAACATTTTTTGTGTTGTATTTTAAAATTTCTTTTCTTATGAAATATAATTTTATTAAATTACTTTTGTCTTTTATTTTTAATGTGTTGCTTTTTGTTTTTTCGTCGCTTTTGGTTCCATATTCCATTTACTTCTACATACAGGGTGAGGCATAAGTAATTAACATAATCAACTTTAAAATTAGTGATGATAAAATAAGTTATTTACATTATTTTAATATACTGCCTGAGACTTACAAAAAAAAAAGGTTTTTGTAATAGTATGGAAAATAAAAAGACTGCTTTTATTTATGTAAGTAGTAAATTTGTTTTTTTAAATATTGGGTTTATATGTGAGATAATTGTTAATGTGTCTGTATATATGAAGTATTTGTTAGTGTATGTTTTCACTCTGCTGTCATCTGTGATATTACCTTATGTTTTCCACTTGACTGTTGTGATTAAAATATATCGGAGATATTAGTGTCCCAAAATTTTTTTGCACATAAAAGAATCCTCTAGTGGTCATAAGCAAAATTGATTTAGTTGTGATTAGACTTGCAAAAGAAGTAGAAAACTAATTGAACTGCACTTGTTTTTGTGTTAGCATTTTAAAAATACAGTAAAAGCTCGATTTTCTGGACTAATTGAGAAAGGATTAAATCTAAACATCTGCAAAATATCTTGTATATGCTACCAGAGGCGTCGAGAGATGTCGCCTGACCCGGGGGAAAATTTATATGGGCCCCTAGTAAATAAATTATTTGAAAATTTATTTTAAAAAAAAAACGAATTGTGTATCGTGAATATTTAATACACCATAATTAAAAAAAGTATGTGGACTCCTGGCTTCTTAAATTACCCCCGGGCCCGGAGCGTGCCCCTCCCTCTGCCCCCTCTCATCGGCCCTGTATGCAACAAAAGTTTTCTAAATAACATATATTAAAGGATAACTCAATCTGTTTCTACATTTAAAAAATCTACAAAACGTACTGGGTGCAGGGCCGGATCTGCACAATAAGCTAGACAAGGTTTATCTAAGGGGCTCTCATTTTGAAAGGCTCACAAATATTAATTTTTATTCTTACTAAATTAATTATGTATTTTTAGCACAAAATTTACAGTTCTCCGACTCTATAACGACTTATTGCGAACCTATGGGGGAGTCTGAACCCCTCTAACCCCGTCTTGCCTACGCGACTGCATATCCCAGACCTGTAGGTCATGTTTTTCCTCCTTTTTGATTCATTTTCCACATCTCACCCCCGCACGTAACTGTTGGTCTTATAACTGTTTTGTGGATATTAATTTTTAACCTCCTCGAGATATTTTCTGACCTGATTACATGGCCTAATGCCGCTAATCATTTTGAGCCTTTGATCATTATTTTTTGTATCTCAACTCCCTCTTCTCCATTGTCTGATAAAGTGACTTCCATAAGTTGAATGTATCAACTCTATCAAATTTATATCGTATCCAATCCTCAATAAGCAGTTTAAATGGTTAATATTGAATTACGTTATTAAGTTTCTATTTAAAAAAATTAAACACTCCAAATTTGTTAACCAAAAAACAGCCTGCGCAGTCAATGTTGTACGAATTTAACTAGGGGAATCACAGATATAGAATTCTGTCCCTTAAACAGAATTTATTAAATCGACCTTTTACTGTATTCACAACCGATTTTATGTAATCTCAAAAATAATTAAACAATGTTCACTTTTAAAAACAATTACCTAATTTCAAATATGAACCAAAATTACACGATATTTGTACGTTATTGTTCCAAAATCAATCTTAAAAATAGCTTTATAAATGTGATTAACCATTTCAAGAGTATTTGTTTAGATAATTGTAATATATTTGTGACAATACGTGTTTCTACTTGTGAAGCTACGCATATTTTCATTAATTTGATTCATTTTTAATGCTCACACATCTCTAAATCAATATCAGTAGTAGTAGTTGATGTGTTCTTTGTGGTAATTGTTGCCTTAAATGTTGCCTACACTTAATACACATAGCTTATAGTTTTTTTTACTCAGTAGTGTATTTACAGTAGATTATTGATACACTAAACAATCAAATTGTACATTGAGCATCGAATGAAATCACAAAAATGTGGGTATGAAGTACCTACGTTAAAGTAAAGCTAAACTCAAAATGTGAACTTTGCTAACAGAGATGGAATCAGTTGGATTTTCGGTTGCCCTGAATCTCTGTCTTTTTTTGGTAGAAACAGTGGCACGTTTGGGTAGGGACAGTTTGATATTTTTTTGATTATTTTTTGCAAACATCTTTTTTTATTTTTAATCGGATTATTATTATTTCCGCGGAGGTGGTCCCCTTTCGGGTTCCTGTACTGCGACCTATTGGTCTATTGTACCCTCTGGTGATAGCCCCTTAAAGAAGTCCTGAGTTTTTGAAAACCTCCAGGATTTTCTTTAAGGGTGTTTTTCTTAACTCTTCTTGGTTGGCTTTTTCCATCCCTAGAAGTGTACGCCGATTCACACCCTGAATCCTTCACACTGGCATATTACGTGAAGAGGAGTTTCTTCTTCTTCACAACATCTCTGCATATGTCGGTCTCTGAGAGCCCTATTATATAGAAGTTTTTAGCCCACAGTGTCCTGTGACGAGTCCTGTGGTTGCTCTGATGTCTACTCTACTCATCCTGAGCATTTCTTCTGTCTTTTCTTTTGAGACCATTGACAGGATAGCCTTAGAATGGGCTTGTCCTGCAACTTTTTTCCAATGAGCATTTTGCTCCTGTATTAATAAGTCATTAATACACCGCTTAGCTGTTCCATAGAATGTACCAACTGCGGGTTCTGGTCCGAAGAAAGGTGTCTCGCTACCAGTTTTGGCTAGGCGATCTACCCTCCCGTTCCCTGGTATATTAGTGTCTCCTGGGCACCATACTAGTTTAACACTATTCCTGCTTCCTAGCACGTTAAGTTCCCGGATGCAGTTTAGAACAAGTCCTGAGTTTATTTCCGACGAGCCAAGAGCTTTTAACGCTGCTTGGCTGTCGGACACTATGAAGATTCTTTTGTGCCTTTTGGTGTCAAGGTATGTTTTCCTAACTCTTGGTTATGCTTCTCCATTCGTTTCTATCGTTGGCTTAGTGTGGCACATCTCTTCAGCTGGCTCCTCTTTCTTTCCCCAAATATTGGTGGTTCTAGTCGCGCGTATTGCGCATACACCTAAACGCGCCACTGGGTAGAAAACTAATTTAAAATACATATGCTCTTATTCACATCTTCGTACTTTCTCTCTAATGTGTACTGTTAGTCAATGTTCTTGACTCTTGACCTCACTACAATATTTCAATATTTGTCGGTTGACAGAACACTAGCAACAAATGTTTGTTAATAGAATGTTTATGTACTGTTAATAATGAATTAAATTGGTCTGTAAATATTGGCCGTTTTTTAATTTTTATGTTGATTCATTTTGTTACATTAATTTGTATCCCAACATTGGAAAACATCCTTTTATTTGATATCCGAAATATTAACGAGGATGGAGTTCCAGTATTGATTGATTATTATTTCAACATTGTTCTTGCATTTAAATCAAAATATATTTAAATGTTTTTTATTTGTTCTCGAAAAAAATGGAATCAAAAGTCTGCTGTTTTATAACTTTTTATGTAAATTTGTTAATCAAATTCTGAACAAATGACATTTTTAAATCATTATCTGAACGAGCTGTAGATTAATAACTGTTTCTTGAAGTGTAAATAAAGCCAACTACTTTAGTTTAAAAACGTTTAGATAGTTTTCCAGAAAAATGTGCAAGATTTTTGCACATCTTCAATTTATAGATTATTTATGATCTGAAGTTGCATTAAAAGAAAGTTAAATTTTGGACACCCTGCATCCTGCATGTAATGTATCGATTGCAAAAATTTCAGTATGAACTCCTAGGCTTCTTCTATGCATAGTCTCAATTTGAGCGTTTTCGCTTCAAAAATGGCGGCGGTAGATAATATTAAGCATCACGATGAAAATTAAAAGAAAAAAAAGTCCAAAAATCCAAAAAACGACTGCACTTAGATATAGGGAATGCTAATAAAAGTCCCTCTAAAATAACGTGTTAAATCCAAAAATGCAATAAAAAATAGACCATTGTATTTGAAATAAGAAAGTATATGCCATCTTCCGACATTTCCGGAAGTGCCGCCATCTTGAAAATATTTTTATTAAAAAGATCATATGCCATTATGGTCATAACCAAAATTTCAGATCATTACTCTTTTTCGTTCTTCATATATTTCTAATGAACGTTCCCAATCAATCACTCTTAACCTTTGCACTTTTCCCATTTTTCAAGAAAAATTAAAAATCGTATTGAAGGGCTAATAATCCTTAATTTGGCCAAAAATAACGTGTACAAGAAGTCTGAAGCCATTTGCTTAAGTTATAAAGAAAATCGATTTTTTGTCGAAAAAGGTGCAAATTAATTTTGGTTTTTTGTTGATGGCAAAAATTTCCTAACCAAAATTTTATTTCATTTAACTTCTGCAGTTGAATCTATAAATCAACCATGCAAACCTTACCAAAAGTAATTTTGAATCTATTTAACAAAGTACATAAGTTTTCTCGTTTCGAAACGAATCTAATATTTTCCCAATAATCCTAAAACCATTAAAAATCACGTATGGCTGCGTAACACAGAAATAAATAACAGATTTAAAAATTTCTCCGTCGAAATAAATACTTACCTAGCCTAATCTATAATGGTATGTGTAACTACAGCTTGACATGTCAGTAAACTGTAGGGCCGTGACCCTATTACTATCAAAATTAGAAAGTTTTAATTTAAATTACACTGCATTTTGACCAGTTTGGATCCGGTCCTACAATTTTCAAGTTCAAAAATTTCTAAACAAGCAACAATCTTGCCCTCAATAATGCTCCAAGAATACTATAAAAATTCTTTAATATTCGTTCGCCAAGGGATTTGTTTCTTTACACCAAGAATGGACAATAGTTTGAGAAATTTGACTTTTCGTACCTTGGCTCTTTTATTAGATAGTGATGAAAGTCCAGTTTTTTTCGTGAGGTGAGATTTGTTCACGAGCCACAAAGCGGCGAGTGAGAAAATCTCACGAACGAAAAAAACTGATTTTATCTCGAGTCGCAAATGCTATTTTTCTACGAAATTAAAATTATATTATAGAACGAACGTTAATGTAAATGACAATTATTATGTATAAAGTTTTAATCATTTCATTTCCATAGCGACACCACCACACTGACATTGACATAAATAAAATTATAACCTGCAAACGAAATATATTTAATATTAAATTTTGTACCATTCTCAGGCTTTTATATAAAATGCTACATTAAAATTAAATTATTTGATTAGAATACTAACGCAATTTTAATTAATTTTGAGTTTAAGCTTTAAAAAATCGTAAATTTTACAATTTGATATTGACATTGACATTATTTTCGCCTCTAGTGTGGCGAAAATTAATTTTCGCTACTAAAGACGAAAGTAAAACTTTCATGTTGAGTAGGCAGTGAGAAAATGACTATCATATACATGAGTAGAAAAAATACTTTGAAGTCATAGCCAACTATGGTTTCCATATAAAAAAATGCCAGTTTGTAATTTATCTAAGAATTTCAACAATATTGAAAGAAATGAATGTTTTCATTTTACACTGCGTAAAAAATCTACATTTCCCCAAAAATATTTTTGTACCATCAACTATAACCGATTTATTAATGATTTTAAAATAATACCCATTTTGATTTTTGTTTGCCATGCAATTTTTTTAAAACATTAAAGCATCACTGAATAGGTCTCAGAAAGGGAAAAAATGTGTCTAATTTAAACTCCTTTGTAGCTCTTACCGTTTACGAGATCCCAGTAGTGGCCCTTCTATGTGGATCACCCTGTATATGCCAAAAAACGTGAAACTTTTGATTTACAAAATCAATTTTCGTACATTATTTAACTCGATTTTTAAATTGTTGGTTTAATTAATTAAATTTAATGTATATAATTTGATAACCAAACCTAGCCACCAGGTTTTTTCCCCTTGTTTTTATACGTCCAGCTTCTCGAGTGCCTTGACGATTAAATATTCAAAAAACCGAGTTTTTATGCAGGTGTCAGTCTAGGACCTAATGATTTTAATCTACCATGCTAGACCAAGCCAGCATTGTTTCTGATAGGGTAGGTTAGTTACGTGCTGGTACCTCACATATGACTTTTATTAAGTACCAAAAAAAGTCATTAGCTCAGCCTTTATGCACCCGCCTTCGAGCTTTATAAAAAGAGTGACCACTACTTTTTTTTGGAGTAGCTGATATACAAGCCTGTTTCCTGTTTTTCAAGTAGCCTGTGCTGACCGTATCGTTATTATTTACAGCTGATTCATTAAATATTGGAGCTAAGATCATAAAAAGTGTACACAAAAAACGATTTATGGAGATATTAATAATTGAAACCACAGAGCATGTGGCAAATAGAGTGTATTGAGGTAGCACGTTACTATTTAAGTTAATGTTGATTTTCTTGTTTTGTTTTATGATTGATCGTATCAGAAAGGTTGCAAAAGATACAAAAATTCAAGTGTTTGGAGACAATGATATCACAAGACGGAAAAGTAGAAGACGAAATTAAAGAAAAGGAAGATTATCCAATGAGATTTCTAAGAAACATCTAAGAAAAACCTAAAAAGATAGAATCAGAAACGAAACGTATAGAGAACAATTAAAGATAAAATCAGTTGAAACAAAAATACAAGAAAGCCAGCTGGGAAGGTAGTGTCACATTTATAGGATGAAAGAAGATAGGTTAACCAGAAAAGCCTACGAAGAAGATCACAGGGAAAAAACAAAAGGTAGACCGAGAAAAACCTGGCAAGACGAAGTAAAAAAAAGCAGCAACGGATAGAAACATCAAATGGAAAGACATAAAAAAAACCTAGCACAAGACAGAAAAACATGAGAAATAGTCGGCACAACACAACTCAACACTCAACAGTCCTACGCCTAAAAGTAGAACTCATGACTAAATAATAAAAAATATATTCTTTGTACAAGGGAAGTCCCCAAGTACACAAAATTTGAAACCTTCAAGAAACTAACTAACTCCCTTGTTAATATATGGATCAGAGATGTGAACCACAACTAAGAAACAAAGGAGAAAGACGTAAGCACCATACATGGGCTTCTTAAGAAAAATAGGAAGCAAAACTGTAATGAACTGGATAAAGAATGGGCCATACAGACAGACCTCAAAGGTCAGGGTAATGAAAGAAGAACAACTAATGGTTTGGGTGCGTGAAAAGTATGGCACAATAGGAAAGTGTATGAGACAAGAACAATAAAAGAGAAAGCAAGAAGAACATCAAAGAAAAGTCGGCACGGTGAAGTGAAAAAAGCAGCAGGAAGGAAAAAATAATACAGTGAAAGATACTCAGGACAGGAGAAGGTAGAAAGAAAAATGAAACTGACCGCCAAAGATGGACTCATCTATCTCAACCACCTCAAACCCTAAAGGGTGGAGAGATATAAGTAAGTCATTGTTTTTTTTAGGAAAAACATTTAAAGTATACGAAACTATTCAAAAAACTAATCATTAAAGCCAACTTAAGCGCAGAAAAAGCGTAAAAATTATAGTCCTTGCACTTCTTCAAGGATAAATCAAAAAATGTTTGAACTAAAGCATAGCCTTAAACTGTTCACCTTATTAAAAGCTTAAATAATAATTTTCAGCCCTCAAAACACTTAAATTACAAGTTTAAAATGAAAAAAAGTTGCTAGACTTTTTACTTTTTACAAGAAAAAATTATTCAAACTAACGTAAACAACTTAAAACGTCTTTCAATGTTGTTTTTGGCTCAAACTGTAATTATTAGTCCGCAAATGATTTCAATGATGAATTTTAAATCATCAAGAAAACTAGAGAAACTATAGTTTCTGCACTTTTACCAAGAAAAATACAAGTTTTTAAACTAAATCAAATTGCGTAAAACTTTATCTGCACAAAGAGGATATTTACTCGAATAATCTTGCATTAAAACTGATTAAACTAAGCAGTGAAAAAAAAACGAAAATCGATTTTTTCAGTTTTTCTTGAATAACTTTTGGATTAAGGCAGCTGTGAAAATTTTCATTGCAGATATTTGATGAGCATCTAATTTCGCAACTTTGTCCTAATTTAACCGACCTCGTAGCTCTTACGACACCCTGTATATTACTGTGTTTAATCTCAATATTTATAAACCGATTGTTTAATTACATTATGCTTATAAATTTTGTTATAAACTATTGGATTTTTGTATTACAACTAGTTGTAAATTGGCACGGTTTCATTCTTAGCTTACGCAGTGTTTAATTAGACAACTGAAAATGGACTTGAACCATTTTTATTATAAATTATTACGCAATGCCATTTACTAACGAATTTTGAATCGGTCGAAGCTTGTGAATATTTCAAAATATAAACTGTAAATTGTTTACAAATAAAGAGTTCACTAAATTACTTGTCTTCTCATTTTGTTTTTGCGAAGTTGGGCTACTTTTGTACTAATAAGTATTTATTTACAATAAAACTTCTCTTGGGCACTATTTCAAAACAAATTTGCATGGAAGATGGTGAGAATTTCGAAAATAAATTAATACACAAAGTAATTAACTTCAACCGCTATATTTATTCACGTTGTACAGCGTATAAGACCATAAAAGGTTGATATTTTTGTGTAATTTATTATTATAAACAGATTTTAATTACAATTAAACTGTTTAAGAGGCACCACGGTCCTTGGAATCCCAAAAAAATGTTCAAGACTAAGACCCCTACGTTTGAAAACAGCCCTGACCAGACACAATTACATTTTTTGTCCAAAATATTTTTTGTTTTTAGTGGGGTCCATGACCGGTCTGTCTTGAATTCGTGGTTCCTAAACTCTTAAATGTTGTAGTGGTCAGTAAAAGACGTTGTGTATAAACAGATTTTTACGTTGAATAATACAGAACCGCTTCTTTCAACAATATTTTACACATGCAACATGCAACGAACAAAAAAATGTTGTGATACGATTTATGACGTATCGATGATAATTTTTTTTGTAACCTTGTACGCAATATTTATTGCGTTTTTAATCGGGAGATAGATTAATAATGCAAAAAAATTATTTGTTTATATGCCAGAGACTATTTACTAATATTAATCAAAATTTGGGGCAGAATTGTCTTTAAATGTTTTTTTTGTTTACTTCAAATCATTGAAAATTGAACTAAATTGGGCAAATTTTTGCTAATGATGCCCTTTCAAGTAAAAAATGATTAATATTCATAAACAAAACCAACACATAGCCCTCTTGGACTGCCTAAGTTCCAAAATAAGCTAATTTTTATCCAAAAATAGCACAAACAAATAGCTACAACTAAACCCAACAATATCCTGAATATATGAATGGTTTTGAATGGCATGAATGGAAAATAATATAACACAAAAATAACTTAACAATCTTAGAATTGTGTAAAAACAACTGAAAAAGTCAGGTGAGAGGTTATGTAAAAATAGATCTCAAATAAAAGAATATTTTTAAAAATCTCGCAACAATTGGTGTTTACAAAAGTGTTGACGTAAAACACCCCTTTTTAAAATTGCCACATCGCAAATGTATCATCTCATTATTGCAACAATATTTGATTGATTTGATTGTTGATTCCGAAACACACCAGTTAAGAAACTTTATTTATAAAACCAAAAATCGTGTCTCGCAATTCATTGCGAACTTAACGTCTTAAAATCCCAATAAATGAAAACAGAAACTTATTTGATTATGAATGATCAATATTTCGACATAATTTTGACGCAGACTAGGGTCATAGATCGATACAATTACTAGAGCTGGGTTAACAAATTTCATGTTACAATTATTGTTTACTATTTTTGTGCATTTTGCAACGATGATTTCTAATCCTTTTGCGTACATTTTGAATTGTTCGAATAAGCTTCGTGCCAGTAAAGAAATTAATTACGAAATAATCCTTCGAAATTTAACATGTTATCGATAATAGTTGTTTGAGATTCACTGAATGTCTAAAATCATATATTCTGGTCCAGCTTCATGAAAACCCCCTCTCTGTATAAAAGCTGCTGTACACTAAAAATCTTGTGTAGTTGTCAACAACAGTCCTAAAGGACAACCTTACCTAAAACACATCCTTGCCTCAAAAAAAATCCGCGTTTACAAATACGATTCCTCGACACGACGGGTCTTAAAAAAAAATTGTGTAAAATCGTTTAAGTGCAATTTTCATAAATGAATCAAGCTTCCTTGTATTCCAAATATAATGGGCTTCAAAAAAATGACGCCACGTTCGTTTTAAAAAATTATTTTAAACTGATCGAATGGAACCCCGGTGGCGGAGATTCGGTTTTGGATATTGGCTGTGGTGCTGGCGATGTTACAGCAGAACTTTTACTACCCCTATTACCAAATACTTTTAATAAACTAGTTGGTGCAGACGTGTCCGAAGATATGTTAAAATTTGCTAAAGATCGTTGCAAGCACTCAAAAGTTACTTTCGAACAATTGAACATCGCCTCGGAGGACATCCCAGTAGACTTTGAGGAAGAATTCGATCACATATTTTCGTTTTATTGCCTACATTGGGTCCAGGACCAAAGGTAATCAACTTTTTTATTTACATAAACTTTAATTTTCACATCTCACGTCTTGAAAAACCATATTGAATTAAACCATCGCACATTCTGTTATTAAAAAACAATCAAGTCGATGACGTTTAGCACTTTTATCAAGGTTCCGTTAAATTTGCAACACAAAGTCATCGATAAACTACCAAGTTTTGTAATTCATAGGTGCGTGGTGACGGCATAAAAAAACATCTTATTTTAATACCGTACGAGTAATTAAAATGTCTATACAAAGTGTATTAGATAACTCTTGCGCGAATCAATTAATGCATTTTTATTGTTATACAATAATTGCATACGTTTACAAGAAAACAGATCCAGTTTAAAAAACTGTTTGTTCAGAAGCATTAACGATATCAAAGCATTTTAACATTTGCTGCGCAAATTGTCATATACTTTTTAAAATTTTAAGGTGAGTATATTAATCAAACCTTTAAAATATTGCCAGTTGCTTTTTTAATTATTTTAAGTAACATATATTTACCTACTATACCGTCAAAGATTTGAATAAACAACAGCAGTCAGGTATTGTAAATAAGTTTGATCAAAATACACTTACCTTAATATTTGTAAGGAATTGCTTTTGATGAAAACTTTGTCATAATTAGGAAGCTACTGACAAACTGACGAGTCTCGAAAAAGGGTTTAGTTAGTTTAGTAGTTCTACAAAAGAGATTTTTCATGGATATTTTTAACTATACTTATTTCTATTACTTATTAAAAAAAAAATTAATTTAAAATAACTTTTTTTTTCGAATGATTTCTTGTCGAAATACCTATTTCAATACTTTTAATTCATTGCAGTCTTATACAGGGTGGTCCACATAGAAGGGCCACTATTAGGATCTCGTAAACGGTAAGAGCTACAAAGAAGTTTAAATTAAATAAATTTTTCTCCTTTCTGAGACCTATTCAATGGTGCTTTAATGTTAAAAAAAATGTACATGGCTCGCTATAATAAACAAAAATCAAAATGGGCATTTTTTTATCATTAATAACTCGGGTTTACTTGATGGTACAAAAATATTTTTGGGTAAAAGTTGTAGATTTTTTGACGCACTATAAAATGAAAACATTAATTTGTTTTAATATTGTTTAAATTCTTAGATAAATTGCATTCGCCCATTTTGATTTTTGTTTATTATCTAGCGTGCCATGGACATTTTTAAAATCATTAAAGCATCATTGAATGGGTTTCAAAAAGTGGAACAATTTGTCTAATTTAAACTTCTTTGTAGCTCTTACCGTTTACGAGATCCCAATAGTGACCCTTCTATGTAGACCACACTGTATATGTTAATAACAATTAAATAAGACTGGAAGTGATGAAGAAACCACAGTCTTAAAATGGGTATTTCATTTCGATATCAAGAAAAAAAGATAACCAACTTTTAATTAAATTATTCACATTATTAAATCAATCACTTAAATAAATCAACAATTTATTTATATCACATGTATAATAGATCTTTCGATTAATTCAAATATTTATCAGATTTGACCCTGTTATTTTTAAAATAAAACAACTGAAACTTATTACAAAATTATTATTTTTTAATCATTAAGCGTACGTAACAAATTGATTCTTTTTCAAGGCAGTATAATTCAACTGCTAAAATTTTAATTAGTACAAATTAATGAGGTAAAAATATATGTTATAAGTATTGTTGTACTTTATTTCATTTAATTTTCTAGCTTTTTTTACAAACCTTATACAAACCTGTAAATACACATGCATTTATGTTAAGTATTATGTTTATAAATACATAATATCCATTTTTATGTAAATTAATTTGAAGTGAATTATCTATCTTAAATTGACGGTAATTGAAAGTTACAAAATAGGAGTACAATAAAATTAATAATTGTCTCAAATCTATCACACCAAATTAGCAAATAATGTATGTGTACAAAATGCAGCCAGTAAAATTTCAATTTAGTGTTGTTATCATTTACTTTATCTCAAAAAAATGTGAAGATTGTAATTAAAAAATTACTGTAACATTTCCAAATTTAACTTGTAGCAAATTTGTTTCAAGATATTTTGTTTATAAACAAACCATTCATTCATGGTCACTGAAATACAGAAAAAGAATTTGTTATCTATAATGTATATCTTCATGTCATATTTAACATGTTTTATGCCCAAAATTATTTTGGTATCAAGTTTCTTAAAAAATTTAAACACAGTGCACAAAGTGCGTCTATAATTAATCATAATATAACAAAATTAAAAACGGTTTCAGTGTAATATTTAAATAAGCAATGACGCTTTTCTCTTCAAAGGATAACATTAGCTTTTGAACTTATCGAAATGCACAGATTTTGCTATCAATAGACAACATTTTTATTGTTCAATAATGTTGCCACTGTTATTAATTAATTGCGTAATGATTAAGTCGTAATAAAAAAAATCCATCCCGATTCAAAAGGGCATTTTGGTTTCTGAATCGTAAGATTATGACAGTGTTATTTATATAGTAACTTAAAATAGCAAAACTGATTACAAATAATGCAGGATAACATAAATAAACTTTGTGCAATTTTGGCTGTGAAAATAGTATTATGCATGTTGTTAAACAATATTATTTAATAACAAATTATAAGAGAGATAATTTCATTTTTACAGCTACGATTTATAAACTTTTAGCAAAATACTAATAGTTTAGTGATAAAATTAATATAACACCGTAGAATATTCATAAAATTATTGAAGAATAATCTAGTTTTTTACATTTATTTTAAAATTAAAAAATCACTCTTAGTGGTAGACATATAAAGAGCAGCAAAATCTTATTGATAGATATTTCTTCCGGTAATAATCTTCTTTTTGCAAAATTGATTTGGTTAATCTATTATGAAAGGTACACAATTTTTTCAAAATTCTTTCATATACTTAATTGTTTTTCTTTAGACGTCTCCTTTTGGAGTTACAGCCCCCTAAAGGGGAGCAGTGAAATTAGGTTTTTATTTTATTTCTCAAATTTGGAAATATGTAGGAGAATGATATTTGGTAGATATCATACTTATTAAAAGGTTTCCATAGTAATATTTTTAATCGTCTTCCACCTTCACAGGGGGCTGAAAAGTGCGACCCATGTTGGTTTTTTTATCAGCTTTTAATTGCAAAATTTTAACCCACCCAAAAGTTCTGGTAGAAAAACCAACAGGGATCGCACTTTTCAGCCCCCTGTGAAGGTGGGAGATAATTGAAAATATTACAATGGGAGACCTTTTAATAAGTATAAAACATCATCCTACATTTATCCAAATTTGAGAAATAAAATGAAAACCTAATTTTACCGCTCCCCTTTAGGGGGTGTATCTCCGAAAGGAGACGTCTAAGGAATAAAAATATATATGAAAGACCCTCCTTAATTTTCGATAAGGAATCACATCCCGAATTTTTTCGCAATATTTAAGAAACATCCTGTATAAATCTGCTCATTTCTTGTTTTGTTATTGAGTTTCTTTGTGGATCTCGAACGCTCGTTGTCTTTAAAGTCTAGCCCTTAAGGTCCCACGTGACAGTATTGACAAAAAAACTTCTCAGGATGCTCATTTTCGTCTTTTTTTTTCTAGCCTGGCCGTATCGAACATTTACAAAATGTTAAAACCCGGTGGAGATATGTTAATAACGTTTTTAGCAAGTAACCCAATTTTCGAAATTTACGAGCGATTATCCAAAAACGGCCGCTGGGAATCTTACATGGCAAATTTCAAGAAGTACGTTTCACCTTACCAGTATTCGAAGGAACCTGGGGCCGAACTTGAAGCAATATTAAAAAAAGTTGGCTTCGAAATTGATCTTTGTCTAGTGAAAGAACGTCTGTACATCTACCCCAATGCAGCAGTTTTAAAAAGTAAGTCAGAAAAACGTTTTTATGTCGTACAAGACTATTAAATGTTGTTTTTTGTTGTTTTAGAATCCATAACAGCAGTTAGTCCGTTCTTGAAGAAAATCCCTGAAAATATGAAGGAGCAATATCTAACAGACTACATGGTCGAAGTGAAAAGACTGAATCTAATCGAAGAAAGTGATAACAATAACGACGCCAGAATTCAAGTTCCTTACAAATTATTCGTGGTGTACGCCAAAAAGTCCTCGTCATAAATTCGCTTTAACTTTTCAACTCACAAAAAAAAAAAACGTACAAAATAAGTGCAATAATATTGGATAATTCTAAACCGTACTTAATAGGTTACTTTTAATTTGTTGTGTTGCAAACTGTAATGTTTATTTAATAGCTGTACAAGAAAATACTGTGAGTATTTTTAGATTTTATTTTTTTATACAATAAAATAGTAACAATTTATTGAACATGAAGTTGTTTCCGTTACTCGTGCATCAGATATAGTCGTAAAAAAACTCATCCTCGTCGTATTCTTCAGGAGTGCAGAAGAAAAATTCTATTAGGTTTAAAATGGGACCTCTCGAGAAAGGATTCGAGTACCTTCCGCGTTTGTCTCTTAAATAAGGATAACGTTTATAGTTGAACATTTCGTTCGTGGTTAGATTCATACACGCGTGCAGAACCTAAAATAAATGGTTTAATTGATGAAGAGCGAAATCTGGCGATTTAAACAACCAAATGATCTTTCGAGTTATTACGGTTGAAATGAACAATTCACATCGACTTATGATCGTTCGAATTGTTTAAGTAAGCAAATGATGATACAGGTACAACACCGGACAAAATTATGAGATAGAATTTGCACTACCCTTGAGACCCTAGCTATGGCTTTACGGTTGGCCCAGCTAAATGGTTAATCCGGCAAGGCAAGAGTGCCGGAAAATCGGTGTTGTACGAGGTAAGCGCCAAAATTTCCCGGCCTGGCCTAGATCTAGGTATCGCAGGCGGGTCAAATTTTTTTAACACATTGGTTCAAGTCATATTAGCCTTGGAAAAAACAAAAATGGATTTTAAGTTTTCTTATAATTGTCATTCGTTCATCACGATATCAGAAGTCACGAAAATTGAGTTAAAATTTCTTACTCGCGATGGTCTTTCTACTCAAAGCATCAAAGTTCGACTGGATGGGGTGTACGGGGACAATTCCCCGTCTTATTATGTGGTAAAAGATTGGTCAAAACGGTTTCGAATGGGGCAAGAGTCCTTGGAAGATGCTGCAACAACAGGAAGGACTGTGGAAGTGGTGACGGACGACAAGATTGCCCTTGTTGAGGAACTCGTATTAGGCAATCGACGCTTGAAGGTGAAAAACTATCAAAAATGTCGGGGCTTTCAGATGCAAGCATTCGCCGAACCCTCCACGATCGGTTAGGCATAAATAAAGTTAGTGCAAGGTGGATCCCCAAACATCTCTCAGCAGTTCAGCTCCAGCGTCGTGTTGAATGTGCTCGATCCTTTTTGTAGCTCTGTGGAGAAAATCCTGTGGACGCGTTAAAGACAATTGTTACAGGGGATGAAACCATGGTTCTCTACTATGATCCTTTGTCCAAAAGAGCATCGATAGAATGGAGGCGAAAAGGAGAAGCACCGTCTAGAAAGTTCAGGGTCTGTCAGTCGACAAAAAAGGTGATGGCTACGATCTTTTGGGATTGTGAGGGCATTCTTCTCATAGATTTTAAAGAACGCAACACCACAGTCAACGGGGAATATTATGCAGCACTCCTGCACAAATAACGACAAAATATTCTGGAGAAAAGACGTGGGAAACTGACTAGAGGCTTGCGTTTACTGCACGACAATGCCCCCATGCACACTACTGGAATTGCTCAACTACTGGAATTGCTCAAGACACAATTCGTGACTGCGGTTTCTGAACAAATCGATCACCCTCCGTATAGTCCAAATATGGCCCTCTGTGCCTATTACCTGTTTGGAAATTTGAAAAAGGACCCTCGCGGGCGCCATTTCAGTGACGACCAAGAGGCGAAGGCTGCAGTTTGGGCACATTTTGCAGACAAACCGAAGACTAGTTTTTTAGGGGTATCGAATTGTTGCTCAAACGATGTAATAAGTGTATTGATGTCAGGGGGGATTATATTGAAAAATAAAATTTAATTTTGATCCTACGCCGTTTCTCTCATAGTCAGGCCGGAAAATTTTGGCGCTCACCTCATATCTGTACCATCAATAACTCGACCTTAAAACTAAATTTAAATCAACTACTTACAGAAGTACACGTCAGTATCCAACCCAATCCAGAAAATACAAAAGCCTCGACGAGTCCCAAAATATACATAACTCCAAATCCTTCGACCGCTATACAGTACGTTGCAAAATAAATCGTGTACGAACAATTGATTGCGACGCTCATCACGAATATGAAAAACCAAATTCTGTTCCTCAGTCCCACGCAGTTGTATATGAAGGGGCAGTGGTGGTCGAAATACGAAACGCACCTGTTGCAAATTCGACAGTGTTTGGCGCGCAGGGGCCTAAGGCATCTGCAACTGTGGCATAATCTGTTGAAGATCGCGCTTCGCTTCTTCCACTTGTCAAAATATGGAATTTGGTTTATTGCTCTGTAATAGGAATCTGAGTTTAAAGTAACGTAACCTGGGTCTTTTCTGTTCGCCACGACCCAGCATATCCACATCACCAGATTCCAGTAGATGAAACAGTAGTGCGATCCACGTAAAATATTCCATGTTATGGGAATACACTACAATAAAAATAATAAACAGCATGTTACACCCAACATTATGCAATTTTATTTCGATCTATGCTTTTTAAAGTGACTGATTTAGTACTTCATTTCATTTATGATTTATGGTATTTCAATAATTTTAACCAAGACGCAAAGTTGCTTATAAGTTTTTTATTTATTCATCGATTTTAACCATTTTTAATTTAAATTATAGCCAAAATAAAACGTTTTGATTTCGTTTATCTAAATCTTTAGTTATTGAAGCCACAATATTGATACACATGTCCAAAATGTAACAATTTTTAAAAGCCATCGACTCTGAAATCATTCGGATTTCCTGTAAAATTTTTCAGTTATGTAATGTGGGGTAGAAATTCTGAAATCTTGAATTTTAAAAAACAAAATAAACACTTTCACTTCCGATGCTACACTGTTTTACAGTCCTGAGGCCTTTTTAAAATCGGCCAACAGGGAATGATTTCAAAAAGTTTGGTTTTATAGGCTCAAGAATAATTGAACTATCTCCAAATTTTGAAAGCGTCATAAAATGCGAACAATCTACGGATTTTTAAATAATTTCAATTTTAATAGAGGAATTAAATTTGTGCAAATTTATTAACTAAATAATTTTATGTGTTAAATAATAATCTAACCTTTTGGCTAAAATTCAAGCCAAAAATCGCGAAAATCGATACATAAATAAAAAAAGTTACGACCAAGATAAAAAAGTGCATTTTTTTCGGGTCGCGTGTTTGATAATCTTTTGATATGAGATACTTCCTGGTTTATAACTGATAAAAAATGTTTCTACATTTAATGTTAGGGTCAATGAAACAATTCCACCTTCAAAAGTCAAAGGAATTACGAAATCCCATCATATTTAACTTCTACTTGTGGATGTTGCACAATACAGATGTTAGGAAATACTTTCGTTATACCTTTGACCGTTTAAGTGTATTTCGTTAATTCAGAAACTTGATGCCGCTTCAAATATGCCTGATAATATAATCTTAAATATAATATAATAGCCTTGGTGCCTTTACATAACACAAACGCATATTTTTAAAATGATGTAAACATACACAGAACAACCAAGAACCAAGTATAAAATTTTGCTTGCAATTACATTAAAACTAGATCAAAAATAGTCATGAAAAGTGGCTAGATTTTTTGGAATTTCAGAAATATGTTACTTAATTAAAATACTTACAATATTAACCAAAATATTGTAAAAATAGTTATTTACGTAACACGACCAGAAAGAGACTCTTTACTGGACGAGTAGACAGTTTTGGGACGAGCCGTAGACGAGTCCTGAAAGCATACGAGTCCAGTAAAGACACTTTACGGGTATGTTACGTCCAGTTTTTTTCTGCGTACGTCACTGACACCAAAATCACTATCGTCACCATCCATAATTAAACAATAAGTTAACAAACTACAGGTGCAAACTCGCTTGGTGGTATAATGACGCTTGTTTGACAGCGCCAATCAACAAAACAACTCAACACCATGACTAACAGCTACTTTCCGACCTAGGCCGGTAAAAACAACTCATTACCATGGCAACGAGTTGTTTTCTGGCCTAGGCCAGCAAAGATGTATATCCCAGCCTAAAAATTGATCGAAAAGAACTGCTTTTCCGGACGGACGCAGAAACAAAAAATTTCGCGCAATTAAGTTACCTTTAGCAACGAAAAAAAAAGTACTTGCCTTGCTGAAAAGTTGTCCAACTTGTACATTTTTTATTTTGTGACAAACATGGTGTCCCGAATACGAAACTCAACGTGGAGCCCAATTGTTTTAGTTTTTTATGCATAACTTTTAATTTTAAGGATCAGGGCTCTTTCTCATTTTCGAAACTTTTCGACAATTTAACCGACGTTGTGGCTCTTAAGATAAATTAGATTCACGTTTTAAGTGTCGTATATGGGACAGAATGGTCTAAATTCGATGGGATCACATGGGTATCTCGCTTAATATTCAAGATAGAGAAACGGTTAATTTACCAAAAATGTGCAATTTTTTGAGACAAACTCAGAACCGTTTTCAAAAATATTTTACCATTTCCGGTTTTTAAGTTAATGAATAAAAAGTGTTTTTTGTCATATTTATAATGTGTTATATCTCCGTTATTGTTGTTAATATCGAAAAAAATTATGAAGACTTAGTATAATTGAATTTTACATAAAAATACTTATCTAAAAATAGTCTCCATAAATATTTTCGATATTTACAACAATAACAATGACATTACAAATATGACAAAAAAAAACTTTTTTTTTATAACTCAAAAATTGGACATGATACAATATTTCTGAAAACGGTTCTGAGTTTGTCTCAAAAAACTGCATGTTCTGATACTTTAACGTTCCTCTATCTTGAATATTAAGCGAGATACCCATGTGATCCCATCGAATTTAGACCACCCTGTATATTTGAAAAGTAATTTTATTTTACTTACTCTAATAATGTACATAGGATAGCCCCATAACAGCACGGAACACATAAATATCAAAAGCGGTCCTTTAGAGTTGCCAGCCCGTCCATAGAGCAATCCCCACACATCAGAAGCTGGAGGAAACCAACTCGAACGCCGTTTCTTCTCCGCTTGCAACACCAGGACGATATCTCCGTGCCTATGACTCTGCGCTAGCATTAATGGTGTTTTATCATTCTTATCTAATGGCTCCAGCTCTATGTTACTCTAAAACATACCAAAGAGCAGTAGTTAAAAATTTTTAACGTAAATATTCATTCATGGGTTTAAAAACCAATTTGTTCACGTGCTTAGATTTTCGCCAGTCATTACGAATGATCTCACTTCGCATTATTCAGTTCATTGTACTTTTTTTTATTCGCTTGATCATTAAACTACCTTAAAGTGTATCGTGCCGCTATTACGGCACTAAAAAAAATTGTGTTCCGTGTTAAAGACCTTCTCATTATGACTCTCTGAACATCGTTAAAGGAAATGAAATTGTACGAACTATAGAATGAAAATAAAACGCAAATACAATGTGGTCGAAATTTGATAGAATTACATGCGTATCTCGATTATTGTAAGTGATAGAGAAATGGTGGAAGATTACTCGAGCCAAAAAGATTATAAAAATATAGAAATATGCAGTGGCAAATATTTTTTCACAGCAATGATTTGAAAAAGAAGTGCTTTGGTTCTAATTCCTTCTTCCAGTTGTTAATTTTATTTCGATAATTATGGAACAATCAAAGATGGTATACTTGTGCTTTATCGATCTGTCTAAAGCCTTCGATAGAGTGCCAAGGGAAAAGATCTGGAAGATATTGAAACAATGTAGGGTGGGAGAAGAATTATTAAACGCCATCAAGAGCTTATATAAGAGTAGTAGAAATTATGTGCGAACCCATAACAGCAGTTCCCAGGATTTATAACAACAATGGGAGTAAGACAAGGAGGCACATTCAGTCCACTGCTCTTTATAATTCTTATGGATAGAATAATTAAAGAATGTAAGCAAAACACAAAGAAAGCCTGCTGGGGTTGGAATAAACTAAAACCAATATCCTTAACAGAATTAGCCTTTGCAGATGATGTGGTGCTATTAGCTAAAAGCGAAAAGGACTTGCAATTCAATCTAGACGTATGAGCTGATACATTAAGTAGATATAACATGAATATTAATATAACAAAGACAAAGGCTATGTTATAGCGAAAAATCATGAACCAGTTACAATTACAACTATGCTAGACCAAAAAAAGATAGAGCAGGTAGAGAATTTTAAATATTTAGGAACAATAATTGCAGAGAATGGTAAATTGGAGGAAGATCTGAGTAACAGAATAGCGGCAGCGACGAAATTTTACTATGCCACTAATAAATGTTTGATAAGTAAGAAGGAAATATCAAAAGAAACGGACGCGAGTTTTTAATGCAGTGTACGTGCCCATCCTCACGACAGTTCAGAAACTTGGACACTAACACAAAAACAAAAACTAAGAATACAGATACAGGAAATGAGATTTCTGAGAAGAACAGAGAGATGTAGACTGGACGATAAAATCAGTAACGAAAAAATTCGAAATAACCTAGCAGTAACTGATATTATGAAAAAGATGGAGACGAATCAATTAAGATGGCTTGGACATTTACTACGCATGCCAGAAAGTAGATACGCGAAAATAGGATGTAAAATGTAGATGGAAGGAAAAAGAATTAGAAGAAGACCAAGAATAAAATGGGAAAAAGAAGTGAGGCAGAGACTAGAAGAAAAAGGAGTCAGCTGGAGAGATGTGCCACAATTAGCTAACGATAGGCAGGAGTGGAGAAGCATAACACAGAAATACCTCGACACCGAAAGGTACAAGAGGAACCGATTAAGAAGAAGAAGAAGAATTATATAAGAGTTACCCAAACATTGTCTATCCACAATTTTTAATTTATTTATAACAAACAACGTTTTGAAAATTTAATTTTAAAATTTTAACTGAAATTTTTTTTTTACACTTCCTGTGGCAGTAGCTGGTACAGGACGAAAAAGTTCCAAAAACTGCATAAAAGGGAAACTTCGTTGATGCCAACAATAAAAGGCGCCCAAGAAGAAGTCGGAACAAAGCAGCAAAAGATGATCCAAAAAAAATTGGAAATTGAAAGGTGAAAAGAAAGAATATAAAACAGGAATAAATTGAAGAACGTTGGAGATATAGCCCAAGACCTAAAAGGCCTGCAGTGTTGATACATTGGAAAATACAAATATGGAGTACACAAAAAAAATTAAACATAAAGTTCCTAACTTATACAAAACTGCACACATTTGGCAATCCAACAATTTCTTTATTTGCTTGGCTTGTTTCTGGGTTGGAACCAGGGCGAGTTACCGATATTTCTTCCTACTTTACTGGGCTCATCTTGGGGCTGTTTCTTTGTTAGTTAAAGACCAACTTGCTGTTTAACCAACCAATAAAGAGCCCTAAAGATGTCCCCAATAAAGAAGGATGAAACGTTGTTAACTGAGAAACCTTCGGCGCGGTTCCATTCCGGAAACCAAACCAAGCAATTGGATATCAACAGCGGAAGCCTACAACTTTACAACATAGAATTTCTCTATTTTCAATAGCAATATGAAATCCCATAAAATTTTGGCTAATTGTACACAGCATACCTTTTCGCAAAGAATTTTCACGCAAGCCACACTTCCCGATAAACAAGCCAAGTGTAGAGGTGTAGATCCAAAATGATCAGGTTTCTGCAAGTTTACTCCAGAATTCATCAGAAGCTTTATAACATCGACATGGCCTTTATACGCGGCCCAGTGCAATGCCGTATCTCCATTGATGTCTACTAGATGATTAAAAGCGCCCATTCCTAATAAATAAGCCGCCGTTGCGGTCCGTCCGAACATGCAAGCAGTCATTAACGGTGTTAAGCCCTTGAAATCGGCGGCGTTTACCGCAACCCCCGCCTGTAGAAGAACTTGGACGACAGCAGCATGACCTTTTCTGCACGCCCAGTGGATGGGTCGTGGTCCTTGGGTGCCCAAACATGGCAGGTCTACTGGAGCTCCTTTGTCTATGATGTATCGCATAATTTCTACACTACCATCCAGAGCTGCCCAATGAGCAGGTGTATATCCCCATTCATCTCGTGCTCGCAAAATTTGCGTACCGAATTTTTCGACAAGATCTTCAATGTCTGATGCTTCTCTATAAAGATCAGGCATTTTAATACAAGACCCTTCAAAATTATTAACTAGTAAAAAAAATGTATTGACCTATGACGGTCAAAGATGGAAAAATATTATCAAGAACTAGGAAAAATACCTCGACACCGAAAGAACCCGATTAAGAAAAAGGAAAAAAAAGTTATAGGAAGTTAAATTTTTATTTTTTCAAACGTATTTTTATCGTAGTGTTTTCACTAACAATGTTTATTTAGTTATCAATTTAAAATGTGGTCATATGAAGAGCAGAAGCATGGATGCAAATACAAAAAAAAACTGTTATCGACAGAGGTGGAGATTTAAGACAAAGCTGCCAAACAAAACTAGGTGAGAAGATAGTTCGCAATGATCTTTTAAAAATGTCATGGAATTAGAAAAATACATTGACGAGATACAGAAGTGGCAGGTAATATTATTAGGTCACGCAAATGGGATGGAGGAAACTAGATGGCCAAAAAAGTTATTAATATGAATTTCCACCCGACCCATGACGAAGCTGTCGAAATGACGTCCAGGAAGCCGAAATATGGAGGACGAGTACAACAGACATTTATGGAAACATGGGGTAGACAAAACAATGACTGATGTAATTCAAAATTTGCAAATATACAGGGTGTTTCTTAAATATTGCGAAAAAATTTAAGTGGTGATTCCTTATCAAGAATTAAAAGGGGTCTTTCATATAAATTTTTTTCCTTAGACATCTCCTTTCGGAGTTTTTATTTAATTTTTCAAATTTGTATAAATGTAGGAGAATGATATTAGGTAGATGTTTTATACTTATTAAAAGGTTTCCCATGGTAATATTTTCAATCATCTCCCACCTTCACAGGGGGCTGAAAAGTGTGATCCCTGATGTTTTTTTTATCAGAACTTTTTGGTGGGTTAAAATTTTGCAATATAAAAAATAAAACCTAATTTTATCGCTCCCCTTTAGGGGAGTGTAACTCCGAAAGGAGACGTCTAAAAAAAAAATTATACGAAAGACCCCCCCTTAATTTTTGATAAGGAATCCACCTGATTTTTTTCGCAATATTTAAGAAACACCCTGTATATGCTGTTTTCAATCTTCCTAATTTTTGCAATAAACCCTAACAGGAAGAAATCAAAATATCTACTTATTAAACCAAGAGAGCTTTGATCTATTCTCAAAAATTGGTTCTGCAATGGATCAAATATATTTTAAAGAACCTCATGAGATGTTTGCGTAAGCCGTCACTCAACAAATTTTCAAAAACTTTGGCTCTAGACTTGAAAATAAAAATACTTTTTCGCAATTTAAAGATTTTGTGCAAACAACGGTTTTTAAAGACACTTGAACTTCTAGGAAATAGATTTAAATTTTGTAGACTCAATAAGTAAAACTTTTGTTGTATTTAACAGCCCAACGTAGGTAAAGTTTAAATAAACATCTCAATAAAAAAGTTGCAAATAAAATAGGATATTTTGTTTGTGTGAGCGTCTGTCTGTTTATATTGTTTTTTCTTACAATGATTCACGCATTTATAGGATCATTTATAATTTATCAAGCAGCTCAATTAATTATAAGCACAGGCATCTTTTTTGTAAACATTAGTTGCCAGGTCCGGACGCAGGTTTCTGCCTCAAGTTTATTCGATCTGTTTATAACACACATGGTATGACATGTGTCACAATGAGTTTCAAACTATGTAGACATTTACCACGTATCTTTAGGCGTGTAAATAAATATCCCAGTTTTATGATTCAAACTGCATCAAAATCCGAAGAGAAAGCTGGTTCTATAGGAGACGCAAAGGATAAATTTGCGGAACGAGGAAGGGCTATAGAAAATCAGTATTTTGCTACAAAAGTATGAAGACTGGATTTAAATTGACTATTGGTTTCAGATTTATCTATTTTTTAGACTAGAGAAAAACTTCGTCAGATAAGGAAGGAAATAAAAAAACGCACCGAAGACGAAGAAAGAGAGAAAAAAGAAAAATTATCTAAAGCATCTAAAAAACCGAAACCCTAAAATGCTATAACTTTTGTTTTAAATAAAAAATTCATACACATTCGCATTTATTCTTACCCTGACTTGACAACATCAAAAATTGTTTTGTGAGATAATTCTGTTATATTGCATTCTGTTATGAAGCGATTGACATCATAATTTGCCGAGTTTGCCGGATTGTCAGTATCCGAAACCATACTACAAGAAGTTTGTGGCAAGGCCCAAACGTTGTGGGCCGTGCCCGGACTTGGATACACTTTGCTAGGCGTTCTGACGACTGTTGAAACCCCCACACGAAATACTAAATTGATTTAAATGCGGTTATTTTGTACTATACTGCAAAAATGGTGCCTCTACAAATATTGATTGCCTTATACCAAACACATGCGCAACCCAACTTACGTAGCTGCAGTTGCGATCATTCAGTAACTAAATTTCCCAATTCCTGTTAAAATCCTCACATTTAACATTGTGTATCTATTAAAACATACTTCCTAATCAAAGTTAGTTGTTTATTTTATACGCACAAAGTTTTAAAATAAACATTACATACAATTAGGTCAGCGTTATCAGTTTAAAGAAAAGATCAACAATTTTTAAATTTGCCCGCCACTGTAATCTTGCGCGAGTAAAAGACGAACTAAATTTAAAGGTCCAATTTTACTGTTATGATTTGTATAAGAATGAGGGCATTCTAAATTAAATAAATTATCAAGGGATATAGTTAATAGATGTGGGGTAAATGTATAGGGTGTTTTTGTTATCACAAGTGCTTGACAGTGAGTAGACTTTAGGTAATCCTATTTAATGGAATACTCTGTGAACACTAGGCCCTTGCTGGAAGGGAGTGATTCTGAATCAGAAAATGAAGAAATTGGAGTAGAAAAGCCAGAAGACAATCATGATATTGTTACAAAAGATGACAAACCTTTATTTAAACCCTCGGAACCAAGGGACAAATTTTACCTAGCGTATATAATATTTTATTTATTAGGAATGACAACCCTTTTACCATGGAATTTCTTTATTACAGCTGATGATGTAAGATTACCAAGACTATGAGAAATATAGTTGTGTAAGTAATCATTTTTTATTATTACAGTATTGGATGTATAAATTTAGGGACCCTAATAACGGGTTTGCCGCAAACAATGTGTCGAAACGTACAACATTACAAGCTGAATTTACATCGTACTTAAGTGTAGCTGCGAATGTGCCGAATGTGATATTTCTCATTTTAAATACAGCACTTAACCAACGGTAATTTAAGACTATTTAACGAGTATTTCTTTTAATAACAAGAAATTATTTTTCAGAGTTTCATTGCAAATTCGTATGATCGGTTCGTTGTTCCTAATGTTAATTTTATTTATTACTACCACTGTTTTTGTGAAAATTGATACGGATGCTTGTAAGTACATACATTGGCATTGTTAAATGTAGACTGATTTTATTTTTAATTGCAGGGCAGCAAACATTCTTTATCATAACAATTACCAGTGTAATATTGTTAAATAGTGAGTAAAATTTGATTCTAATGTAAGAAATTGGGCTTATTTTAATAATTATTAGTGTCCTAAATTCTTGATGTATAAAGCAAATTTTGTATCAGTTGCAAAATTTGTATTGTTTATTATAATAAAAATGTCAATACTGTGCAGGGCCGTCTTAAGGGATATTTAAAGTTTAAATATCCCTTTAAATTTTAAATTCAAGCAATTGTTTGTCTTAGCCTACAGTAATTTTGTTTTAACAGTCGTATTGTATAAAAAGATGTTATACTCTGTTGAAAGATATTGGAGAGAAAGATAATGTATGAATCATCAGCTAAAAGTATACTTGGTCTTTGTGTAATATTATCAGAAAGCAATATTGTAAACAAATTGGAGGTCATAGAAAAAGTACATTAACATCTCTAAAATTAAAAAAGTTTAGAGATGTGTAATATTTGTAATAATTATAATAAAATGTTTAAATGACTTGGAAAAAATTAAAATCCCATGAATTTGTATGTGTAATGGATTATTTTAATGTTACACAATACCGTTTATGCTTTTGTTGACACAATCATTTATTTTTTAGCTACCAGTGCAATTTTATGTGGAAGCATTTTTGGAATCATAGGAAAATTTTCACACAAATACATAACCGCGCTTGTCGGGGGCCAAGCACTGGGCGGAATTTTCGCAGCACTATGCGAAATCGCTTCTCTAGCAGTCGGTGCATCTTCAGTACACAGTGCTTTTGTGTATTTCATGGTCGGCAACACGATGATCGTAATATCGCTAATTTCTTATGTTATGCTATCGAAAACAGTATTTTTTAAATTTCACATTACCGACAAGTCGCATATGGGAATGAACCAGTTCCAAAACGAAATGGTGCGGCCTCGCATCGTGTGCTATAAAACGATATACAAGAAAATTTGGCCGTATGGTGTTTCGGCATTTTTAGTTTTTGCTGTTACGTTATGCGTCTATCCGGGGGTAACAGTTCTCATCGAATCCGAGGGTAGAGGACACGGGAATAAATGGAATGGTAAAAAGTAACGTTTTAGAATTCTTTGTCTTAACGACCTTAATTTCTAGATGTGTATTTCGTACCAGTGGTTGCATATTTATTGTTCAGTACAGGGGATTATATGGGGAGGATTTTAGCTGGCATTACGCACTGGGTACTGTTACTTTTTTCCTAAAAAAATCAATCAAATAATGACTTTTTTTTGTAGCCACGTAAAAGTTGGATATTATTGGTACTTAATGTAGTGAGAATCATTTTTATTCCTTTGCTGTTGCTATGTAACGCACAACCACGAAACTATTTGCCTGTTGTGTTTGATAAGGACTATTATTATATTTTAATAATATTACTATTTGCTGTTACCAATGGATATTTAACTAATATCGCAGTAATGTCGGCACCAAGGTAAGATTTGTTTTATTTTATAAAGTGGTCAGTCCTTTGTTTTTTTTTTTAATGTTGCTAACCTTCAGTTTAATTTTGTCAGAATTTTATTAGCTCAATTTAACAAATTAATTTGATTGCAGAGTTGTCGAGCAACACGAAAAAGAGACTGCTTCATCAATGATGGCTGTGTTCATAGGCTTGGGCTTAGCATTAGGGGCCCCCATTAGCTTAGGTCTTGTTAAGCTATTATAAAGTTTATTGCATATTTAAACTATCGTATATTTTATAAATCAATTTGTTTTTATTGTAGTCCAAATATATACATTTTTGTAATATTTATTTAAACCACTGATGCGTAATTTATAACGACAAAATTTAAAAGGCGGCCTTTTTTTTCTTAGTTCTGGTTACCGCCCCTCTACTGCATTTGTTTACAATTGTTCACAGCACCCTCCAATTGTTTGATAACCCTGTGATTTATTCACCACTGGTTTAAATATATTATGTTAATACTCATATAAAAAATGTTGTAATGTTTTACCTATATATCCCTAGAGTTTAAATTTTAATTCTGTGATTACTTGTTATGTTTCTCTTAAAAAAATTGGCAAGATGAGATTTTATATTTTTAGCTTATACTATACCAATGTGATTTATTTAATGAATATCGTTACATAATCCTATATTTAAAGATCTCACAAGTTGTAGGTGTATAAAATAAAATACAGTTCATGGGCACACTTGTTCTATTTATTGACTTGACCTTGTGAAGTCCTTCGAAGATACTGCAGCCGACCCTGTGCAGTTCTGTGACAGATAAACACAGTGGAAGGTGCTGTTAACAATAAAACCTTGATAACTACAAAAAAAAATCACTTCCTAGAGAGAAAACGTTACACAACGAGTGCGGAAACTGAATATACAACGGACTTGTTGTCCTGTGCACATATGTTACCAGTGTCAAGTAGTATTTTGCATACAACAGTTAGCATAAATATTCATAACCTATATTTGTGAAGTTTAGTGGCAGCTGGTTGTACGCTTTTAGTTCAAATGCGGGTTGTGTTGTGGTAATGTCGTGTTTTTCATAGTCTGGAAATTTAAAATGAGGTGGATTACACATCTCGAAGGGGGCCCCAAGCGAGTCAACCATGCAGCTGTTGCGGTAGGCCATAAAATATACACGTTTGGGGGATACTGCACTGGGGAGAACTCCAGGGAATACACATCTATGGATGTTCATGTCCTTAACACGGCTACTTTTCGATGGACAAGGCACCCAGTGAGTGATTTGCCGTATTTCGAGAACGATGACATTTTACCTTACAAACGTTATGGGCACACAGCTGTAGTTTACAAACATAAAATATACGTTTGGGGTGGAAGAAATGATCGCTCGTCTTGTGCAGTTTTATTTTGTTTCGATACAATCTGGCATTGTTGGACGGCTACTAATACAACCGGTGATATACCCTTCGCCCGTGACGGGCATACAGCTTGTATATGGAAGCATTTTATGTACATTTTTGGTGGTTTTGAAGAAGAGACTGATACGTTCGCAAAAGGTGTTTACATCTTAAATTTAGAAAATATGCATTGGAGCTACATACACACAACAGGTTCGTGTTCCTTCATTTCGTTTGTATTTATTCAGGTAATCAAAACACTTCCGTTAATATAGACACATAAATTTTTAATTTGGATGGCTGATTTAAATTCATTTGCATTTTGATGTCGTTAATGTTTTTAACTCAATGATTCCTTAATCAATGCAAGTGTTAATACCTTGAAAATATTTACATTGCCATTGAATTTATAATTAATGTTTCACTTAGGGTCGAATTAATTAAATGACCTTTGAGGGTCGTTTAGACGTGTGTGCAGGTTTTATTTGTACTATGTCTTGTTAAATAAAATTTGGCAATTTTTCAAGAACCAATTATGTTTTAAAATTTTCGTGATATATCTTTGTTTGTGTTAGTATCTTTGGCACAAATAATTAATTATAAAAAACTTTAAAACAATAAATACGTTTCTATTTTTGTTCCATATAAATTGAACAGTTTCAAAAGTTGGAACAAAAATTGGTGCTACGTGTAATATACTAAAAGAAAAATTAATAAATTTCAATTAATTGCTGAGGTCAGAAAATTTATTTCATAATTTATTGGTTTAAGTTGCAGTAATGTTGGTTGATTAATTCCATAAAAGTTTTACACTCTTGTTTTAATGACTTTCCAACCTGTTTGTGGACCAGTAATTATTTTTGAGACTGATCAACAACATCTTTTTTTTATTCACATATTTTCCACTTATTACAAAATATGCTGTAAGACTTATGTTGGAACCTGTGTAATTAAAATAATGTAAACTTATAGTAATTTTTTTGTTTACGAACCCAACTACACGATATAATTCCAATTACCAAAAATAAAAGATTATTTTGTCATTAACTAATAACTTATCTTCACTTCCTCCTCTCAGCTTATCTGCACTGTTATTTACTTTCACTGATTATTTTGTCTGCACACAATTTACTTTCACTTTCGACAATTGATCAACTTCCTACTTCTGGTTAGTGTTTTGTTTGTTTTGGAAATCAATATTTCATGCAAAATTGATTGGTCTTAGGGGGTGAACCTACCGTAAGAGATTTTCATGCTGCCGTATGTCTCAACGACCGAATGTACATCTTCGGTGGTCGAGGAACTGAATCCAGGCATGGCATGTACGTGCCAGGTGAAGAAATATATTGTGATGAACTGTGGTACCTAGATTTACATACACATAAATGGCATAACCCCCGGACGAACGGGGAAAAACCGATAGGTAGACGCAGTCATTCGGCCTGTAAGTTTATCTCAATCGTCTCTAAATATGATCGTTGATCATAAATATATTTTGTAGTTGTGTACAACAACAGCATGTATATATTTGGGGGATACAACGCGTTACAGTTAGAACATTACAACGATATGTACGAATATAATCCAGAAGTTTCGGAATGGAGGCTAATAAAACCTCACGGGAAACCACCATGTAATCGAAGGAGGCAAGCGTGTATTGTAGTAGGCGATAGAATATTTTTATTTGGTGGTACGAGGTAAGCAAGCTTCTTTTGTTTTTTAAACTGAAGTAACGATTGTTTTTTGTTTTAAGCCCCATATCATTTTTTCCCGGAGCTCATCTGCAATATACTGAAAATATGGACCCAGCAAATATTCAACTGGTGGATCATAGTGATATGTATGTCCTAGATTTTAAACCTTCGCTTAAGACGCTCTGTTTATTGGCTGTCCAAAATTATAGACTGGATTTGGCAGTACTACCACAAAGTATCAAGTAAGTGCGATTGTTTTAAAACAAATGCTGTACACTTGTGTAACACGTTTCCTAAATCAAGCATTCCTTGAAACAAAAGATGTAAAATGTGTGCCAGTTGTTTTTTAAATATTCCATTTGATATATCGCGGCAACAGGTGCACGTAAAAAGATGAAACTTTCAATATTAAAACTGGAATCCTTTCCTACACTTTTGTTTTTGTCGGTGTAAATATCTAAAGGTGGCCTCCAATATACAGGGTGTTTCTTAAGTATTGCAAAAAATTCGGGAGGTGATTCCTTATTAAAAATTAAGGGGGGTCTTTTATATAAATTTTTTTCCTTAGACGTCTCCTTTCGGAGTTACATCCCCCTAAAGGGAGCGGTAAAATTAGGTTTTTATTTTATTTCTCAAATTTGGATAAATGTAGGAGAATGATATTTGGTAGATGTTTTATACTTATTAAAAGGTTTCCCATAATAATATTTTTAATCATCTCCCACTTTCACAGGGGGCTGAAAAGTGCGACCCCTGTTGGTTTTTTTATCAGGACTTTTTGGTGGGTTGAAATTTTACTATGGGAAACCTTTTAATAAGTATAAAAGATCTACCAAATGTCATTTTCCTACATTTATCCAAATTTGAGAAATAAAATAAAAACCGAATTTTACCGCTCCCCTTTAGGGGGGGCATAACTCCGAAAGGAGACGTCTAAGAAAAAATTTTCATATGAAAGACTCCCCTTAATTTTCGATAAGGAATCACCTCCCGAATTTTTTCCCAATATTTAAGAAACACCCTGTATAAAAGCTATTAATATCAACTTGATCTAGTCCCTAGGGACTTGTTCGTTTGTTTAACATTGGTTTGTTGTTTTTACCAAAAGTTTTTGTCATATTTAAGCAGTAAATAAAAGATTTATGAATTTTCTTAATTAGATTAAACAACGATGAAAAATATATCTGTAACTATTGGTTGTTTACAGGTCTGAAACCGACAATATGTTCAAACCAAATAAAGTTACAGTCAACCGATCGAATACTTCGGCAGGATAACATTATTGGTGTTTTTTGTTACACGTTTGTTAATTTCGTAAATACATTTGTTCAGTTATGAATCTGTGTAGTAAAAACTCTTAACCATTCTTTTATCTCCTACTAAATTCTTGTGATCGCTATGTTATCTCGTTTTTGTGTGTTTTTTTTTAATGTCCGTTGTCAATTGAATTATTGTTGATGAAAAAAGTGATATTATTTTATTTGCAACATTCGAATGAAATTTTAGCGATGCTGTTATAAGTTTTTACTAAATTAGAAGTTTGTTGATATGTATTCATGTTCCATTTTTTGAAATCTCGTAACATTAAATTTGAAAACAGTATTTTGATGACTTTATGTAAGTTAAGAAACGTCAATGAATTACCTACAGCTTTGCACTCGTTATGTAGGAAATAACTGGTGGATGTGTCTGTATGTGCGCGTCTGTTTTAGGGTGTGCAAGTGTAAGATTCGATTGCCAAAATTGTGCTATATTGCTTTAACGTTAAATTAATTTTAATTGTCGGCTTTTTTAATGAAATTTTAAAAGCTAAAGTGTAATTTTTTCAATTAAAATCCGAGTTTTTTAAATTTTTACAAAGATTAATTTTGTGAATTACCAGACTTTATGTAAATATTATTTTTTAATTATTTTATCTCTGTATACAGGTGATATAAACGAGATATGTTTTAATAGCTCTCATATCCATTTTATTCATCATCAAATATGTATCGAATAGCTAAAAAAGGCAGTTTTAATTTTATTAGTAAACATAAGTAATTTTCTAAGCTTTAAGTTGCCTGCTAGATCTTTAAAGTTGGCACCGATCATACAGTAGATTATAAAAGATGTAATCCTTAAATGCCATTTATGCTGCTACAGTAAAGACATTCTGTGTTATTTCTAGAAGCTGTTTAAACATTCTTTTTTTAATTTTTAGAAACAGCTTTGTGTAAATAATTGTATAGATGTGTACGTAATTTTAAGAACTGTTTCCTACATGCCTGGTAGCAAAAGTTTAAACAATTTTTATTTTGTTATAAATTGTATTTATTTTATTTTACAAATAAATTTTACCTTAAAAAAATGATTTTTATGTGACGTACATGTAATCATGTAAAACAAATAAGGGAATATTTTACAGTTACCCATAATTACCTGCAATAATGTTAGATTAACATCAAGGCTACTTTTAATTAGGTGCACATGAGATACCCAACGTATAAAATATTTTGAATACGCCCCTGTGCAAAATGTAGGTACTGTGGTGTTGTGATGTTGGCTGCATAACCAAACGTCTAATTAGTTGTCAAAATGACATAAGTGATAACAACAATCGGAAACATTCGTAAGTAATTAATGTTATCAATTTGCTTAATAAAGTGGTTTTAGTCGTTATTCAGTAGCACTTCTACTCTCAAGAGGGTTAATATAATTCATAAATATCCCTCAATTAGTAATGATATTTAACATTAACCTAATAGTTTACCATATGTGCTTTTCCAAAAATCACATGAAATTGATTTTATAAAAACGGTTTAATGTCCTGTTTTATATGCAATATAGCTAGCTATAATCGTTTGCAAGAGTCTGTTTATGAGTTATACATCGGGTAACTTAAGCAAGTCCCGTAGTTCAAAATTTTAAATTCACCACCGTGTTTCCAGTACTTATTTCATGCATTTGCTTTCAGATATTTGCAAAATGAATGAATCCACACAATTAAAAACGTTACAAGTAAAGTATTGCATGGAAAATTGTTATAATTATAGCACTGTATGCAACGCTCATGGCTCGTTTGTACATATGTTGCATGTAATATTGTATTCTATTTAATTATCTTCTTAATAGGTAAATATATGGTTGTTGTGATGTGTTAAAAGGCAAAAAAATCATGAAAATAGTGCCTTGAAGTAATCTATGTGACTTTTTTTGTAGTTTAATAAACATTTACAGCTTTAAGTAGATCATGCGTTTGAATTTTTTAACAATAAATATAAAACATTAAAAAACCACCAAGTTAGATAGAAAATAATCTTTGAATTTATTTAATTCGTGTGTAGTAATTTTGTATTAAAATTTCCTTCACATAGACATTTAAAAAGACATTTATAAATGAATTCTAATGCCTTTGTAGCTTGTAAAATTATTAATTTATAAGATTATCACAGTACCAAAACACAATTTATATTAATTTAAAAACTTGCAGTATATTTTTTGATATATGAACTAATTTTTAATATACAGGGTGTTTCATAAATATTGCAAAAAAAATCAAGTGGTGATTCCTTATCGAAAATTAAGGGGGGTGTTTCATATAAAATTTTGTTCCTTAGACGTCTCCTTTCTGAGTTCACCCCCCTAAAGGCTAAAAGGGAGCGTAAAATTAGGTTGACTTGTTTTATTTTTTACTCAAAAACTGTAGGTTTTACGAGAACAACTAAAAAACAAAAGAAGTTTCTAAATAAATCAATCTTTAAAAAAAATATTTTAAAATTGCAAAATTTCAACCCACCAAAAAGTTCTGATAAAAAAAAACAACAGGGGTCGCACTTTTCAGCCCCCTGTGAAGGTGGAAGATGATTGAAAATGTTACTATGGGAAACCTTTTAACAAGTATAAAACATCTACCAAATATCATTCTTCTTCATTTATCCAAACTTGAAAAATAAAATAAAAACCTAATTTTACACTCCCCTTTAGGGGGGTGTAACTCAGAAAGGAGACGTCTAAGAAAAAAAAATTATATGAAAGACCCCCTTAATTTTCGATAAGGAATCATCACCTGCATTTTTTCGCAATATTTATGAAACACCCTGTATAAAAATTCAAAATTGAATTAAAGAAAAAAGTCTTAATTCAAAATTATTAATGTAGCGTCTTAGTAAATGGGCTTACAAAAAAAATAATTCGTAATTTGTTGGTAAAAGTTTGTGTTGATTATATTTATTCACATTTTATACTAGTTTAAATCACTCATATTTAAACAGTTTCGTAGCTTTGCGCTGCTTCATCGATAGAAAAAATGTTTATGTTATTTTCTCTGCAGACTACGATAAATTAGATAAAAAAATTTTAATTAAATACTTGGACTCCCATAAAAATTTAATTAATTGAATTAAACGACTGTTATCTCGGGGGGTGGTCTGATTTGCAACTTATTTTATCAAAATATTTACATTTCGTTGAAATTTATCACTAGGAGAAAATTTTCCATAGGATTATCTTTGCCATATGACACAACGATTGCCTTCAAAATGAAATGTTTGTTCGTAAAACCAAAATTATTTATAAACAGAATGTTGAACCTAGCAACCAATGTACGAAAACAATATTAGTTAAGTAATACCGCTAAAGAATTTGATAGCAAATGCGTATTACGCAAATCGTCGCCGGGTCAGTTACATTTACGTGATTTTTTTATGTAATATGATAATATTTTGGCGGCTCTGATGAAATCGCCCCACTTTTCGATCTATTTAGGGCACATTAAAGGACGAACAAAAAAATGGAAAAGAAGCAAAAGCGATGTATTTATTTATTATCACGTCCAGGGCCGGAACAAGGCATTTTTGCGCCTCGGGCTGATGTATTTTTCGGCGCCCCTATTAAGGAAACACATGATATAAGTTATAAGATATCCAGTTTTTGTTTCCTTTTCTGCGTCCGTCCAGAAAAGCAGTTGTTTTCGATCAATTTTTAGGCTGGAAAATATATCTTTACTAGCCTAGGCCAGAAAGTAACTGGTTGCCTTGGTAATAACAACTCTTTACCGGCCTAGGCCGGAAAGTAACTGGTTGCCATGGTGATGAGTTGTTTTGTTGATTTGCCCAATCAAACAAGCGTCGTTATTCCGCTGCATTCCTTCGGTCTCTTTTCGCTTTTGCATAAAAACATATAAAGGAACAATTTTATCTCGTTGCATGCGCCCCCTGATTGATGCGCCCGGGTGCGAAGCACCCCCGGCACGGCGCGCCCCTGTGCAGGCCCTGCTATCCTATATCTTGTATCCCGCGTTTTAATCCGGGCCTGATCACAGCTCCATATTGGGTCAAAAACAGCGGATTAATAAATGCTGACCGGAACATTCCAATGCGGTGATAAAGCTTATTTACACCAAACTTTTTTAAAAAGTTCATAATTAAACTTCATTAAATCACAGCGTTATCTTATGTTATACATATTTTCAACGAACTTACAACCTCTAGTTACAAAATTTTATATTATCTGGTATTAGCAGGTTACGAAAAAATCAATGCCGTTTTTAATTGCCAATTCGTGCGCCGTTCTAAAATGGGTCATTACTGCGTCCGTCGTTTGATGGGGACGCATTTTCGAAAAGTTTAGTTTGGGGAACTCGCGGAGCTTTTGCACCAAAAATTTCGTGCCAATGGAAAGTTACTGTAACCCCTCACAGGTCAACAGTCGACCTTTAAAGATAATAATTTTCCGTTGAAATATTTTACTAAAAGCCGATTCGATACAAAGTGTTGTCAGACACTATGGCGCTCAAAAATAGTTAATACTGTTTTCCGACGACCACTATGTAAAGCGAGTAATTTCGCACGACTTACTACTACTGAAAATGACAAATTTCGCATGACACCGGAAATTGTGTGCAAAGTGCACTTTGCGTGTGTAAAGTGACGATTTCCGCTACATTACACACGCTAAACGCGCTGTCAAGTTAACGTGAAGAAAATCTAACCTCACAAATGTCAAGTGTCACCAACGTCAAAAAAATGTTATTTTCACAATTTTTTTGCAGAATTAATGATTATGTCTAAATGGTCGTCGGAAAAGCATAGTGTACAACTCGTGCTGAAAGAATATTTCACACTCGTATGACTGAGCCACTCGCCTGACGGCTCGTGGCTCAACTGTCGTACTCGTGTGAAATATTCAGCTTTCAGCACTAGTTGTACAATATACTATTACTTGCAGAAAAGAGGTTACATTGTATCTACAATGAAATTTTTAAGTCTAGTCGCTAATGGAGATAGTACCGAAAGACCTTGTTGTCATGAACGGTGATAGAAAATAAATCTGTGCAAGATATTGTGCACGTGCGTTCGCTCGCACGTTTTACGAGTTTGTTTGCACTTATTTTTATTAACACGAAAACAATTTCGCATCAATAGATCTTTGAAGTTCAACCAAACGTCAATGGTATTTTTCTTGATGAAAAATCGCTTGGATTTTCTTTAAAAACCCTAGAATAGTGGAAAAAAATACGCTGGAATTTATATGCAGTGTTATCCACTAGGCCTTCTGCTTCTTACTTGTTTTTGTTGTACAGGGTGTCCCCGAGATAAATACAACTTGGATTATTTCGTTTGTTTTTGTGTTTCCTGAAGATGCATAGGTAAACTGTTAAGAAACCTGCAAAAGCGTTTTTGAAAACTTAACTGGCCACAAGGATTAGTGTAGCTTACACTCATGGCCAAATTTTTGTGCGTAAAGAAATTAGCAGCAAAAATTAATCATTTAAAAATTATATTTTTACTTGAAAAATTATTGTCACAACTTCCTGTAAATATCTAGAAGACACAGGCGCTTTACGGCTACAATAAGCAGATTTTGTCACTGGCTGTTGTGCTCAGTTTCGTTTAAGCAAAACATGAAAATGATTTGAACTCTAAGACCTATATTAACCGACATTTTTGTCCCTGAAATTGAGTTTCTACTCCTCCAAACAGTTCCATAATTATCCCATTCCTTTTCCGATTATATTCCGCACTTAAGGTAATCGTTTTCAGCTCGGTTCCTGCACTTTCTTCCACTTTTTCATCGATTAAACGAACGAGGCCACATCTGCTTTGTTGTATAAAAAATACTGGGAGCATTTTTCCTGTAAGTTGCAAAACCTAACTTTCCGAACTGAAATTATTTGTTAAAAAGTTACCTGCTTATAACACTTCTTCCGGGCACTTAACAATTGAAAACTTGCCCAACGAGCGTTCGCTCGGTAATAACAAAATTTGATTTAGTAATTACGACTTAAAGCCGTGAGAAAATATAAAAAATAAACGCGCACGCGCGCGCTAAAATTTGTATTTAAGGCTTACCGTGTTTGTTTACGAGGTGATAAGAAACAATTTAAAAATTCTTTAAGCTACATTCAGTACGTGATTTTTTCAAGTTAAGGCGGTTTTAAAACTTCCAATTTTTAGTTCATTTGATTACTTTTCACTTCTCTAATCTTAGCTAAAATTTGTTGGTTACAACAGGGCATTTTTGAGCAAGCAGCCACAGAACTTTGCTGAATCTGCAAAGGAAAGTGTTTGACGTATATGATCCTTATATAAAAGCCGAAGAATTAAACCCCCAAAGCAGTTTTGGTAGTATTTCAGTAATTCCTTACTTATTTTTTGATAATTGTGGGCAAATTGGGGTTAATTCTAGCATTTGCTGTATAATTTCTGAGGTGAAAAACTCCCCCATGAAAACTGCATAGACTAAACGTAGAGTCGAAGATGTCAGCTAATAACTTTTTTAAATGTTACACGTAAAACCCCTTTTCATTTTCAGGAGTAGGATATATTATTATGGTTTTAAATGGTCCTCTTTTTAAATTTACATGTACTATTACTGATTTATTATAATTATAAAGGTTTGATAAGGAATATCATGTTCTGTATGTGTAATAACTCGTGGATCTAGACTTATAGTGGACCATCAATATGATTAAATTATTATTATTGCTAATTGGGAGGTGGGGATGCGCCGTATATAATTTACATAAGCACGAGAGGCGATTAAGTTATAACTTAACAATAAACGTGTCAAGAGTTCCTTGCTTATCATAAAACTGTGATTCATCTCTTGTGTACCAGTAACGTAACAATGGACAAGAGCTACGGGAGTATCAACGTGCAGTGGTTCGTAAGTAATTTTTTTAAATTAATTCAAACATGATTCAGACTTAAAACTTTATGTAGGGGCTGTATAGAGCCTTTGCAATAAAAAACAAACGGCAATTTTGAACTTAAAGAACATTAGTTGCTTAAAAACGTTACATACATAGGTAGGTCGCGAATAATACGAATTCGATTAGTACGATATTTTATTTAATGCTAGTTATGATTGCGTTTAAAGAGAAATTTAGTGGGTACGCGTTTTTTCCACATTATTATGATTCGGCGCTCAAAATTTAAGGTTGTACAACTTCTGTACATTACAATAGACAGTTAGTTCGTTGTGTTGACTTGCGCGTATGTGTTGCGTATTCTTGTGGTGCCATGCGTTTTTGTCACAGGTAATGTACATTTTATTCTGTATACAGGGTGTTGCATGACCAAACGGCCAAACTTAAGGAGCATGTTCCTTGGGCCAATTTAAGCAAAAAGTGTTATATAAACCATAGTCCAAAACTCGATGGTTATCGAGTTATAGACCTTTAAAGTTTATTAAAAAAAGGTCAATTTCAACACATAAAAGTATGAAATACCGCTTTTATCTTCTAAAATATTGATTTAACACGTTTTTTATAAAATTTGCATCGCCATTTTTTGCCGTGAAAGTTGCTCTTGTTTTAACAATTAAAAATACTTTGGTGGTTTTTCATTCATACACCCGCAGTAATGTCAAATTTTTTTCTTCCTGTACCCAAAATAAGGTGTACTTTTGCTTGGTAAGTTTCTTATTGGCTCATTCGAGTTTTTAGTAGCCAGTTTTAAAAGTGAGGGTGAACTTTTAACATCGCTCGGTGTTTAGTAAGGTTTCTTTATTGGTTCTGTAAGTTTTCTTCGTTTTATGAAGAGTTAGCCGTTTGTATATAATAATTCGGTTGAAACACGCGAGCTGGGTAGATTTTTGTGTGGCCCTGCTCGTGAAATTTGCTAGCTGTTTCAAAAACGCAGGTACTTTAAGGAATTTTTGTTGTTGTTAATGATCAATATTTTAATCTCATCTAAATCTGTTCGCGCTTATAAAGTTACACATTTGCAAAAACTAATATGTATGATCGATTTTAATACCTACAGTATTAGTTTTATTGCGTATTTGTTATCTATAATACGTATAACTAGTATCGAACAATCCCATAAAATTTTATCGCACTAATTATATTTAAACAACGTTTGTGTACTCAGTTATGGTTTTGTGTTTGTGTAGTTTGACGGTCATGCATTTAAGGAATTTGTATGTACGTGGTATTAGATATTTAGTTTTACAAAATCTTTGGTATTAATTCATGTATAGTATTTATTTATTTAGTCATGAGTCCTTCTACTGTTAGATGTAGGACTGTTGAGTTGTGTTGTGCTGACTTTTTTCCATGATTTTCTGTCTTGTGCTAGCTTTTTTATGTCTTTCCATTTGATGTTTCTATCCGTTGCTGCTTTTTTAACGTCGTCTTGCCAGGCTTTTCTCGGTCTACTTTTTTTGTTTTTCCCTGTGATCTTGCTTCATAGGCTTTTCTGGTTAACCTTTCTACTTTCATCGTATAATTGTGACCCAACCATCCCAGCTGTCTTTCTAGTATTTTTGTTTCAACTGATTTTATCTTTAATTGTTCTCTATATGTTTCGTTTCTGATTCTGTCTTTTTTGGTTTTTCCTTGGCTTTTTATTGGAAATCTCATGTCAGCTGCATTCACTCGGCTACTATTTTTATTTGTAGTGTCCACGTTTCACTGCCGTATAAAAGTGCCGGAGTTACTACCTTTTTGACCGCTTCCAGTTTTGTTCGTTTTGGGACTTCTCTATTTCGAAAAAAAATTGTTCTTAAACTGTTAAATATAATTCCCACATTTCCTGTACTTTCGCTTATTTCCTGGTCCATTCCTCCATTTTTCTTTATGATCACTCACTTAATTTAATAAGAACACTTATATTTAATTTTTATTCGTAGCACCTAACACAAACATCCTTCAAACGCTCTACGCACATCCACTGTCCACATTTTACACAAAATCTTCGCGTTGTCTTGTCCCTGCTTCGTCCACATTCCTGACAACGTCCTCTATTTCCTCTTCGCTCCGAAATGTTTTCTTTCATTTGTGGTATTCCTAGAAGTAATTTCGCCTTTAGTCTGATTTCCACCCTTACACTATTATTTTATGATTATTTCCGCGGAGGTGGTCCCCTTTCGGGTTCCTGTACTGCGACCTGTTGGTCTATTGTACCCTCTGGTGATAGCCACTTAAAGAAGTCCTGTGTTTTTGAAAAACTCCAGGATTTTCTTTAAGGGTGTTTTTCTTAGCTCTTCTTGGTTGGCTTTTTCCATCCCTAGAAGTCTGCGCCGATAGGGTGTGAATCCTTCACACTGGCATATTACGTGCAGAGGAGTTTCTTCTTCTTCACCACATCCTCTACATATATCGGTCTCAGAGAGCCCTATTATGTAGAAGTGTTTGTTTAACCCACAGTTCCCTGTGACAAGCCCTGTGGCTGCTCTGATGTCTGCTCTGCTCATCCTGAGCATTTCTTCTGTCTTCTCTTTGGAGACCATTGACAGGATAGCCTTGGAATGGGCTTGTCCTGCAACTTTTTTCCAATGAGCATTGTGCTCTTGTGTTAGTATGTCATTAAGACACCGCTTGGCTGTTCCATAGGATGTACCAACTGCGGGTTCTGGTCCGAAGAAAGGTGTCTCGCTGCCAATTTTGGCTAGGCGATCCGCCTTCTCGTTCCCTGGTATATTAGTGTGCCCTGGGCACCATACCCTTACACTATCATTTTCCGTTCTTCTAGATATTTGAGGTTTTATCAACTCCCACGCAATATTTTCTAGAAATTCATTCCTCTTTATTTTATCTCTCTCTCTCATCATTTTTATCCTCTTCAGTGTCTGACCACAGAACATACACAAGCTGTCTGACTCGCATTCCTCAAACCATTTCATCCAAACATTAGGATCCTTACTTGTTTCAATTTTGCGTTTTTTTGGTTCCGCCATCTTTATAAACCTATAAAATAACAATTATCCCATTTAACACAATTGCTATACAAATAATAATTTAAGAAATCAATAAAATTACAAATGAAATTCAAAAAATAAAATTTACCAGTTTAGTCGAGTGGGTGACACCCGTAAACCGCTTCAAATAACACTCTTTTACTACACAACCGTACAAAAACAGAAGTCGCCTGCAAACTGAAAACCAAGCGGAATGTGTTTTGAGAAGGTACTGATAATCCAAAAATGCCACGAGCGGCCGTTTTAAAAATAACTTATTTTGAAAACAACTGGGTGACACATGTCAACCAAACGCCTACTCCAGGGTTAATTGTCAAAATCGAGTTGGCTAGAATTAATTTCTTAAAATATTGGAAGTAGTGGAAAAATTAAGTTGACTTGAGAGCATTTTCGAATTATGGTTTATTGCAGTTAAAAAAAAAAAACGTTTAAGCTCGTGCAAGGGAAGTTTAGATGTAGGTTTAAGGTTTATGAACGCTTTTCTTGGCTACAATTTATTGCTGGTATAAAAAATTTGAACGCGAAAAGAGTGCATTTTAGCATCAAAAAGGGGTAGGACGTCCTACTAAATTCAATTACAACTTTTCCCAAGTATTTCTAGCAAATTTTACTGTACATTCTCGTTTTAGATGTTATAAATAATGTATTATATAAAACTTTATGTTATATTCGTGAATAAATAATAGCAAATCATTTGATACTAACAAGTTACATTGCCTACATTGGTGGATAGTAATATCTGATCTCTCCAGACTATTTCTGGACGTTATTTTTTGGGTGGCTTAAATGATAAATATATTTATTTAATTACACGTGTTTATTGAATATTTTAAAGCTGTTTATCAGCGTTTAAAAGCAGACGTTAATGTACTGTTGAAATTTTACTAGTGCGTGCCCGATTAAAAACAGTGTGTTATCAAAATATATATAGCGGAATTTTACTATGTGATAAGACCCATATGGTGTTAAACTTTATTTTTAACTTTGGTTAATTAGCAATGCCTTTGAAATAATTAAGTTAGGATAACTGTTTCCAGCGTCTTTGTAAAGATCGTCAAGGTTGCGAATTGTGTTTTGTAAACTGTTCTATTTTTTCTTTTATTATCTGTTTGTTCAATTTGAAATAATAAGGGTGTACCTATTGGTTTGCTGAAGGCGTTAGAAAAAAAAACTGTGGTGGTTTTATGTCTATTTGTTTCATAAAAACTATTTTAGAATGTCGTTGAGTTGAAAAAATCAAAATTTTGAGTTTGGTGTAGGGGACAATCTATAATTGGTTGTGGGTTTATTATGCTAACGAATTTTTCCAGATTTATTTTTTTAAATTAACCCCAAATGCTTTTTTTTTTTTGGGTTTAATTCCAAGACAGTTTCGCGGCGCTGCGCTGCTTCAGTAGAAGGAAAAAGTTTTTTTTTTTTACTGACGAAGTGACGCGAAGTGAAACTTTGAATAGAAATGGGTGAAAAATAGGGGAAGAATTATGAAAAATTTTTAATTTGAAAATACTTGCTTACATACAAATGTTTTTTTTTTCCTATTTAAAGTTACTTTTGGTTTTTGGAAAATACTGTTTTTTTAAACAAATTTTTTTTTTTCTATGCTTCATTGCATTGTGTTGCGTCTGTTGCATGTGCATGTCTGGAAACTGATTCTAAATATCTGACGTTGGATTTATTTTACAGCATCCCAATGGGCAAACGAAGCAAAAAACAAAGATGAAAGAGGAAAAGCGACCGCTGCTGGACAGTGAGTCGCAAAGTGATACCACCGAACCAACCAACGAGGCCATCCTCGATCTAGGAAAACCGATGATAACTAGCCTGTCGCATAAATTAGGAGAATACGATCCGGTTTTGAACCGAGACCTGGAACATCCGACGTCGAATGTTGACACCATGATACATTTGCTTAAAGGCAATGTCGGTACCGGTATACTGGCCATGCCCGACGCTTTCCGTAATTCCGGTTGGGTCGTCGGCATACTAGGAACGTTGTTTATGGGGGCCATTTGCACGCATTGCATGCACATGCTCGTGGCTTGTGCGCACGAGCTCTGCAGGAGAACGCAAACGCCGGCGCTGAGTTTTGCCGAAGTCTCTGGGGCTGCTTTCGAAACTGGACCTGAACCGTTGCAAAAATATTCTCGTTTTGTCAAGTAAGTAATAAAATATATTTGTATGAACCTTCATGTAACGTAAACCGTGTACAAAATAATTGTATGAACCTAAAACAAACCTAGACCACATAAAAAATATATTTATGACCCTGAACCGAGTTCGAATTGCACGGGAAATACTTTGATGAACCTGAACCAAATCCAAACCACATAAAAGATGTTTTTATGAACCTTAACCGAATTCGAGTTGCAATTTAAAAAAGTTCTATGAACCTGAATTAAACCTACATTGTAATAAAAATATATTTATGAACCTGAACCGAATTCGAATTGCATGGGAAATATTTTGATGAACCTGAACCAAATCCAAACCACATAAAAAATACTTGTTTGAACCTCAACCGAGTTGAGTTGCAATTTAAAAAATTCTGTGAACCTGAATTGAACCTAAATTGTAATAAAAATATATTTATGAAGCTGAACCGAATTCGAATTGCATGAAAATTATTTTTATGAACCTGAACCAAACCCAAACCACATAAAAATGTTTTTATGAACCTGACCTAATTTGAGTTGCAATCAAAATGTTCCTATGAACCTGAATTGAACCTAAATTGTACTAAATATATATTTATGAACCTAAACCGAATTCGAATTCAGTTTATTATGAACCTCGACTAAATTTGGATTGCAATCAAAATTTTCCTATGAACCTGAAATGTACCTAATTTGTAATCAAAATAATTTTATGTACCTGAACCCAAATCGAACCTCATAAAACATATTTTTATGTACCTGAACCGAAATCAAACCGCATAAAATATATCTCCATGTACCTGAACCGAATCAAAACCCAATTTCCATGAATACTATTGACCCTGAACCTATAATGATCCATCCCAACTTTTTTAATTTAATTGACGAAATGTCTCGTGTAAAAATTAATTATATACCATTAATTGAGGCTCGAAGCGACCGAACTTGTAAAATATAATTTTTCCTTACAGATCGCTTATCAATGTCTTCTTGTGCGTCACGCAAATAGGCTTCTGTTGCGTGTACTTCGTTTTCGTCGCGGCTAATCTTCACGACGTTGTGAAACATTATTTCGCCGACATAAACGTGCACTGGTACCTCGTGTTGCTTCTCATTCCGATGATCTTGCTGAACTGGTTGAAGAATTTGAAATATCTCACGCCGGTTTCGCTCTTCGCCACGATTTTGACCTGCTGCGGTTTGACGGTTACGTTTTTCTACATGCTGCAAGGACTTCCGGACACGTCCAGTGTTAACGCCTTCTCCACATGGGCCCAGTTACCTTTATATTTTGGAACGGCGATATACGCGTTTGAAGGCATTGGAGTTGTAAGTTGAAATAATTTTATGGGCGTGCAATAACTTAATTGAATGGGGGGACCTTGTCAAGTATTAAAAAAAAAATGGTGATTGAGAAAATGTTTGGATCGTGCTATTAAATTTTTCAAATGGCCCCCATAGAATGAAATAAATTTTTTTTTACATTTTGGTGGCTTGCAAAATGATCTTAAGGCAAAATTTTAAGTCCCGAATTATTTTTAAATACATTCATCTTTTAAACAAAATTTTTCTCGAAACATTTTTTAAAATTATGAAACTTTAAAATACAGTACAGTAACATTTTTTTTTATCAGGTGTTACCTTTAGAAAATAATATGAAAACTCCCCAAGACTTCAGCGGATGGACTGGTGTATTGAACACAGGGATGGTGATTGTCGCTTGTCTCTACACTGCAGTCGGATTTTTTGGCTACTTAAAATATGGAGAATTGGCCAGGCAAGGAAGTGTCACCCTGTATCTGCCTCCAAATGAAATGTGAGTACTTTTTTAAGTTTGAATAAAAGTTTTTCAGTCAGTTTTGAATTGTTAAAAACTTTATATTTTGATGTACAGGGTTTGATAATTTTTTGCAATAGTTTTGGAAATTTTTTGGATAATTTTCGGATTTGATATAAAGAATTTCGGGATGGTACCCTCCTTTATGAAGTAAAAACAATTCTTTGGCTACATGTCAATCTGTTTTCATGTGGCTACATCAAAATTATATCAATTAACTTTTTTTGTCAAAAACATTTTTACAAAAAAAAGAGCTTTTTCGTGAATTGTGTAGGTACTCAAAACTGACGATGAATCAGATTGCCTTATGGCAGGCTGTCTTCATAACATGATGTTTTTTAAATTCTTATTATTAATATTGTTTATTATTGCTTATAGGTCACTTAATGAACCAGTAAAAACTGGATTAAATATAGCTAACACATTTAGAACAAACATATGATTTCAGTATCGTGACATATCCCATATTACATAGTCAAAATTGCTACAATGATAACACCACGACGATATCTTGTTGCTAATAAGATTTAACCGGCAGCGATTGACTCATTAAAATAATTGGATGATGTCTGTGTACGCTGATAATTTTGTAATAAAATAACACACAAATAATGACTTCATCTGTAATAATAAAAATTGTAAATAAATTTTGTGCAATATTATAGAGCAAAATATGCTGTTACTTTGAAATTTTTGAATATATTTACCAAATTTGCCAAATGGAAGGGGTTTTTAATTTTTTTAAGACTAAAAACGTATTTACCCCTCAATACAACCGTTAATTTTTAAGAAACATTCATAAATAATATTATTTTCTTCAAAAATTGTGTCTCGTAGTGCAGTACTAATTAATAATTGCAAAAAAACTGTTTTTTTGCTTTTCCGTTACACTAAAATGTTTAAAACAATTTTTTTTGAGCATGTTTGGTTTAAACAAAATCCCCAAGGACCATTATTATGTAATTTTTAATACAAATTCGCGCTCAGTGAACTTAACAGTTGAAATATTAAATTTTAAAAAAGTACGGCGTGAAAGCTCGTAAACCCGCCCCCTTTACCACTCCACTGGTTTAAATAATTTTATTTAATTAGTATTAAAAGGTATCATATACTAATCAACTTTATGCCAAATTTCATTCCTCTGCCTTGAAAGGGTTTTGAGATTTATTAAAAACTTGAATTTGGGGCCCTTTTTTGGGGGGGCCGTTCCTCACTTGGGAAACATTTAAGACGTGTTAATGGGAACTTTTCCTTTTAAAACAAGCTTTACATTCTTTCCAGGACTATGACAGAATCATTTTGCAATGTGACACCCTGTTTAAACATTATAGAAACAAAGAGTATGCTGTGAAAACAAAACAAAAAACACAGTTTGAACAAAAGATGAACAATTTGGTTCTGTGTTTGTCTCAAAAAACTGCATATTTTTGGCTAGTAAGCAGTTTCTTTATCTTAAATATATTAAACAAGATACCCATGTAATCCCATCGAATTTGGTTCACCCTGTATCATTGGCGTCTGCAGAAAATTTTCCAGAGGGGGGCAAAGCATAGAGACAAATAATAATATATGTATATAACTTTTAATTTAATTTGTTAATTTTTATGATTTGTTTTTACAAGTACTATTTTTTACTCGATCCCGGGGGGAAGCAAGTGCCCCGTTGCCCCCCCGCGTACGCCCATGCCCTGTTTAGTGATTTAAAGTGAAACACTATTTGAATGATATTAATTATTAATTATTCTTTTGTTTCAGTTTGGCCCAATCTGTACGGCTAATGATGGCAGTGGCAATTTTCCTTTCGTACGGTCTCCAATTTTATGTCCCCTTTAACATCGTGTGGCCGAGCATCAAAACTTACTTTTCCACGGAAAAATCGCAGTTTATCGGGGAGCTGGTTACTCGTACCATTTTGGTCATCATTACATTCTGCCTGGCAGCGATGATACCAAACCTGGGAGCTGTTATTTCGTTGGTTGGCGCGTTTAGCAGTTCTGCACTTGCTTTAATTTTCCCCCCGATAATCGAAATCGTCACATTCTGGCCCAACAAGCTCGGGCAATACAAATGGGTATTGTGGAAAGATATCGCAATAATGTTGTTCGGTTTTGCCGGATTTATCCTTGGCTCCTACGTCAGCATTTTAAATATTCTATATCCGGAAGAGTAAGTCTTTATTTAAGTACAAATCCGTGTAATTTATTGTATTTTAGATATTTATATCCCATGAATTTTATTTATTGTACATTTTTGTCTGTGACAATAATTTACAATATTGTTGTGATATCGACAATAATACATGTGATGTTATTTATTATGTAGCGATTAGTAAATTTTATTTCATGGTGATGTAAAATTTAAAATCGATGTCGTATGTGTTCCTTTTATTTTCTCATATTTGGGATCAGTATTGTAGTTTATTTACGAAGTGTTCACATATTATTATATATTTTATAAATATTTTTAAAATACTTCTCTATATTTATTTTGTATTATAGCTGAATTATTAAAGAATAATAAATGCTATTGTTTACTATAAATTGATTTTTTTATTTACTAGTAATTTCTATTTACCTTATTTTTAACAAACTAAACCACAAAAACATTTTAATTATCAAACAATAACTAGAACACAATACTTGTCAACAATTATTATATTTTTTATTGTATAGCAAATACATATCTATGAAAATATTATGCATTTTTCAAGTTTACAATTGACCTACAATAACGATAATTGATGTTACCGCTTGTTTACAGAATTCCAGCGTATTATGTTAAATCATTATTGATAAACCTCGACTTCTACAGTATCAGCTGATAGTTTTTAAAACCTTGAATAAAATCTTTGAAAAAACATTTTTAATAAAATACTGGAATTAATAGAGCAATGTGTACTTGAAATGAAAAACATTTCATGGAAGAACAATTGACTAACAAGCCTTCATTTGTTTTTTTAGAAGTACTTTTGCAACTTATAAACAATAATAGAATCAAATATGCAATACAAAAACAAAGTTTTCTGAAACAAGCAAAAGAAAGCAAAATAGTTTGGGGTAGCTTTTTTAAGATTATTTATTACTTCGAATATAATTTGTCCTCGGACATTAATTTTTCAAATAACTGGCACCCTTATTCAACTGTAACGGGGGGAAACCCCCACTAAGGGAGTAATTAGCAATTATATAAAAAAGTATTGACGATTCTAAAAGAGTACTTCATTTAAAAAGTCTTTTTAAATTAATATTGCAGGACTATGGTGTTTTTAATACGTTTAGGGCTTACTAATTGATTTTAATTGTTTAAATAATTTCTTATATAGCGCCTCTGTTAGGGTTACCTCAAATTAATATAAGGAAAGTTGTACTAAATACCAATAGAGGGCAAAGATGGTTTTGTTTTGATGTATGACAGGTTAGAAAAAATACAGATGACAGATGTGAGAAATTATTTTAATAAATGCGTTTTGAAAAGTTTGTAGGTGATTTTATTGTTTAATATGTACGTTTGCTGTGCATGATCAACAGTAATTAGATTTATTTTACCCCAGATATTTATTTCTGGAGAAATATTGTAAGTATGGAGTTTATACTTTAATTTTTATTACGATTTTTTTATTATTTGGACTGTTAATGTGAATTATTTCTAGTTTTAACATGCCGAACGAGAAAAAGAAGATGTTTCCTAGAAAGGGAACCGGTACGGTCCCAAAATGTAAATACCGCAACAATATATCTGATTTAAATCACAACGACGGACACCGCAATGTCTTACCTAATAATTTGGTATGTAATATTATAAAAATGTATTTTTTTGGCAAACTGTAACAGGAAGAACGCTGCAGTCATACTTTGTTTTAACTATCGTGCTAGTTCTAGTTTTATACTGATGATGAACTTATTCCAAAAATAAGCGTCTAAATATAGCATACTCTAGTTAACGCATTATATTCTGAGCTGCTTTTTATCTCTTTCCAAAGGGTTCAGATTGGCAACGACACGACTTTTCAAATTACTCCAGATATCCAGGCCGAAATTTTTACCCAATTAATTCGTACATGATGGAAACTCCTTTAACAGAGGAACAAAATCAGTACGCTAGACCAAGTGAAAGTTCACATTTAAATTTATCAGGTTAGTAGTGTGATAGGATTAAGTTTTGTGCGTTCTATCGGTGTTTGTTTCTTAGTTAATGGCACATTGTCGACCCCGAACACGAGCGGCTCAGCTTCGAGACGTGATTCTGTAGGGACGATACCGAAATGTGATAACGTCACGAAATATCCAGATAAGAAACAAATCGAGGATAAATTGAATCAGATTCGTGAATATTTGCGTGTTACAACATCGCTTATGTCGAGTATTAAGAACAATGAAGACCAGGTACTGTAATTTTTTACATTAACTTAATTTTTAAGTGAAAAAAATTTAGATTTCAGTCAAAATCGTGTAGTAAGTTTTTATAAAAATAATTGTATGAAAATTGCATGCTCTGAGGCATGCAATAGCTGTAGGGGGGCTCTGATGAGTTTTCTATTATACAAATATAAATTCTGTATGACTGTCCACGCATTTTACCTCAGCAATATTGATAATTTACAAATTATACCACACACATGGATTGAGCTCAGATTTTTTCAACTCTCAAGCATTTCTGGTTTTCTCATGTTTTTTTTAAGTGCTATTTTATTGAAACTGCATTTTTTAATTGACTTTAAGAAACCAGTTTTAATCTTTGAATTTCTCAGTAACTTGTTTTGCTACTAAATTAGATGTAAACATGTTTTGCAGTCTTATCTCACTGGCAACATTTTTATGTTCATCATCTGAATGTTGTGTGAGGATTATGGATCTCGTTTTGCCAAAATAAATTAAGTTTCCGTCTTAAATGAGAATAAATGTTTGTGTGAATGGATTCTTAATCAAATTAATGTAGACTGAAACTTAATTAGGTTTTCACATGGAAACTTGTATAAATTATTGCTTTTTGATATCCATTGTACAACGTAGGCTGTAAAGATTTATAGCCAAATAATTGTTGTGTAACTGTAGGTGACACATATCGTTTTTAACGTGTTGTTTTAAGTGTTTCGCTTTCGATCCATTAGCTCCAAATTAATGCATGTACTTTATCTTATGTGACTGTGTAAGTTATACAGGATTGTACAGGGTGGACCAAATTCGATGGGATTTTATCGATATCTTGCTTAATATTCAAGATAGAGAGACGGTTTAATTACCAAAAATATGCAGTTTTTTGTGACAAACTCAGAACTGTTTTCAAAAATATTCTATCATTTCTGGTTTTTGAGTTATTAGAGAAAAACTTTTTTTTTTTTTTCAATTTATTATGTGTCATATCTCTCTTATTGTTGTAAATATCGAAAAGGTTTATGGAAATTAATTTTAGATCTTTATGTACATTTTGATAGTACTAAAAAAAAAATTTTAGCTCGCCGTTAAAAAGTTGACATAAACTTGCCTTTTTTAAATGGAAGTTATAGTTGGCTATGACCTATTTAAATTACTTATTTTTTTCTATTCCAAATATATATGGGTTGATGTATTTATTTTCAATAATACGCAAGTTACAAAGGTTTTTTTTAATTTTTTTAAAGATGAAAAACAAAAATGATGCTGTAAAAACAAAAAAAGAAACAAGTGAACCGGAAATGATGGAATATATTTGAAAACTGTTCTGAGTTTGTCCTAAAAAACTGCACATTTTTGGTAATTTAACCGTTGCTCTATCTTGACTACTAAGCGAGTTAACCATGTAATCCCATCAAATTGGGACCACCCTGTACAGGTTGGACCAAATTCAATCAGATTATATCGGTATCTTGCTTAATATTCAAGATAGAGAGAACGTTTAAGTGCCAAAAACATGCAGTTTCTTGTGACAAACTCAGAACCGTTTTCAGAAATACTGCATAATTTCTGGTTTTACAGTTATTAGTGAAAAACTGTTTTTTTTTTCATTTTAATAACGTGTCAGATCTCCGTTATTGTTGTAAACATAAAAAAAATGTGTGAAGATTATTTTTAGGTTCTTTTACGTAGAATTTGATGGTGCTTAAAAACAAAATTCACACTTGCCGGTAAAAAGTTATGACACTAAATTACCTTTTTTTTGGAAACTTTAGTTGGCCATGGCCTATATTAATTCCTTATTTTTTTAATTCCAAATATGAAAGTTCGTGAAGAGAACTAAAATTATAATTACCGCATTTCAAAATTGCGCGACTGGCTGCTTTTCCATACATATGAAATATAGTATGTTTGTATATTTTACTCATAAATGCTATTTTTGGGTACGTTTGACCTTGAAAATTTAAAAAAAATGCCTATGACGCTGTTCCCCGGGGGCTGCTGCTCCCCTGGACCCCCCACAACTCTTTCTAATGACTCACTTTTTGTGTCTAGCCCCATAGATCATTTTCTAATTGAACCATTACCATGTCCCGTTTGAAATTAGTTAGTATTATTTTTGCAAATTAAAACAATATCCCCCTAAAATATTCTTCTGCGTACGCCACTGGTTAATGCTGTTATTTTAATTAATACGAAAGGTGCAAAGATTTTTAATTTTTAAAGATTTAAACGAAAAGTAGGCTGTGAAAACAAAAAAAAACAGGTGTCCACCATTTATATGACTGTAAAATAATTTAACTAAATGAACATAAAAAATCACAATACAATTTCGAATACAACAAAATGCAAAAACAATTCCTTACACATATTTAGACATGTTTTGTCCCTATAAAACAAATTTGCCATGACATCAAAGGTTTTCAGTTTAATTATGTAATAGAATATGTTTGTTTATTGCTTATGGTTGAGTGATCCAAAAACAAATAGCAATTTACTAGTAGTTAAGTCAAACTTACTACATAGCTGCAATATTTCGTGGATACTCTTAATAAACAAAATATTTTATTTAGAATGCCGAGAAAGAACGAGAACAATTTAAGAAAATGATCAAAGATCTAAAAGATAGCGAAGCAAAATTAGTAGCCTTGTTAAGTGACACTTATGCCGAGGATGTAGACGAACAAACATCGGCTAATAATGTTGAGGTGATTTGGTGTGAATACTGTGGACAAATTAATAACTCATTCTAACAAAACAGGGTATATTTCAGCTAGTAATATTTTTAAAAAGAGTTCAAAATATGCATATTATATTTAAATATATTGTAGACTTAATACAGCAATTTTAAAAATTAAATCATATTTCTTGTACAAATTTTTGATAGGACCCAAAAAAATTTCCACAAAATTCTGTACAGGACAAAATGTTCCGTGTCATCCACTTTTTTTTTTAAACATTTTAATTTTCATTCCATTGTGTACTTCAAGTTGTAGCGATTACCTAATAGTTGAAACGTACCTTGTGAATGAAGTTGGAACTATTTTTAAAGTTGTATCTTCATTGACTTGAATTACGTCCAAAAAAAATGCACGTGTTTAAAATAGTGCAAGCCAATGGTCGACGTAAAATTTTCACACGTACAAACAAATAATGGTAATAGAAATGTTGAACAAAATCATTTTAATAAACTCAGAATTTGAGTAGGAGTTTATGATTTTAATGATGATGAAGTATAAGTTTAAAAGTCGTACTGTTAGTAGATTTTGGTGTATCGTTTATTGCTAGTAAGAACATGTTTCAATTTTGTTGAAAGCACTTAATGTAGATACAATTATTTAAAAATCATGTGTCTTGTTTTGTGCGTTATATTGGGTGGTCCAATGATCTGTGTGTTTGTATTTTTTTTAAATTTGTATTGCAGGATAAAAAATTCAACAAAACATATGTCGTATCTAATTTTCTAAACGAGAATAGTATGTATACAAGGTGTGTCAAGTAAGCGTGGTTATTAGTGCATTTTAGTTGTTTAAATGTATCACTTCTAGGCAATTACTTTCGTTAAAAAATTTATAACCGAAAAAATATGGGGTACCTTTTTTTGGGTAAATCGAGTAGTCCTTGACAGATCATAAAACAATTGAAAAAATTCATTTGTTCTGCTTTTTTATTTGTCAATATATCGTGGGCTATCTGCAATACATTATTAACAACAATACATTTTTGAAATGTTTTGTTAAGCGTGTTGGAATACAAAAATATACAGGGTGTTTTAAATAAGTGTGGTTATTAGTGCATTTTAGTTTTTTAAATGTATCACTTATAGGCAATTACTTTCGTTAAAAAATTTACAACCGAAAAAATATGGGGTACCTTTTTTTGGGTAAATCGAGTAGTCCTTGACATCATAAAACAATTGAAAAAGTTCATTTGTTCTGATTTTTTATTTGTCAATATATCGTGGGCTATTTGCAATTATTAACAACAATACATTTTTGAAATATTTTGTTAAGCGTGTTGGAATACAAAATTGTGTAAACAAATGACAAATATAAAATATTGTGTAAACAAATGACAGATATGAAATAATATGAGCAAATGACGGATGAGCAAGGTGCGTTTTCAATTGTTTCTTCATTTATTTTGTGACACTCTGGCTTAATATATGTTTTAAATTCTTAATGATTTTGTTTTTTGTAAAATTAAATGAAAAATGCGTAAAGATTTATTTAAAAAAATTTAAATTTGCACGTAACAACTCAAACGTAAAACACCCTGTATTACTTTTCGCCCCAACACAGGCATAGAGCATATTTTGTTAAATTATTTTTACTTCGCAGTACAAATAAAAAACTATTTTAAATATACATATTGTTGGCCTGCTTGGTATCGTTTTTAGTAGCTCATTAACGTATTAATAATTAACAGGAGAATCCTAACATGGAATTGGCAGTATCAGAACATATGCTGAGATATACGCAGTTATTAGATATCCTGATATGTCAGCAGCATAAGTTTAACAATATGTGCGATACTAACACTGGGGTGCGTTTGTTTTTATACTAACTTGTTCCTTAGTATCACGTGCCTTACTGATAGTGAACGTTTGATGTAGGGAACGGAAAATGGTGTCGATAACTCATCGGAACCCAGCACATCGGGCAACTTATCACATCGCAACGAGCTGGAAGAAAAAGTGGAACAGTCGAATCGTAAATTGCAGCTACTGCGAGCCCAACAGAACGAGCTGATTAATCTCAAACAGAGGGCCGAAAATCAGTTGCGCAATGCGCGACAAGCGCAAGAAGAATATCTGCTTATGGAAGAAAATCAAATAGCTGCGAACGTAGTACCCGTTGCCCCTTTAAATCATGTAATACAACAGCAGCAGCAACAACAACAACGTCGGCAAGAACCTCAGGCACTCGAACGCAACGAGAACAAAAATACAGACGAGGAATTCGAGGCGGTTATTAGAGAGCTCGAGGGACGACTTCATAGTTTGAGTAACGATTATAGTCAGTCGGCGGCTTCTGGGCACGTTCATGCGGATCCCGATTATTTGCAGGACCGACTCGATAGCAGCAACCAGTTGATTCATATTTTGGGGAGTAGAGATGCCCAATTGAATACCGAGCACGTCGAGCTGCAAGATAGGCTGAGCGAGTTGCAGTCTAAAAAAAATCATATAGATTCACTTGTGGATAACTTGCAATCTTTAAATTGTGATGAAGATGAAGATATAGGTTCGTACTATTTATTATTTACATACAGGGTGTCCTACTAGTGCATATGTATTTCATATCTCACTTTAAATCAGCAAGGAAAACACTTTAAAGAAGTTGTTTGGGATCAATAAGTTGGTCCAATAGTAAGGTACCTACACTAAAATAAAAATATATTATACAGGGTGGACCAAGTTTGATGGGATTACAATAGTATCTTGCTTTATGTTCAACAGTTTTTCGCTAATAACTGAAAAACCGGAAATGATAAAATATTTCTGAAAATGGTATTGAGTTCGTCTCAAAAAACTGCACCTTTTTGGTAGTTTAACCGTTTCTCTATCTCCAATATTAAGCGAGATACCCATGCCATTGAATTTGGTCCACCCTGTATATGGTGGTCCAAATTCGATGGGATTACATGGGTAACTCGCTTAATATTCAAGATAGAGAAACGGTTAAATTACCAAAAATGTGCAGTTTTTTAAGACAAACTCAGAGCCGTTTTCAAAAATATTCTATCATTTCCGGTTTTTGAGTTATTGGAAAAAAACTGTTTTTTTTGTCATGTTAATAATGTGTCATATATCCGTTATTGTTGTAAATATCAAAAAAGTTATGACACTAACTTAACTTTTTTTAAATGGAAGATATAGTTGGCTATGGCCCATTTACATTCCTTACTTTTTTCTCGTTCCAAATATATAAAAGGGTTGATGTATTTATTTTTAATAATACGCAGTTACAAAGGTTTTTTAGTATTTTTTTCAAAGAATAATATAGTATGCTGTGAAAACAATAAAAAACAAGGTGTAAAACCATTTAAAACTCATTTGGAACAAGTTACTAAGGTTTTTTGATTTGTTGTTTAGGTAAACATTTTAAATATTTGAAGATTTGAACATAAGATAAACAACAATATACTACATAGCTGCTAATTCTGACTATATTGTTGTTAATTTATGTTCTAATATTTATGTTTATCTCAACAACAAATCAAAAAACTTTCGTAACTCGTACCACATGAGTTTTAAAAGGATTTACACCTCTTTTGTTTTTTGGTTTCAAAGCCTACTATATTTTTCTTTAAAAAAAAAAACTAAAAAGCCCTCGTAACTTGCGTATTATTAAAAATAAGCACTACAACCCTTATATATTTGGAATGAGAAAAAAATTAGGAATCTAAATAGGTCATAGCCAACTATGGCTTCTATTTAAAAAAAGGTAATTTTATGTCATAACTTTTTAACGGCGAGCGTTAAATTTTTTTTTTAGGATCAATGAATTTAACATAAAAATATCTAAAAACAACCTTCATAAATTTTTTCGATATTATCAATAATAACGGAGATATGACGCATTATGATATGACAAAAATACAGTTTTTTTCTGATAACTCAAAAACCGGAAATGATAAAATATTTTTGTAAACGGTTCTGAGTTTTTCTCAAAAAATTGCACATTTTTGGTAATTTAACCGTTTCTCTATCTTGAATATTAAGCGAGATACCCATGTAATCCCATCGAATTTGGACCACCCTGTACAACGTTTTAAGGTTTTTAAAGTATTTTGTTTCTTTTGATAATGGCACGGTCTTTTTACACAGCATTTTATCAACCTATTTTATGTATGTACGACTATAAAGTCTGTCATTGGACAAGTGTGTTCGTGTGCCTCAATTTACAAGTCATAACAACATAAAAACATAATTTTTATCATGCTTAAACACTGAATGTTTTTAGGATCTCAAGTTCGTAAAATAGTCTCAATGAAACAGCAGCTTTCGAAATTGAAAGACATGCTCGAAATAGTGAAAAGCACGGAAACGGCGCTCGAGGGTCAGAACGTGAACGGATCCGATTCAGAATCTCAAGATAATGCGAACGCCCTGTACGCCAAAACCGATAATTTGCATCAGAACGCCCGGAGAAGCCGTTCTCACGAAGTTCCCATTGAGAACAAGTCGAGATTCGATAATAACGCTCCGAGATTAAACGAGTTCTGGGTCGTCGAGAAGGACAGCAATAAGAGCGCAATGAATATGAGTGAACGGGAGAAGATGTTGGCCGAACTGAGGGCCAAGAAAAGGGAGTTGGAGGAAATTATGTATAAACAAAAAGGTACGATTTCGTAGTGTACACAACAAAGTGTTAAATTGTTTTGATTTTATTTTTCAGATCGGACGTTAATTAATAACGATGTATGCAGTGAGTCCTCTCTAAATAAATCGGATGTTGGTCCAAGTAATGGTGGCTATGAGGGACCCACGTTGTGGTTACCAATGGCAACAGAACAACGTAATCGGGCACCTTCCGGCTATTCAAGGTAAAACATTTATTTCTGTTTTTTTTTGCAGTATTTAGGTGTTCTTTTGCAGTGATATTCAGATGTTTTATTTCTCAGCAGTGTTCAGATGGTCTTTGCAGCGATATTCAGATGTTTTCTAAAGTGATATTCAATGTTTGTTTTTTTTTTAGCAATATTCAGATGTTTTCTTTCTCAGCAGTGTTCAGATGTTCTTTGCAGCGATATTCAGATGTTTTCCAAAGTGATATTCAATTTTTTTGCAGTATTCAGGTGTTTTTTTTGCAGTGATATTCAGATGTTTTATTTCTCAGCAGTGTTCAGATGTTCTTTGCAGCGATATTCAGATATTTTCTTAAGCAATATTCAGATGTTTTATTTCTCAGCAGTGTTCAGATGTTCTTTGCGGCGATATTCAGATGTTTCCTTTCTCAGCAGTGTTCAGATGTTCTTTGCAGCGATATTCAGATGTTTTCTAAAGTGATATTCAATTTTTTTTTGCAGTATTCAGGTGTTCTTTTGCAGTGATATTCAGATGTTTTATTTCTCAGCAGTGTTCAGATGTTCTTTGCAGCGATATTCAGATGTTTTCTAAAGTGATATTCAATGTTTGTTTTTTTTTTTAGCAATATTCAGATGTTTTTTTGCAGTGATATTCAGATGTTTTATTCCTTAGCAGTGTTCAGATGTTCTTTGCAGCGGTACTCAGATGTTTTTTTAAAGTTAAGTTCTTTCTTGCAGCGACGATTGTCCCGAAGACGATATTAACGAGTATTCAGAACTGAATTCTTCGGGAGACGCCAACCTTCGCCAAATGATGCAGCCTGGTATGACGTCCAGTTATTCTGCTCCCAATTTTACTAAACGCCGGGACGACCCAGAACCATCCGTGGAAGTTAACCATTCAAGAGAATACCCCGCTCGATTCAGGCACATTTCTCCGCATAATCCGAACCACAGTGTTCGCAGTGCGTCGGCTGCTACATCTGGCTTCGATCGGGAAAAGCCTAGGACCAATAACGAACAACATCTGCAAACAAAAAATCAGGTGAGTGTGGTACATATTTAAAAAATTATCTTGTTGGGCTCTCCCAAAATGAAGCTGATAGCTCGACAAATAAAAAAGTTACAACTTGTTTTAAAATGTACTAATATTTTGCGCACCCTGTATAATACAATTTTTTGTTTGTTTCAGTTACAAAAGCAGCTAGAATTAATACAGAGCGTTTGTCAGTCAATGATAGAACAGGAAACCACTAGTCAATCGAACTTGAGGAACAATCTAACACCGTCTCCGTTGTACGCAGAACCACGACGATACGCATCACCAAACCCACAAGTAAATACTCTTCTGAATGTTGTTAATCCTGCTAGCGATATGCCGTGGTTCCAACCTACCTACAACAACTCACAATGTTACCCCCTGAATGACGTTGCTAATAATCAGAACATGCTCGCCGCTAACACCCTACAGACTCAGGCATTCCTGTTGAACACACTGAATCAGTGTTGCCAGATGCTTTGGTTTCAGCAAAGAGAGATTGCCTCTTTGCGGAATATGATGTGCGCGGTAAGTATTTTTAATAAAATAATTTTTGTAGCTTATAATTTTGAGTCTTATATCGATTGTTTATTTAAATCAGTTGATTGATTGACTTACACCTTCGAATGTTTAAGTTGATGACACCTGTCAATTGTTTTATTCAATTGTTTTTGATTTATTCGTTAGCTTACCTAGTACTATGGCTATAGTATTTATTAAAATTGTTTTTTAGCTTACACCTTTGAGTGTTATTTCATTGTTTATTTAAATCAGTTGATTGATTGGCTTACACCTTCGAATGTTTAAGTTGATGTCACCTGTCAATTGTTTTATTCAATTGTTTTTGATTTATTCCATAGCTTACCTAGTACCATGGCTATAGTATTTATTAAAATTGTTTTTTAGTTTACACCTTTGAGTCTTATTTTAATTGTTTATTTCAATCAGTTGATTAATTGGCTTACACCTTCGAATGTTTAAGGTGATGTCACCTGTTAATTGTTTTTGATTTATTCCATAGCTTACCTAGTACCTACTATGGCTGTAGTATTTATTAAAATTGTTTTTTAGTTTACACCTTTGAGTCTTATTTCAATTGTTTTTTTAAATCAGTTGATTGATTGGCTTGCACCTTCGAATGTTTAAGTTGATGTTATCTGTCAATTGTTTTATTCAGTTGTTTTTAATTTCATTCATAGCTTACTTAGTGCTATGGCTATAGTATGAGTTAAAAATCACAAAATAATATTAAACATCTATTTTTTAACTAAATGCGAAATTTATTCAAAATACGAAATTCCTGAAAATAGTTTTCTTTTCTAGATGCAAGATCGTGCCATAGGTGGCCAGTCCGACCAGCCCACGAACACATTCTCTTCTCTCTCCGCACCTTACGTATTTCCCCCTCGTCCTGGTTCCGTCACGTCCAACGTGCCGCTCCCGCAATCCAGACCCGCCACTAATCCCAAAGTAAATCAGCAAGTCTCCGCTGCATGCTCTTTGCCGAACTTGAATGAACCACACACTTCACAAACTAACATCGACAGTAACATGCGTTCGACACCCAGTGCACGCTTGCTTGATTCAGGTTTAAATAATGCCGTTTACCACGGCAACGACCAGCCCGCTAATAATACTGTGTTACCTAGTGTTAATGCTAACGTTAATCAGCCGTTGCCGTCGCAAATATGGAACGGGCAGGCGTTAAATAACCAGGTGGCCCCCGGGAATAGGGCTAACAATTATTGGGACAATTTTAGGAGGTAAGTTATAGCGATTTTAGAAATTTTGCTTTAGTTGTGTTTGCGTGTGTGTGTGACTTTTTAATTGAAATTTTATTGTAACAAATTATTGTTTTTTTAAATATCAAACTTATTTGTTGTAATTTCTTGACAATCTAAGCATCACAAAGTGTGTTTGTTATTAATAAGTAAATTTATTTTAGGGACTGTAAAAAAGTTAATGTTTATGTAATAATATTAATATATTTATTAACAATAATGTAATATGATAACAGTTTTATGGAGGAAATGCAAATATATTGCAGCAAAACAATTGAAAATCGATCTTGTGATGCTTAAGTGTTTAATTAAATTAATTTTTGTAATGGTAAAACCACTGTGATTTTTTTGTCTTTTTTATTGTCTGTGGATTATGTGTGTTGATTTTTTTCGCAATTCCTACTCCTTACTTTATTATTCCCAAAATACTGTAGACAAATAATCCGAGAAATGGTGCATTAACTTTAGAGGTAAGAATCAGATTGTTGTAAAAATGTGTTTTTAATTTTTAAAAATGTAAGCAGAGGCGGAAGACCCTTTTTTTTGTACAGGTGAAAATTTTATCAAAGCTTTTGGCTAGATTAGGGCCCCAAAGTTTTGTTTTTTCCCCCCAAAAAATCCAAACCAGCCATGGACACATTAGCATTATAATATTAAGCTGTTAAGTGTCTAACTTTGACCTTTAATGATCTTCACATCACTAAAAAAAAAAGACGTCCATAAAATTCCATGTAGATGAACACCCTATACAGGGTGATTCAAATTCGAGGGCGACCATGGGGATCTCGCTTATTACTGAAGATAGAGGGTAGGTTCAAATTTGGCAAAGTTGCTAAATTTTATGCTCATCAATAATATCAAAACAGATTTGAAATATCTTCAACTGTTTTTGAAAAAATTGAAAAAAACTGAAAAAATCACTTCCTTTTTTGCTATAACAGTTAAAGATATTTCAAATCTGTTTTGATATTATTAATGTGCATAAAATTTAGCAACTTTGTCAAATTTGAACCTACCCTCTATCTTCAGTAACAAGCGAGATCCCCATGGTCGCCCTCGAATTTAAATCACCCTGTATATTCATATTCCTGGACGTAATTTTTAGAGTGAATGGAACAAAATTGTATTATTTAAGCTCAAATGCAGTTTTTTGATGTTAAATGTTGATTAAATCGATGAAAACACACTTTTAAATGTCAGCGAATGATGTAGATCGGTGGACTGCTTTTCGAACTCCTAAATTTATCAATTACGGGCTTCCAACAAAGTTTAAAGACTGTGTTGTCACTTTTTTATGTAAATAATAATTTTGTTAAATAGTTTTTGTACACAAATCAGCAAGACTTCGCTTCTATGTGATTTTATACCCAAAAAACAAGAAATCAATTTTACATAACCCTACTTTCGCCTGAACTATTTCGATTAATCATGACTCAATATTAGTTTATTTAGAGTTTTTATATGCCAAAACTGCTGTAACAAGCAATTTTTAGTATTTTAGAGTTAATCTTAGCACTTTATTTTGCCAATAATTTTTGTCGTTGACAGATGGACCCCACAACTCTTTAAAAAAGAAAAACAGTAAAATGAGTGATTTCTTAGTTCTAGAAAATTAATCTGAGGTTGGTTTTTTGATTCTTTAACCTTTAACTAGTCGCGTGTACTGTGTATACATAACTACTCGCATGGCGCCTCGGAGGCACCAATGGGGTTTTATAACAGTGTTTTTGACTTACAATCTTAAAAATGTGTTAAACTGGTTTATTCATAAAATATAAGCTAAATCTTAAAAGGAATAACAATGACTAAATAAATTATAAGATATAAAATATATATATCTGTATATAAAACATAACTGTTAAAACATAAAATAATTTCTTTTTAATACGAATCAAACATTGGATGCAAAGCATTCATTGCACAATTTTATTGTATGCTCTGAACAAATATTTTTATGGCATTGCGAACAAATTTGTTGCGAATGTCGATTTTTAGCCCTAGGGCATAAATGACAGCGTTCATGCCGAGTAGCACATACTTGCATTTTACGGACTGTAAAATAGAGAAATATGAATAATACTATATAATTCGTATTCCTAAAAGTACAATTGAGGAATACATAAACAGATATTAGTGACAAAAAATAATTAAAAATGTTACAACGATTTAAAAAACGCTTGGCGCCTCTGCGGCGCCGTGCGACTACTTAAAGGTTAATATAGTTAAGGACTCAAAAATTTGTTTTGGTTATTAAATTCTTTTAATTTCTTGCGATGCGGTTTTTCGTCTCTGTTTAAAATTTAATTTTGCTTCGTATTCAGTGTAACTGTGTTATTTTTCCAGCTACTCGCGTCAAAATTTACTCTCGACATCGTCAAAAAGCAACGAAGGCTTACAGAATCCGTCGGTGTTGCCCGACAGATCGAACAGCCACGAGCGTTCGTTCTCCGTTTCGTTGCCTCTATTCACGATACCCAAATTAAACGTAGTGCACAACGAATCGGTCAACTTACTCGAAGAAAATACACCGAGCATGCCGAGACGCCACTTGCAGTTCAAGACGACACAGAACTTGGGCGGCTCGAATAAAATGCCCCAAATTCCTCCGGACGTTCTCAACATCAATCACAACATCAACCAAAAAACGAGCGAACAGCGCGATTTAAACGAGGTGCCGATGCATAACTTTAACCACCTGAGCGTCATGGAAAATGTGGAAAGGAACATAATTCCGGATCTCCAACCCGATTTGAGTTTATTCGAAAATAACGAGGCGCCATCGATTTTTGAAAATAGGAACTTGAAAGATTCCAGGGGGCAGAGGAATAGGAACGACAGAAACGAGTGGCACGACGAGGATTTGTCAGATAATACGCCAAAGTAAATAATTTTTGGGACCGTCTCGTTTTTTTTACTATTTTGAAAAATTTTTTAGGTCTAAATTATTTGAAGAATTGCGCGAGAACGTTTACAAGGAAGTCGCCAACTTAATATCGGCCAACGAAAATAGGCCTCATTTTTTGATTCAACTGTTTAGGGATCTGCAGCTTATTAACTCTGAACCGTTACGGCGTAAAACGTTGCAGTCCATTCAGATTCTGATCACGAACTCGATCGCAGCTCTTGAAAATTCCCGAGGAGTTAATACCAGTCGACAGGTAAATATTTTTTTTAAATTATGTAATTTGGACCCCCTTTATTGTTGCATGTAGTTTTTTTTTTGTTGAACTAGATTTTTTTTTTTTTTTAAGTTTAACGAAAATTATTGTAATGCAGTTTTGATGGATTTTTTATTTGTTGAATAAAAATAAATAAACTGGGCCCCCTTTATCGTTAGGTGTTTGGGTATTTTGAATTTATTGAACCACTAATTGTTTAGTAAATTTAAAAAATTAACTTCGTGTTGCGAATTGCTTGTTATATGATGTCGTTTTTTTAGCCGGGTGTTACGGAACAGGAAGTCGTACAAGTGGATTCAGAATATTTTTCATTACAGCCGTCATTGTGGTCCCAAGTACCAAGAGCGTCAACTTCTGTTCGACACAGTTCTAATACGGTAAGTTCCAGTGGCAGGCTCGTAAGAACTCGCAAGGGAGGGGCTGAAGCGACAAATGTAACCAACATTTTCGCCATGGACGGGGCTTAAAAAATTGCATTACCAGTTAAAATATTTTTGGTTAAAATTATTTATTTCATACAGTCCCAATAATCAAAATCCGCATAATCGATGCCCGGATAATCGAATATCCGGATACTCGATTATCCGGATAATTGATGCCCAGATACTCGAATATCCGGATAGTCGATGTCGGGTTAATCGACCATCTACTCCACTTTCAATTTTAAATACATTTGTAACAACATTTTTTTAAACGTGTTGCAGGAAGGAGAAATAATGGAATCGGATACTCACAGTGCCCTGAAAGAAGTCGTTTTATATTTGAATACTCAATCGGATAATATTTTAAGTCAAGACGTGCTGGAGACATTGAAGGAGTTAATAATGCAGTCGCTACCATTGATGCAGATCTTTGCCCACGCCAACATACAAGACGGCACTTTATATCACCGGCATTTCAACAATATCGTGAACGAAGCGCTGGAAAAATACCAAGGCAAAATGTGAGTAAACCCCGACGACTCGTTTTTTTTTAGTGTGATTATTTCCCGTTGCAGAATAAGAGAGGTTAAGATCGACATGCTGAAGACCATATCGAATATATTAGCAGGGGAGTGTTCGTTTTTAAATTTGATACAGGAGAACTTCCCCGAATTTAGCGATTCTAGTTCGCTGAACGATACGTTGCAGACGACCAGTTCGACTGTTGGTAGTCATGAGGGTGTTATGCTTTTAAATCTTCAGCCGCATGGTATTACGAATGCAGAAGAGGTCGGTACGCCGCAGATGCAGAACGGAGATCTGGCCGAAGCGGACCAGAGCCGGATGGAGCTCGGCGAGGAAGGAGCTGTTGGAGGAATCTTGAACATATTAGCGGATGGATTGCACTCTAGTTTAGTAGATGGGGTAAGTGTCTAATATTTTTGCCTTTTATTAGTTTTTTTTTAGTTCTTATTTTCTTGCCACTAGAATTTCTGTCGGTTATCAGTAATGAGCTGCAGTTGGCTCAGGGCAATTGTTTTTAATTTTAAATTGCTTGGTGGTGATTGGCTTTTATTTATGACATTTACATAAATTTACTTTAAAAAATTCAAATGTTAAGGATTGCTGATTATTAATTTGAGTTTAGTCACCAAAAAATGATGTAAAAGTCACATCATCATGTGTCACTTTGAAATCCCCCCCTCAACTTAACATTATTTAAGTTGTCAGCTTTATTTGTTTTTCAAATGCACGGAAATTTTTGCAGCCAAATTTAGGTCAAAAGAACATTTTGACGAAACTTTTATTTACAGAAACATAAACCACGTTTCGCGCCGTTCTTCGATTGTTTTACTGACACAGCATGCGTGCAGTTGTTTTTTACATGCACAACACATTTGTCGAGTTATTAATAAAAGTTTTGCGTTGTATTTATGGTGTTTCCAACTGATGTTTATTTTTAGGGTGATGCCGATGAAACAGACTTGCCAAAAATAGATTTTCCTATTAATGCAGAAGTGAGTTCAGTTCCATAACACAATTCTGTATTTTACAGTTAATTTTATTTTAGCCGGAAGCTGAGTTTGTGGAACAAGGCTTGGATCAGGTGCCCACTAGATTAACTACGCATTCTAGGTCTCACTGTAATACACCCAGTAGAGGTAAGCAATTGTTTTTTTTATTTGGATATAAGACAGTTGAGAATTGTTTTTCAGATCGTTCGAGTTCTTCAAGGTCGGACCCTATGGAACATTTTTAAATTGTTTTATGTATCGAAATTTTTTATAAATTAGACATTTATTTTCATATGTAACTTATTTATATAAATACAGTGTAAAAGCAGTTGTTTACATTTCCAGACAACTTGGATTAATGTGTTAAATAAATAATATACGTGTTTTGTTTTGATAAATTCGTTTTTATATGCAAATATTTGGTGATGTAATAAAAAAAAATGTAGAAAAGCTAACTAGCAGTTAACATACTACTATTTTTAAATAATACATAGCTATTTTATGCCAAGAAGTATTTTAATAACAATTGTTTTGATATTCATTTCAAAATTAATTTTATCTTTACTGTACTAGAGAATTTAAAAAAAGTATGTATTCAAACTTAGTTTAGAAGTTGTTAAAGTTAAAAAAAAATTAAAAGAAAGTTATTGCTTATTTATTTCACTGAAATTCAAAATAATTTGGTTTAGTATCAAAAACAAAATAGTAATAATTATCAGTGCATTGTTATCTCCCCCCACTTAAAAAATGCTGACTTGGTAATTGAATTTTTTTAAATGCGTGCTTATGTGCTTATGAATTATTGAAATCTTTATATGTAGTTTTTAATTGCTTTGGTTTTACCAGTTAAACATGAACATAATTAATTTAGGTAGCGTTATGAAACCATGACATAATTAACTAAATAATAAAATAAATGTGTTTCTACAAAATACGATTTATTTATCAAACTGTTTATAAATAAATAAATTTATTTAAAGTTAGTAACAACTAAAACTAGTCCTTTTAAATATTTAACATTTAAGTTCATTAATTTACATTAAAAATAAACCCTATAAGATTTCCACCGTCCAATGATAAGAACTGCAACCATGTGTCTTCAACAGCATTTCTTCCAGCAGTCGAGACGCTTCAACACTTTTATGTGCTGTTTTTTCTACAGACTGTTTTTGATTATTTGTTACTTCTTTATTAATAGAAGTCATGAAACAAAAATAAAAATGCGAAATATTAGTTTTAAAAACAACACTAGTCGTTAATTGTTATTCTGTTAAAACTACATAATTACAAAAAAAGTTAATAGGGTATTGTACACTTCTAATGATGTCTTCGAAACTACACAAAATGTCCCATGAGACAGCGGGGAAAATCTGGTATGTTATGAGTTGGTTGTCGTAAATTTACAATGACTGATCGAGGTGGAGTAGAAAACTCAGGAATGAACGAGATGGGTTCTGAAATACAATACAAACTGAAACTAACTGTTTCAGTTTTTAAGTGAAATTTATGTAATTACCTTGTTCGCGGGGTTTTTTAAAATTTGACATTTCATCGTCATAACCCCAACGGCGTTTCCTGTTAACTGGCCCGCGCATATCGACTTCGCGTTGGTTATTGAACCTGTCATCTTCAAAATCTATTAAATTGTTGAACTGTACACCACCATTATTGTCACATATTTGGACTTCCATATTTTCAAAATTGGGTTCTTGCTGTGTCTGTTTCTTCGCTACCGGTTGATATCCATAATAACCGTTGGATGATATTTGAGTCATAAATTCTGAACCACCAGTTCTTAAAGATGCCGCATTCATTTCGTCTTGAATTACTGGCATACAATTTAAAGCATCCCTCATTTTAACGATACTATTTTGCGAATTGCAGAAATATGTTGTGGAATACAATTTTATTGAAGTCGTGACTGACAGAGCGATGCAGCGAGATTGCGAAGCAAAGCTAAATAAATTCTATTTCCTCGTTGCCCGCTTGCCGGCAACTTGCCCGCGCTCGTATAATACTTTCACTTTATACACTTAAATATTATAAACAATAGGAAATGTTTTATTTGGGTTATGCCAGTTGCTTCATTATAAAAAGGACGGATACTCAGATACTAATTTTAGTTACACAAGCATGCTTCTTTCGTAGATTGCAGTTTGAACGAAAATGAGTTCAAGTTTTTAAACTTCGGTAAAGTCGCGAATTTTACCGAGTACTTTTCCAAACTTTTTCTGGGAAGCAGGTATTTTGAAATGGTTAAAGTGTACATAACACACATCACTTTTAATGGAACAGATCAAAGGTTAACGTTTTCAGCACTTCCCAATAATTATTTATGTGCTATTAAGGAATATTTAATTATTCTAAAAACGTTATAAACATTTTCAAGCCCTCGTTTTCAAAGATTTAAACCAGTTTTAAGCTAATAAAAATCACAAATACGGGCTTTATTGATATATTTTATGATAATAACCATTTTTATGTAATAATGCGCCCAATTTTTAAATAAATTAAAATTTTGAATTTAATTTCTTGTGGTGGATACCATACAGCCACAGTTTTGTTGGACGTGTAGTGTATTTAGCACAATACAGTAGTAATAACTTATATTTCAGCTATATTTTACTTTTGTACATAACAATTTACCCTTAAAACGTCCCATATAACAATTAAGAACTTCGTTTTGAAACAAAAATCTTAAACAAACTGAGTTAATGAACCATTTTATGTAACATATTTAGTAATAGGTCTATTGGTACGATAACAGGTAAGCGGCCATAGTGTTAAAGTCATCCTTTTTCTATGGTGTTAACTGTTTAATTATTTACATTCTGTGAGGTACTCCAACATTGCAACCTCACTTAAATTTACTTTTTTTAACGTATGTTATTATGGCAGAACTACCCGATTTTGGTGTATTCAAAACTGTATTTTTTTATTCAATTTTGATATTAGCTTTACCTATAGCTACATTTTTCACAACAAAAGTATTTTTATTTGATGGTAAGTTGTGGCGAAATCATATGATTAATCATGTGATTTATTTTACTTTTTTATCGATTCAGGGCTACTTGGAGCATCGACTGTAACGAGTAATGTTTGGTCGGCAGTAGCTTCCGTAGTTGTCTTACATATAGCATTAGGTCTGTACATAATGAAGGCGTATACCGATACTGGCAAGCCTGACAAAAAAGATGATAAGATGGATTAAATTACTTTATGTACTGTAAATTGCATTATATTTGTATGTATAACTGTAAATATTAATGTAAGTTGTACTATAAGGATTAATACATTTTTACTATGTTTTTATAACGTAATTTACTAATTAGTGTAATGTTTTTGTAATATTTATGTGTAGATTTACTTTTTCATTGACAAAATTTCACTTTTGAGCTGTAATTTAAGCATGAACTGAATATATGCAACCATTTAGCCACATAAAGGTGTTTTTATTTTTTAGAGGTTAAGAAACTCAGTATTTTGTATTAAAATGGATTTTATTTATAACAAAGGAGAAAGGGTCATTATTGAATTAAAAAGTTCAGAAATCATTGAAGGAGATTTTGAAGCTAGTTCAAAAAATCATATCGACTTGATAAATGTCTTCGAGTATGATTCAAGAGCAGAACCAAGGGGATTGTTGACGTATTACAGAAATGAAATCACCGCAATTCACATATTTAGAGACAATAAAAACTCTAAGCAAAGAGATGATCAGATGACGATGCTCAATAAGGCGAATGGAAGTAAACCGAAGATTATAACTTTTAACATTGTTGACTATAAATTTTTCCAAGACACATTGAACAATTTCATTTACATGGCTACGATTGACAGTCGTTATATAAGTGCAGTGAAGTATTTAGGCACCTGTGAAAACGTAGCGCTCGCAGGAATGTGTGGGGAAAAAACAAATGTGCTAAGTTTGTTGGTTTTATCATCGTGGGACCAAGTTTACATTTTTGACATTATGTTGTTCGCTAAAAAAGACTTTCCAGTGGAATTGAAGATCATTTTAGAATCCAAAACGATAAGGAAAGTGCTTCATGATTCAAGATTCCTAGTAAAATGTTTATCGGATCGTGGAATAAAATTGAATAACATTTTTGACACACAGGTAATTTTACCATTTCCTTATAATTCATAATAAGGGAGATACACTATAAGTTCACCCTGTACTGGTTGGTCCAAATTCGATGGAATGACATGGGTGTCTTCCTTATTATAAAAGATAGAGAAATGGTTGAATTATCAAACAATTGCAGTTTTTATAGTTGAATTTTTGCATGCTTTTTTAATATTTGTAGGTCGCAGATACGATGATCAGTCATAAGAACAACATATCTACACATGATCGGACATTATCTGAGTGTCTTTGTCACTATTTTAATTTTCCCAGAATTGTAGAGGATATATCTGTAAGTTTACCAGACGATATTTTTATAATTAGACTACATTTTATGTATTTTCTATGTCTAGAAACTTGATAGCCGTCTTTGGAATATTAGACCCATGGATGCTAGTAGTAAATTAATTGCTGCAGGGCTGGTGATTTACTTAATTACTTTAAAGAACAAACTGGAGGAAATAATGCTGCAACCGTATCGTCATGCAGTTAATATTTTTACTCACAGTTGGAGGAACTTGTCTCGTCGTGAACAGGAACTGAAGAAGCCTTTTGACATTCCACAAGAAATTATTGCACTTGAATTAAATAATTCATTAGTAAATAAATGAAAATCGGATTTTGCATGCTGTGCTGTTTTTATTTGTGTTATTTTTTTACAGAAGTACAAAGTGAGTAAAAGACTTAAGTTGTGAACATGTAATGTTGAATTAAATGGAATGTGTCTGTGTTATTTTAATAAATGTTTTGTAGTTTTTATTTTCGAATTCATTACTAGTTATTAATAATGATTTGACTACAAGTTTAAGTTTAATTAGAATTAGATATTTTATTAATGTTTTTTAGTTTAAATTCCTTGAAGTTTATAGCTTTGTTCTGCATCAACAGTAGGATTTAAAAAAAAATTATGACCCCAAATACAGTGCCGGATTAAGGTTTTCGTGGGCCCTAGGCAGAATGGGCCCCGGTGCAAAGTGGTGAGCAAAAAATTAAAAAAGTACGTTTCTAAAAAATGGTGAGCTAAAAAAATGCTCCTCGCCTCATTGTTGTCAAGAAACAGGGCCTTATGGGGCCCTAGGCCTGGGTCTACTCAACCTTTACAGAAATCCGGCACTGCCTAAATAATATCTTTTGCTAATAAGTTTCAAAATTCTAAATAAAAAATAAGAGTAATTAATAAGTTTAATTATAAAGTCTTAATAAATGCGTCTAATTAAAAAATGAACTTGTTTAAAAAAAAAAAAATTAAAGTAAAGCAATAATGTTTAAACATGATAAACTTATTATAGTATTTGTAATTGCTGATAACTTTATGTAATGGTAGGAGAATATTTAATTTACAAAAATCCTACTAACACTATAAAGAATGAAACCAAGTGACTAACATTAAACTATTAAGTCAATATAAATATTGTGTTTCATTATCAAATCAGTATCACGTCTCTGAAGTAAAATGCGATGTCACAGTTCATAGATGATATTATATTAACATAAACAAAAGGAATCAGAGGTATTTTAGATAATGTTTCTTCTCAAAGTGAAAAGTATATTAAAATTTTTAATTCTTATAATCTTCATCAATTGTTATAATGCGCAACAAGATGGTGAGTATTTAAAAAAATAATAAAATCTAAAAAATATTTTATTAATTAAAGTCTGTGCCAATGGTAGAACTAATTGAGTGATAATGTTTTTATCAGATAAATTTCAAATGTATTTTATAGTCATGCATCAGTATAATTTGTTGGTGTAGTTTAGGGTGAACGGAATTCGCTATGCCCAAAGTAGGACACTTATATATAGGATGTTTCAAAATAACCGAAAATTAAAGATCATAACCAAGATATCTATTATTAATCGACTAATTATTATCAACTAATCACTAATCTGCAAAAACCTATTACCATAATCAGTACATCCTTAATTTGCAGAAATGTGTCCATTTCAACGTTCTTTTATTTAGATGGAAAATTGCATGCCTTTAAAGTTTAATTCAAAATACAGTCATAACTGAAAGATAACATTTAAAAAAATCAAAAATAAATTTCTTAAGTTTACAGACAATTATGAACTTAAATGAAAGTCTTTAATAACTTAATTGTTAACACTTAACGGATACATTTTGATTTTTATCTCATTTTTCGATTGAGTTGGTGCTGTATACTTTATAAATTCATATTTGAGACCTTAATACAGCTTCGTTTCATTTTCATTGGATTTTTACTCCTAAATGTCTCTCGAGAGCAACAATCCAAAAGCAATTATTTAATAACTCATTCGTTATCTAAAAAATTACATTTTTATTCAAGTTCCCAACTGACCGAGTCCACTATACTTTATAAATTCATATTTGAGACATATATACAGCTTCGTTTCATTTTCATTGGATTTTTACTCCTAAATGTCTCTCGACAGCACCGATCCGTAAGCAATTTTTTAATAACTCAATCGTTACCTAAAAAAATTACATTTTTATTCAAGTTCCCAACTGACAGAGTCCACTATACTTTATAAATTCATATTTGAGACCTACATACAGCTTCGTTTCATTTTCATCGGTTGTGAGGACCGAATCAAAATTTTCACACCATATACACACCCCACAACCACAAAAACGTTTTTCATACATCATAAATATATCCAGTATACGATTTTTGCACAAAATTTCTACGTCCATGCGGTTAATTCGTTTAATTTGATGAATTTTTAATATTTTATATATTGAAGGTTATTTGACGTTTTACGATGTAAACAAACATAAAACATCAGTTTGCCAACTCAAGTTCAGAAAGTCCCTAGTACCTTAAAAACAGGGAATAACCTCTTGCAACTTCTGCGCTCCTGATACTCAATATTCAAATCCCTATACTAAAAGCATTGAAGAGCAAAATATCTCGGAATCAGCTGTCGGCTCACAAAGTGAGTCTAGGGACATTTTTATAAGTCATGTTTTATACAGGCTTAAATTTGAAATGTCAATGTTTTTCATGTAAATCAAGTTAATATTTGTATTTTAACTAATTTATGTGATTACAAAAATGTTGTAGAACGTTATATTTATTTTACAACAGAAAGTAAGATGATAATTAATTTTTTAAAGGATAATTTAAATGAAATTGTATGTGTGGTGTCTGCGTAATGCTAAACTTTGACAGTGCCGTTTGTTGGTAAAAGAAAAATAGAAAATAAAGATTAAATAGCAAATTTATTGTAGTAAAATTTAAGTGGCAAGTACATTCTTTAGTACTGTTCTTGTGCATTTTGGCTAGCGGAAATGTATTAAGTCAATTTACGTAGTCGAAGATTCCAACTTTTTGGATCCTAGCAATTCTAGAAAACATCAACGGAATTGAGGTAAGTACTAGCAACAAATACACTTCTTACTTTTTAACGCTAGTTTACAATCGTAGGTATATCGATGTGATCTGGGTGCAGTTGTCTAGACGCTGTTAAAAGTTTTTCGAAGAATGAAAACAAGTTGGACCAGAAGAAACTGAAAAAGTAAAGTTAAAGTAAGAGGAGAGAGAATAATCAAAAAGCTGAAGAAATGTTACAAACAAGCAGGCAAACTTGGCAGTATTATGGGATTTTCTAGATTAGGTTCTTTAAAAGAAAAAAGTTAAAATCTGATTATAACTAGACTATCAGTGTTGTGAAGTATTTAAGATTGGTTAAACCTGTAATATATAACATTAATTGATTAAGAAATAAATATACTAAATAAAAATCTTTGTCCCAACTATAAATTGTATTTTTCAACAAGGTGTATAAAGTACAGTAACTAGAAAACATTCATATATGATACAGAAAGTTTTTAAAGTATTATTCTCGCTAAATCATGCTTAGATGGACATGAATAAAGCGTCTTATAATGTATATTGCATTTTTACATATAGTGTCTCTCGACAGGCGAGAATCAAAACCAATTTTTTAATAACTCATTCGTTACATAAAAAATTACATTTTTATTCAAGTTCCCAACTGACCGAGTCCACTATACTTTATAAATTCATATTTGAGACCTAAATACGGCTCCGTTTTATTTTCATTGGATTTTTACTCCTAAATGTCTCTCCACAGGTCCGGTCCAAAAGCAATTTTTTAACAACTCATTCGTTACTTAAAAAAATTAGATTTTTATTCAAGTTCCCAACTGACCGAGTCCACTATACTTTATAAATTAATATTTGAAACCTTAATACAGCTTCGTTTCATTTTCATTGGATTTTTACTCCTAAATGTCTCTCGAGAGCAACGATCTAGAAGCAATTTTTTAATAACTCATTCTATCCCTAAAAAAGTTACATTTCTATTCAAGTTCCTAACTAACCGAGTCCACTATACTTTATAAATTCATATTTGAGACCTAAATACAGCTTGGTTTCATTTTCATTGGATTTTTACTCCTAAATGTCTCTCGACAGCACCGATGCAAAAGCAATTTTTTAATAACTCATTCTCTATAACAAAAATTATTATTTTCATGCAAGTTCCCAACTGACTGAGTCTACTATACTTTATAAATTCATATTTAAGACATATATACAGCTTCGTTTAAATTTCATTGGATTTTTACTTATAAATGTCACTCGACAGCCACCGATCCAAAAGCAATTTTTTAATAACTCATTCTCTATAACAAAAATTATTTATTCCATGCATGTTTCCAACTGACTGAGTCTACTATACTTTATAAATTCATATTTAAGACATATATACAGCTTCGTTTAAATTTCATTGGATTTTTACTTATAAATGTCACTCGACAGCCACCGATCCAAAAGCAATTTTTTAATAACTCATTCGTTACCTAAAAAAATTACATTTTTATTCAAGTTCCCAACTGACCGAGTCTACTATACTTTATAAATTCATATTTGAGACCTAAATACAGCTTTGTTTCATTTTCATTGGATTTTTACTACTAAATGTCTCTCCACAGGTCCGGTCCAAAAGTAATTTTTTAACAACTCATTCGTTACTTAAAAAAATTAGATTTTTATTCAAGTTCCCAACTGACCGAGTCCACTATACTTTATAAATTAATATTTGAAACCTTAATACAGCTTCGTTTCATTTTCATTGGATTTTTACTCCTAAATGTCTCTCGAGAGCAACGATCCAGAAGCAATTTTTTAATAACTCATTCTATCCCTAAAAAAGTTACATTTCTATTCAAGTTCCTAACTAACCGAGTCCACTATACTTTATAAATTCATATTTGAGACCTAAATACAGCTTGGTTTCATTTTCATTAGATTTTTACTCCTAAATGTCTCTCGACAGCACCGATGCAAAAGCAATTTTTTAATAACTCATTCTCTATAACAAAAATTATTATTTTCATGCAAGTTCCCAACTGACTGAGTCCACTATACTTTATAAATTCATATTTAAGACATATATACAGCTTCGTTTAAATTTCATTGGATTTTTACTTATAAATGTCACTCGACAGCCACCGATCCAAAAGCAATTTTTTAATAACTCATTCTCTATAACAAAAATTATTTATTCCATGCATGTTTCCAACTGACTGAGTCTACTATACTTTATAAATTCATATTTAAGACATATATACAGCTTCGTTTAAATTTCATTGGATTTTTACTTATAAATGTCACTCGACAGCCACCGATCCAAAAGCAATTTTTTAATAACTCATTCTCTATAACAAAAATTATTTATTCCATGCATGTTTCCAACTGACTGAGTCTTCTATACTTTATAAATTCATATTTAAGACATATGTACAGCTTCGTTTAAATTTCATTGGATTTTTACTTATAAATGTCACTCGACAGCCACCGATCCAAAAGCAATTTTTTAATAACTCATTCTCTATAACAAAAATTATTTATTCCATGCATGTTTCCAACTGACTGAGTCCACTATACTTTATAAATTCATATTTAAGACATATATACAGCTACGTTTAAATTTCATTGGATTTTTACTTATAAATGTCACTCGACAGCCACCGATCCAAAAGCAATTTTTTAATTACTCATTCTCTACAACAAAAATTGTTTATTCCATGCAAGTTCCCAACTGACTGAGTCTACTATACTTTATAAATTCATATTTAAGACATATATACAGCTTCGTTTAAATTTCATTGGATTTTTACTCCTAAATGTCTCTCGACAGCACCGATGCAAAAGCAATTTTTTAATAACTCATTCTCTATAACAAAAATTATTATTTTCATGCAAGTTCCCAACTGACTGAGTCCACTATACTTTATAAATTCATATTTAAGACATATATACAGCTTCGTTTAAATTTCATTGGATTTTTACTTATAAATGTCACTCGACAGCCACCGATCCAAAAGCAATTTTTTAATAACTCATTCTCTACAACAAAAATTATTATTTTCATGCAAGTTCCCAACTGACTGAGTCCACTATACTTTATAAATTCATATTTAAGACATATATACAGCTTCGTTTAAATTTCATTGGATTTTTACTTATAAATGTCACTCGACAGCCACCGATCCAAAAGCAATTTTTTAATAACTCATTCTCTATAACAAAAATTATTTATTCCATGCATGTTTCCAACTGACTGAGTCCACTATACTTTATAAATTCATATTTAAGACATATGTACAGCTTCGTTTAAATTTCATTGGATTTTTACTTATAAATGTCACTCGACAGCCACCGATCCAAAAGCAATTTTTTAATAACTCATTCTCTACAACAAAAATTATTATTTCCATGCAAGTACCCAACTGACTGAGTCCACTATACTTTATAAATTCATATTTAAGACATATATACAGCTTCGTTTAAATTTCATTGGATTTTTACTTATAAATGTCACTCGACAGCCACCGATCCAAAAGCAATTTTTTAATAACTCATTCTCTATAACAAAAATTATTATTTCCATGCATGTTCCCAACTGACTGAGTCTTCTATACTTTAAAAATTCATATTTAAGAGATAGGTACAGCTTCGTTTAAATTTCATTGGATTTTTACTTATAAATGTCACTCGACAGCCACCGATCCAAAAGCAATTTTTTAATAACTCATTCTCTACAACAAAAATTATTATTTCCATGCAAGTACCCAACTGACTGAGTCCACTATACTTTATAAATTCATATTTAAGACATATATACAGCTTCGTTTAAATTTCATTGGATTTTTACTTATAAATGTCACTCGACAGCCACCGATCCAAAAGCAATTTTAATAACTCATTCTCTACAACAAAAATTATTATTTCAATGCAAGTTTCCAACTGATCGAGCCCACTATACTTTATAAATTCATATTTGATCAGAATCGCCCTTCACTGTTTCATTAACAGCTTTGATTAACAGAGGTTGTACACATCTGGATAGCAGCAGTTAAACTGCACCTGACTGCACCTCTACCTTCAAAATGGAAACATATCATTTGCACATAGTGGTACTGTTTTATCTAAAATAAAATTCAATAATAAGTTTAATAATTGTCTCGGAATTTCTAGGCGAGACCATGTATGTCATTTTTTAATTACAAATACGTCACCGAATTTCTCGGTGAGACCTTGTATGCTATGTTTTAATCACCTTGAACGACCTTCAAACCTTTTATTTCAGAGAATTGTTTACAAGTTTGGCCAAGTTTGACCGCAATTCGACCTTGAATTAGTTGCTGATTTTACCACCAGTCTTTTTTGATTGTGAACCCGATTGGTGGTGCCACGTTAGCAATAATCACGGCAATATACTCAACTAAAAATTACAAAGTTTATTAAAGGTGGAAAACGCAAATCGACATACAAAATTTCGTCTAGAAATGAGGAAAAAAGCGTGAAAATTTGATCTACATGTAATTATTGCCTTTATACGTCAGTTTGGAAACGATTTTTCACAGTTACTTTTTACAAAATGCATTTGTACTTTTAGTTTCTTTAAAAAGGGCTAAATTAATTTTTACAGTTCTTCTAAATTTTTGAAAAAAGTTCAGTGTGTATTATCGCCCTGTATTTTATTCTGTAAAATATCCAAATGTTTTGCAATGGTCTTTATATTTTCTGAAAATGTTAAAGACACCAATAGTAATTAAAAGTTTTGAAAAATATTCCAACAGTATACCTTGTGTTGTAATAAAAATATTTAGAAAGTACTTTTTATTGAATTATTTAACATTATATAACTAAAAAACATAAGTAAGATGTTATGTACACATTAATATTTATTATTAACATTTGAATCAATCTATGGTTAGGTACTAATTTGAAGGTGTTCATTGTGGTAATATTTTATGTAAAATTAAAAAAATCAATAATCAGTTTAATAATTGTCTGGGGATTTCTAGGTGAGACCATGTATGTCATCTATTTATTACATTTCTTTGTATGAATTTGAACATAAAGGCAAAGGCAAAAGGATTTTCAATTGAATTAGAATTAGAACTGTTATCTACTGAAAATGTTTTTAAACGTCATAATGGTGCATGTGAATTGATTATAGTTTATATAACACTTTAATTAACTGTGAAGATTATTGCGCAATTTTTTATTAGTTTAAGTTATACCTAAAATTAGAGTTGCAGTGAAAAACTAAAGCTATTTTTAAAGTCCTATCTATTGGCATAATTAAATTTAATGAAGGTTCACGTTTCTGAACATAAATTACCAATTACTTTTAATTTCAAATGGACCATTAGTTTTGATATTAAAAATCCTAGCCCAAATAATAACTTTTTGAGAATACTGAGTTCTTGTGGAAATATTAATTCTAGGTTTTTCCCGATATACTGTGTTTTGAACATTTGGTTCGTTATTTAGCGTGAAAGTGCATTCGTATGTGAAACAAAACTGATGAAATAAATCGACGATCATTAATTGCATGCTCTTGCATTTCTTCACAAAATGCACTCCTATTTTCTTCATCAGCAGGAAATATCTCTTGATGACATTGAGATTCATAGGGATGGTTATGGTTTTAATATCTTTAATACCGCCTGGGCCGATGAGAGGAGGAAGCAAAATCTAAAAAGATTAATTTTAATTGAGATTCTATTTAGTTTATAAAAATATAAGTTGTTTTGCTTTCATTCGTTCATGGTCAATTTGTCAAATTTTATGTTTTGTTATATTATTTTAGCTTATGTTTGTTCAAAATTTTATTAAAAAAATTAATTATTTGTATGGCAATGTATAAATATTTTTTTTTGTGGGGAGGAGGGCCCGCAGCTTGTCCCTGTGTCGGGCCCCGCGCTTACTAGGGCCGGCCCTGCATCTACCTTTCGTTTATATTCTCCACTACATTCCCAAAGAGTAAATTTTTGGAACAGAATAAATGTTTTCGAGTTACAAACATTATTTTTCAATTTTGAGTTCATCATACCCCACCTCACCTGGCGGTTTTTCCCGAAATTGTACATTATATGAACCATACTGCAATTGACTAGTACATTCTATCTTTTTTGTTGCAGTTAATACAATATTTTTTATATTTATTTTAAGGTTTATATCCGGCCTTAAGAGCTATAAAATCTAGATCAAGCCCAAAAGTACAGACCCAAGCTGTTTTAGATTTAATCAAGAGGATAATTCCCAACGATTCTTATAATTTCGATGTGATAATAGATCCAAACATTGGGCCGATCGACAGAGATACGTTTTATGTACGTTAAAAAAATCGAGTTATAAAACTGTGACCTAAAGCAATTTTGTAGATTTCAAAAAAGGAAAATGGAACCGTGAAAATTATTGGAACTACTGGGGTAGCAGCTGCAAGTGGGTTCCATCTGTATTTAAAATACTATTGTAATTGCCACATTTCATGGGAAGTCTCCCAGCTAAATTTACCAAAATATTTTCCTGAAGTTGATGTTACAATCACTTCCAATGATAGGTAAGTTTATATGGAGGAAAGTTTAAAAAACTTGGTGGGCAAAAAATGTTAATACGACAAAATGCTAAATGCTGTTTGTTAAAAAAAAACAAAAAACGACTGGTGACCTTAAAAAAGTCCTCTTTTTGCGTTTATTAACCCCCGCCACCATGAAAGCGTCGTGCCTACGCCACTGGATAGAACATACTATGTAAAGAAGAAACATACTTTATTTTATCGAAACTCTTCTCTAAAATAAGTTTAAAAACACTTATTTTAGTGAAGTTTTGATACCCCCCCCCTTCTGACCTAGGGGGGTTTCTGCTTACACCACTGGTTCTATGGATATTTTATATTCCCTTATTATCTTCAACATTCTTTTAATCACCTATTATTTATTTCCTTATAGCGTTGTAGTACAAATAAGGAAACAATAGCTAATAAAAGTGCATTAATTAAAACTTTTTGCAATAAAATAAATCACGATTCGATTGTCTACGGCGCAAATAGAATTCTAATAAGTCTGTATATAACGACAATATAAAATCATTGACTACCTAAATCATGCGAATTAATTAACTTTTATTGTTTTTACAGGTTTAGGTATTATCAAAACGTCTGTACACCGAGTTACAGCTTCGTTTGGTGGAACTGGGCGCAATGGGAGAAGCATATCGATTGGATGGCCCTAAATTCTTTCAATTTGGTGTTAGCTTTCAATGCTCAAGAAGCAATTTGGGCGAGAGTGTACCGAAAACTTAATTTAACCGAACAGGAAATAAACCAACACTTCACTGGTCCAGCATTTTTATCATGGTTAATAAGTTTATCTTATGAACGGGCACGTTTACTTCATTTATTTATTGATAACAAAAATTTTATGGTACTTGTCTTGCCATGCCGTAAGATCTATCTCACATGAATAGATGTTTATATCTTAAATCATGCGGGGTTAGTTGGGTATATAAAGGTTTTTTTTTTTAGAATCAGCAGTCATCAGTTCCTAAAGGCTTTTCAGTTGCAAGTTTGTTTTGAAATGTTACCATATTTTCCTGTTTTGGCTATTTTCTTCTTCTAAACCTCTTGTTTGCCCATATATATGTATATATTGTTTCCTACAGCTTCTTCGGCCCTTTCTCGCATAAATTCTTAATTCTAAACAGTATACAAAGGAAACTTAAATGCCAAACATTTACAGGAACAGAATGGGCAACGTCCGAGGATGGGGTGGTCCTTTGTCCGAAAACTGGCACACACAATCTTTAAATCTCCAAAAGAAAATCCTTAAAAGAATGCGAGAACTTGGAATAATAACAGTTCTTCCAGCTTTTGCCGGACATGTGCCCGTTGCCTTTCGAAGGTATTGAGTAAACCTGTTAAAAACTTCTCAAAAGCCGTTCTTGTTGCAGAATTTTTCCCAACACTAACATGACGAGGATGGGCAAATGGAACTCGTTCAACGATACTTTTTGCTGTCCATACTTGATAGACCCCACAGATCCTTTATTTAAAACGATAGGAAGTTTGTTTATAAACGAAGTCCGTACGTCTACAGGCAAAATGTTTCGGTATTTTATTTTTACTTTTTAGCTCAACTCAGAATTTGGTACGGACCACATGTACAGTTGCGACACTTTTAACGAAATGACGCCCAGTACGGGAGATTTGGTTTATTTGCAAGAAATTGGGAAGTCGATATATTCTGCAATTACTTCTGTTGATGCTAGAGGCATTTGGTAAGTAATTAAATTTGTTTACTTGCGAAAGAACAATTATTTTGTTTTCTGTTTGGCTTTTTTGTAATTCTTTTTCTATTAACTCTATATTAAAACTAAATACTATCATCAAAAAGGTATATAAAGTTTCCATTCATACAAACTTTGTTCCATAACAGTAGTTTGAGTTCATGAAGAGTTTTTACAGAACAAAGAAGAGTTGTCAGAATTTTTTGCAGATAGATTTAAAAGTTCTAAAGGCTCGAAAAGACATATTCTTACATTCAAAGCATAATAACTTTTTTGTTTCCTGTTTTTAAATTCGAGTTCTCTTCCATATTTTTAAGAACTTTTCATCCGCATAATTTCAATGTAAAATATAATAATTTTTACAATAAAATTTGCACCAAAAATCATTTGTAGTAAGATAACAATTGCAATAAATTCATGTAAATTGTTAATGACTAGAAGACTTAACGATTTAATTTAACAGCAAAAGTTTAACCATATGGCGTTCTGCAGTTTTTATTTTGTTTCCAGGATTATGCAAAACTGGCTTTTTGTACATGATATATTATTTTGGACAATTGAAAGAGTTGAAGCAGTTTTAACTTCAGTGCCCAAAGTGAGTCTTCTTTTGTTTCTTAACCGTATTTCTCTTTTCCTTAGGTGACTATCGGTGTGGATTTTGTTTTTGAGTAACCATTTCCGTTCTTTGCCAGCTCTCTATCTTCACCCAATCCTCTGTTCAGGGCAGACTTTTTACCTCATCATTCCATGTTTTCCTTTGACTTCATTTTTCGCCTTTTTTCCCCGGCCCTATCTTCATTAGCTGTTCCGGCCATCCTGTCTTCTCCCATCTCTTGCACTTCCTAATTATCCTCCCTGTGCCTCCAGGATATTGTTCTCAATCGCTTTAGCCTGGAGATTTTCTCTACATTCTTATTTATTTATATTACACGAATATTTCATGTAACATTAATTCACATTAATCACGTTGATCTAAGGCAGTGTATTTTAATCGTCAATTTTAGGGACGAATGATTGTGTTAGATTTACAATCAGAGCAATTTCCTCAATATCATCGATTGAAATCGTATTTCGGCCAACCGTATATATGGTGCATGCTTCATAATTTTGGAGGGACTTTGGGAATGTTTGGTTCTGCTGATGTCATTAATACGGTGCGTTTCTTTTCGGCTTATAAACTTTGCTTTACGCGTTAAAAATTGTTGTAATTTTCAGGAGGTCTTCGAGGCCCGTCGAACCACAAATGGCACAATGATCGGTACTGGTTTAACAATGGAAGGAATTAACCAAAATTACGTGGTTTATGATTTAATGAGCGAAATGGCCTGGAGAAAAATGCCTGAAAATTTAAAGACATGGTTCTCGCAGTATGCCCTAAGAAGGTATGGAAAAGAAAATAATAATGCTACAGAAGCTTGGCATATATTAAAGGTGATTAGTTGGAGTAACATTAATTGCTAGATGTTCATATGCGTTGTTTTAGAACACTGTGTACAGTTACAATGGAAGCTTGCTTATGAGGGGAAAATATGCAGTTAACAGAACACCAAGCTTGCGTATCGTAACTTGGGTAAGAATTGATTAAATGTATATTCTGCTTTAATTTTTGCCACATTTTTGCTTTCGAAGAACTTGCACGTTTTGAGGTTCTTTGGGCACGACAGATAATTTTCTAGAACTACCGTCCTGTTTAAATAATGTCTTTGAATGTTCTGTCTGGTTTACAAGTTATCTTTTTTTGTATTTTGGTGTTGGAGTACATAATACGTATCGGTGTTGTTCCATGCGGGACAATCATTTACATGTTAAAGTACTGGAAATCCCGTATATCTAATAAAAAACAGATGGCAAGTGATTCAAGCGACATGTGGGTATATTTTAATATTTATGTTTTTAAAATTTTGAAATAGCACCTTTTGGTAAGAAACGATTATAAACTTAATTGCTGTTTCATTTTTCTTGTTTTGATACTTGAAACTTGAAGCTCGAAGTCATCAACATACATTAACAAAATAATACAAAATTATTAGGAACATGTTTTCGTAAAAGCTATTCATTTTTAATTACTTAGTCTTTTGGGCGACACGATTTTTTAACAAATAAATAAAAAAAGTAATTGTATGGCTAATTTAAAAGGCCTTCGATAGAGTGCCGAGGGAAAGATCTGGAAGATATTGAAACAAAGTAGATTGGGAAAACGCCTTCAAGAGTTTATATAAGAGTAGCAGAAATTACGTGCGAACCCATAACAGCAGTTCTCAGGAATTTATAAGAACAGTGGGAGTAAGACAAGGAGGCACCTTAAGTCCACTGGTCCTTATAATTCTAATGGATAAAATATAAAATAATTAAAGAATGGAAACAAAACACAAAGAAGCCTACTGGGGTTGGGATAAACTAAAACCAATATCCTTAACAGAACTAGCCTTTGCAGATGATGTGGTGCTATTTGCTAAAAGCCAAAAGGACTTGCAATTCAATCTATAGACGTATGGGCAGATACATTAAGTAGATATAATATGAATATTAATATAACAAAAGACAAAGGCTATGGTTATAGCGAAAAATCATGAACCAGTTACAATTATGCTAGACCAAAAAAAAGATGAAGCAGGTAGCGAATTTTAAAGATGTAGGAACAATAATTACAGATAATGGTAAATTGAAGGAAGTTCTGAATAATGGAATAGGAATAGCGACAGTGACGAAATTTAAATACGCCACTAATAAAAGTTTGATAAGTAAGAAGAAGATATCAAAAAAGACACGAAGATGCGAGTTTTTAATGCAGTGTACGTGTCCATTCTCGCGTATAGTTCAGAAACTTGGACACTAACGCAAAAACAAAGAATACAGGCACATGAAATGAGATTTCTGAGAAGAAAAGAAATAGAGGCATGTAGACTGATCGATAAAATCAGTAACGAAAAAATTCGAAAAACCTAGGAGTAACAGATAATTAAGAAAAAGATGGAGACTAGTCAATTAAGATGGCTACGCATGCCAGAAAGTAGATACGCTAACATAGGATGGAAAATTAAGAAGAAGGGGAAAAGAAATAGAGGAAGACCAAGAATTAAATGGGAAAAAGAATTGAGACAGAGACTGTAAGAAAAAGGAGTCAACTGGAGAGATGTGCCACAATTAGCTAACGATAGGAAGGAGTGGAGAAACATAATACAGAAATAGAAAAGCATACCTCAACACCGAAAGGTACAAGAGGAACCGATTGAAAAGGAGAAGACCTTTATAATACTATCGATTTAAAAGTTTATTGTACTTATATTATGATTTAAATAAATGTGTGTTCAAATATTAGTGAAGTTCCGTAATGTAATACAATATTTTAAAAGCTTCATTAGGCCTGTTTAATGACCATTTAATAAAGCGCATGTCGCTGAAGAGTGCACCTAGGGGCTTTTCCAGCATGAAAATTATACACTTTTGCTAAATGTAGCATAAAATTGTTCTCAAATGTGAACTTTATAATACAATGTAATTTATAAACACCCTATGCGGTAAACTTATATAAGCTATTAAATTTGAATTGTGTTCCTTAATATTAATATGATTTAAATTACAAAAAAAAATACCAAATTCTATAATTATTTTGTCCTTAATTATTTTATCCATTAGTATCGTGAAAAGCAGTGGGCTTAAAGTGCCCCCTTGTCTTACTCCCACTATTATAAATTCCTGGGAACTGCTGTTATGGGTTCGCATATAATTTCTACTGCTCTTATACAGGGTGTTTCTTAAATATTGCGAAAAAAATTGGGAGCGAATTCCTTATCGAAAATTAAGGCGGGTCTTTCATATAACATTTTTTCCTTAGACGTCTCCTTTCTGAGTTACACCCCCCTAAAGGGAAGCAGTAAAATCAGGTTTTTATTTTATTTTTCAAATTTGGATAAATGCAGGCGGATGATGTTTGGTAGATGTTTTATACTTACTAAAAGGTTTTCCATAGTAATATTTTCAATCATCTGTCACCTTCACAGGGGGTTGAAAATTGCGCCTCCTGTTGGTTTTTTTAATTAGAACTTTATGGTGGGTTAAAATACCTACAGTTTTTGAGTAAAAAATAAAATAAACATGAACCATCAAATATTCTCAGAAAAGAGACGTCTAAGGAAAAAAATTTATATAAAAGACCCCCCTTAATTTTCGATAAGGAATCACCTCTCAAATTTTTTATGCAAAATTTAAGAAACACCCTGTATAAACTCCTCTATGTATCCTTCACTCACCTTACTTTATCTCGATATTTTCCAAATTTTTTGCCTTGGCTTTCTATCAAAGGCTCCAGTCAAATCAATAAAACACAAATCTTTGAATGTTCCATTGTTTTTCACTTAACAGTCTTAACGTAAAAATCAGGCCCTGGGCACAACTTATTTATGTGTATTAATTAAAATATTTCTTTATATTATGTCTATGGGTGAGTTTAATGTCTTCAAATTACCACCACTTGGTAGACACTTTTCAATCAGTCCAACCCTGTTTGTATTTATAAGAATCGAACACAGTTATTTTTAGCTCATATTCTTTTATACCCGTATATAAATACTATTACATGTCAACTCGGAATTGAAAAGATAAATAAAGTTGTGCAGCAATCTATTTTATGAGAGTTAGCATTGACGTTATTTAAACGCTTTTTCATTTTATGATTAAGTCGTACTTCAATTTATTCTCAGTTCTATGCAATAAATACAATATCATTTTATTTTTCCGAGTAAGAAATAATTTCCAAGAAAATAAAATACGTGCCTGGAAATATAAAAATATGTCAATAGTTTTTAAATAGCCGAGTTTCTTTAAGGTTTTTTGACAGCAGGTGATAATTTTTAACTCAAACAGTTGTGCATTGTTACAATCGACATTTTAAAGTGTCGCCAGAGGAAGCCGCAAAGACATAAATATCTTTTGTGATTGTCATGGGACGGTTTGTCAGTTTATTCGGTGTAAGATCTTCATTTCATTATATTACATGTTTTAATGCTAAGGCATGCACCACTTAGCTTTATTAGTCGTAAAAGAGCTTAAGATGTGCCACATTAAATTCGTCTTATAACGTTAAAGGCACTTCTTCGCGGGATACGTTCGTAATGTATATTTGAATTGGCTTTGGCTAAAATTTATTATTAAAGCGATGAAAAATAGCGCTGAATGATATCTTTGAAGCATGTAAAGTGCATTTATTTTAGTTCTATGTTTCCATTAAGTGAAAATAATTTAAAAATGTAAATAAGTTTACTGAAATAAAAATGTATGAAAGACCTTTTGCAGAAACAATTTAAACAACTGAAAACTATTTTATTCCTTAGACTTTCGCGCCCGTTGTCCATGAATCCATGATACAATCTTCGTTCCCAGGGTTTGGAACCGCGTCTTCTATAGTTGAAAGTTGACGTTTCGACCAATGTATCTTGGTCTTTTTTAACTATAGAAGACGCGGTTCAAAACCCGGGAACGAAGATTGTATCAACTAAAAACTGTTACAGATTTGGTACAAAAAATGTGATCTTATACAAGCATGGACATTACTTCTAGACGCGTCCAGCAATCTCAAAGACAGTTTGGGTTATCAGCACGATTTGGTTGATGTTACTAGACAAGTCCTGCAGGTACTAGGAGATGTTTATTACAACAAAATACTTGAGTCGTTTCGACTCAAAGACGTCAAAACTTTTCAGTAAGGCTGGAGGCATTATAGTGACGCAATGAGTGATTAATTTCTTTGCAGGAAAAGGGCTAATATATTTTTAGAGTTGCTTGATGACATGGAATCAATACTGGCAACTAATGAAGCGTTTCTTCTCGGTCGTTGGTTAAACTCTGCTAAAGCCCTTGCAACCAACACACAGGTAAATACTAAATACCTATTATTTTGCACGCCACTGTATATGGAGAAACTAAAAATAAACAATTTTTTTAATTTAAAGGAATCAGCCCTCTATGAATTCAATGCCCGTAATCAAATAACCCTTTGGGGCCCTAACGGAGAAATTCATGATTACGCAAGCAAACAGTGGTCAGGTATTGAATTTACGTTTGCATTATTTATTACTTGAAATACATTTTTTTTAGGGATCGTATCCAATTACTTTAAACCAAGGTGGCAGATGTTTTTGTCCCAAATGAACGAATCTTTGATTAGCGGTACTAAATTCAACGAAACGGAAATTAATTACAAAATATTGACGGAAATCGAACAACCCTTTACAAAAGCTGCTGATTCTTATCCGATCAAACCAACAGGTAAAAATATTTAACTAAATCGATACCATGTAGTTGACTCTTTCATAGGAAAATCAATACTCAGATTGGGTTGCAGCAACGTTCTTAATTATTTCATTCTGCCCAGTCTTTCCATATCTGTAAATTGTTGCATCTAATTTTGCATAATTCTTTTACGGTTTTCCCTATGTTAAACGCTTATGCAAGTCGCATAGATTTAGTTATAACAGACACAACTTCTAAAATCCGGAACCGTTTAAGATTTTTTCAAAAACTTTGCACCTATTTTACTTGCAAAGGATACACTCAGGTCTTCATATCCAGGGGCTTCGTGAGGCAGGAGGCGATGGATAAAATTCCCTGGCCCGGGATTAACAGGATATATTATCCCACAATTTGTTTTTTTTGTAAATAAATTTTCAAAAAATTATATAGTTCTTGGGGCCCATCTTAAATTTTATCCCCCGGGCCCTGCGACGTCTCTCGTCAGCCCTGGTTGTAGGATAATTTTTACAAAACTGGATTGGGTTGTTCCATTTTGTGAGATTCCAGTTTGAATGTGATTTTTGAATGGATAGATTTATCTCACTGAATTTCAAAGCAGAATTTAATAGAAGGAATATTATTTACATTGAAAAAGCAGCGAAAATAAATATCCAAACCAATAGTTAAACTATTTGCGAATAGCAAAAACACATATTTGTTTAAATAAAAGTTTAAGATACAATATAAATAAGTTTAATTATGAGTCACTTATATTTAATTCTCTTGTTAAAATACTTCGTCCAGTTTCGAGACTCCAGTCACTTCGTCAATGGTAGTCTAATTTATAAATAAGTTATATGTTACACATTTATAAATTATTAATCTAATGAGTGTATTCAAAATTATTGAAATTGCTACTGATCAAGATACAAAAATCTATAACAAGTTTAATATTTTTAACAGAAATTTTCGATTAAAAAAAGGTAAGTGATATTTAATTAGGCATTAGGCAATTGCTGCATCGAAATAAGAAGGCTTTACTTAATGTTCGCACCCTGTATGTGATCTATATGCATTTTAATTTAATTTAGTGCAAATCGCCACAGATTTTGTCCCAGATGTCACCAGCTATCGGATGGAGCGTCATTAAGTGTCAATTTCGTAAATTTTTGAGCAAATTCCGAACAAAGGTCCAAAGTCCAAGTAGCGTAGCAGGAAACTTCAGAATGAAATGGAAAAAAGTTTTGATTCACGATTTTGGAAAGATTTTGCATTTTGTTTCATATTAAAATGAACGATATTCATTACAAAAAAGTTGCGAAAATAAATAATTACACTAAAATAATAGTGTGGAAGAGAATAGCAACAATACGTCTTTGTTTGAACAATTGTTTTGCTTCGGTTCAAAATACTGAAGCCAAAATTTTCTTCCACTATCCGACTAGGCCTAATTTTTTGCTTGATAAGTATTTAAGCGCCAATCCTACCCAAAAATATGGTCCAAAGTCCAAGTACGATAGGACGCCACTTCGAAATAAAACGGAAAAAAACTTTGATTCAAGATTCCTGAAACATTTTGCATTTTGTTTCGTATTAAAATAAACGATATTAATTTTAAAAAAGTTGCGAAAATAGTTAATTACACTAAAATAATAGTGTAGAAGAGAATAGTAACGGTACGTCTTCGTTTAAACGAAATTTAAGATGATTGTTTTGCTTCGGTTCAAAATACTGTAGCCAAAATTTTCTTCCACTTTTCCGACTAGGCGCTAGGCCTTATTTTTTGCTAGATAAGTATTTTAGCGCCAATCCCACCCAAAAATTTGCGAAAATATACTCAATTGACCGTTAATCCGATAGCTGGCGACATCTTTAGCGAAATATTTCGAAATTTGCACTAAAAGCCAGCGCGTGAGTTTTATTTCAAGCAGTTGTAATAACATACGAGGGCCGGTCTTGAAGTAAAACGTTGGAGCATTATCATGGATATCGGAAAATAAAGGATATCAGTTTTCGCGAATTGGTTTATTCGGAGCGTCGCTCTGGAATTTTACCATACTAAAAAGTTAAATGTCTAAGAATACGTTCACAAAATGACTCGTTCTAGCAAATTGGAGTAAAACTGGGTTAGTTACATAAATTTGCTGTTTATTGGAAGCATATCTCGTATTACAATGTTAGTGGACGTATGCAAATTTGGGTCAGTAGCTCATTTTAATCGCGTAATTACAAGCCCAACCTCTGACCTACCCATAGGTGTGTGTTTTTAATATAACTGACTCGAGAATTGATTGAAACAAAACGTATTCAATAAGAATTAATATACTTCAACGACTTTACAATATGCAGGCCTTATCAGAGGGGTGGGGAAGAGGGGGCAGATGCCCCGGGACTCACAGTTTCAGGGACCTCAATTTTTAACTTGATCTGTTAGATAAAAATACATAATATTTTTGTAGTTGAAATAACAGTTTTATAACATATATCATCAAAGCACCATTAACATTTTATATTTTTCCATCATAAATTTACTCTGAAAGGCCCTGACAAAATGTGTTGAATAATATGTAATTTTCTACAATTGCAGGAGATGTTGTAGCAACAGCAAGAAATATTTACAGTAAATGGTATCCTAGAACCAAATGTAATTCAGAAAATACAGAAAATTTCATGTTCTTGAAAGACGAATTTCATAAATTGATGCATCTTTTATCAAAAGTACTGCAGGAGCCAAAGGTTTTGTTGATGAAAACTGAAAACTAATTTTAATCTTGTATTTAAAATGTATTAGCTGTAAATATTGACAATAAAATTTGTTTATCTTTTTGATAAATTTTGAATTGTTGAAGCGATTTATTATAAACATAAATAAATGCAAGTTTAGTTAAATAATCACTTATTTACTTCATAAGGAGTCTCTTCTTAAAAAGTATTTGCGCTATAGTTTCGAGACTCGTCTCCATCGGTAGATTTATTGTTTATTTGCATGCAAAATAAACAGGAAATGTGGAAACAATAGTTAACAGTTTAAGAACAACATTTTTTGGAAATTGACATGCCCAAAACGAACAAAAGTGGAAGTGGTCAAAAAGGTAGTAACTCTGGCACTTTTATACGGAAGTGAAACGTGGACACTCACAAATAAAAATAGTAACCGAGTGAATGCAGCTGAAATAAGATTTCTAAGGGAAATCCAAGGAAAAACCAAAAAATATAGAATCAGAAATGAAACATATAGAGGACAATTAAAGATAAAATCAGTTGAAACAAAAATGCAAGAAAGACACTTGGAATGGTTGGGTCACATTTACAGGATGAAAGAAGAAAGGTTAACCAGAAAAGCCTATGAAGCAAGATCACAGGGAAAAAAACAAAAGCGGTCGATCGAGAAAAACGTTGCAAGAGGGAGTTAAAAAAGCAATAACGGATAGAAGCATAAAATGGAAAGACAAAAAAAGCTAACACAAGACAGAAAACATGAAAAAAAAATCAGCACAACACAACTCAACAGTCCTACACCTAACTGTAGAAGCACTCATGACTATAATAATAATAATATTTACAAATAAGTCAGTAAGACATCTACCAGTGAAGAGACGAGAGTCTCAAAAGTAGCCAATATTCTTCAAAAACAGCCTCATTACAAAGAAGATTAGTGTTTTTTTTTATTTAACTAAACGCTTAATAATTTATTTTGTAACATTTGTCAAGTATGTGTGCATTTATTTTAAACATTTTTTAAATATTTTTCAATCAAATTTGGTGTCTATTCAAATTTTGCTAGAATATTGTTAATTTCACGTTATTTAATGGACAGATTTGTTCAAGAGCACATGGCGAAGTCGTAAAGCGTCAAGTGACGACTGCGAAGGAAAAATCTTACTTGGCAAATAGCAGAGGGTTATGACTTTGTAGCCTGTTTTATGTGCTGTAAAAAATTGGTTTTGGAATGTAAATAAAAGTCACAGAAAGGCTTGATGGCTTAAGGGAAACATACTCCTAAATAATTCATCTTGTACTTTAACAGATTTAAACAATTGCAAACCTCATTTAATCGTTATCGGTGTTAATAATTATTAGGCAACGATTTTAACCATAAAATAAGTTTTTTTAATGTCTTAAGGTACTTATAACAAGTGGGAGGACTACCTAGTTCTCAGCATCTGTAATCTTTCTGCTGCTGCATGCCTTACCGTGACAGTGACCAATAATGGCTGCGAAACTTGACAAATCCGCCAGTTGTAAACTCCGATCTGTAATTTGATTTCTATATGCTGAAATCACCACGAATTGGGTAAAGTTTATGAGCTTTCGGTGATGAGTGAAGCAAAAGTAAGGAAGTGGCGAGTAAGCTTAGGAAAGATCGTACAAACGTCCGTGATGAAGAAAGGAGATGAAGGAGCAGTGCTGAAAAGATTCGGCAATTCCAACGGGATCTTTTTGATCAGCCTCCTTATAGCCCACACCTCGCACGTCCACGTCTGCCTACACCTTAAAGCAGTGTTTCCCAACCCTAAACACCTCAAAACCTCAAAAGTTTTCAATCTCCCCCTATCATAGTAGTCGACCAAATTTCGAAAAAGGATACATTTAATAGATACTACAAATAAAACAAGGAACATAGGTAGAACTGTTTTTAATTTTACTTTATTCAATGAACATAAATCATATACCTATAACACTCTGTATATTACAAAACATAAATCGTGCTTAACTTGGTAAAACAAAATTCTATTTAATGTGATTCTTGAGCTTGATGTCTGCTGCAAAGAATTTTTATTCTAGGTACTAATTTGGTCAATTTTAATCTTAAATCCCCACGGTTTGTGAAACCCAGACGATTTATTTTTTTCTGTAATAAGTCATCCTTCATTAATTTTGAACAGCTACGTTTCTTGCCCATCATACCAGGAGCACCATCTGTAGCACAAGATGTAACATTTTTCATTGAAATTTGAGCTTCATCTAAATAATTTTTAAGTTTATCTTAAAGATATATCAATATATTTTTTTATTGCCCATCAAAGCACTCATTTTGCCCCGCAAAAGATTCATATTGCCCCCTGTGGGGCGTACGCCCCACGTTGGGAAACTGCTTTAAAGGGTGGGTATCTTGTATCAACGCTTCGAGGAGACGGAGAAGTTAAAAAAAGGGGTTAGTGAACTGGCTGTATACCCAGGGAGCCAATTTTGGTGTAGAGGGTATTAAACAGCGTAATCCTTGTTATGAAAAACTCTTGGAAAGCAATGGTGACTACGTATAAATATGAAGTAGCTATATACAAATATAAGAGCAAGAAAATATTTATTTTTATCACTTTGCGTTTTCTCAAAGACCAACCGGCCTTTACTCTTGACACACGCCTCGTAGTACTTTGCAGTTTTTTTCAGGGCTAGACCTGAAACAACTTATCAATGCCCCTCCGTATATAAAGACGGCAAATTAGGGGTGAAATCCTAGCTGCAACTACTCTTGGCGCGTCTCCGACTTCGTAGGGCTTAAGATAAACTAGATCACAAAGCAAAGGCTCCAGTAATTAACACTCTGTATTCAGCCAACTTATAAATCGCCTTTTAATTGTTCTCCACGTCCCTCCAATTAACTGACGTGATTGCCCGTCGCTAATGGTATGTCATCGTAACCCTACAGGGTAAAAGGGTAACCCGATACACGTTTCAGATCACGAGCATCGGTGGTAATCTGTTAATGGTAAATGAACCATCCAGGTACACGCGACTTACCTGTGCGGCCGTAAGCTCTGCGCCGGACTGTTGACCGGGCAGTCATGCGGTCACACCGATGCCGTCATCAGCGAGGTTTCTTTGTGTAGTTAGTTGGTGCGCGTAACTTTATAGAATCCAAAACGGGGCCACCAGTTGCTGTAGCAACTTACTCGAGTTCGCAGCTGCTTGGCGAGACGGCAACAAACGTCTCTTTTACGCGCCTCACGATCGACCAAAACCGAAATTGTTTTTGTGTGTGCTATAAAATTGTGTTATAAAAGAATATTTTATTCATAAGTTAAGTGCGAGGAATTTTATTTTATACAATATTCATAATACAGTGGATACGTAACAACATCATTTTGGATTACTCAAATTATTACAGGTAATTTAATTATCGTGGCGCCAAGTGGCAAATATAATATTGATTTAGTGTCTTGTGCACTATTTTTAAATATTATTAAGTGGTGACATTCATATTTCAGAGGTAAATAAAAAAATTTAAAACTTCTTGATTTTTAAAACGTGCGTTTAGTCAGCCTACAAATCTATTTACAAAATGCCTTAAATTAGAAAGTAAAGCCAAAAATTTGCTTAAAATTTTTCAAATACGTATTACCAAAAAAATCACATAAAATTACCAGAAAATTACCTAAAAACTTGCCAAATTTGAAAGGGCTTATCTTCTCATATTTAGTAAATTTGTTTGTTGCATGATTATACTTATACTACAAAACAATTGATAAACACTTACCAAAAGATAACTAAAAATTACCAAAAAATTACCTTATTTAAAAGGACTGAACTTCTTATATTTAGCACTTTGTGGCATATTTAGAAGTACCTATATTTTATAATATTTTACCCAAAACATTACGAATAATTTACCAAAAGGTTAATAAAAACTTAATAAATTTACCAATAAATTACCGAAGTTGAATGAGTTTAACTCATCAAACTAGGCAAAGTTTGTTGCATAATTATGTATAAATTACCAAAAAATTACTAAACAGTAACCAAAAACTACCACAAGATAAATGTTACCAAACAACTATCAAATTTAAAAAAGATGAATCCTTTTTTTAAGCACATATTATGGCGTATTTTCAAACGATTTAAAAAATATTTTATCAAAAATATACAAAAAATTACCAGAGTAAGTACTACCACAAATTACAAAAATTACTAGAAAATTATCAAACTTGGAAGGGTTAAATTCTTCATATTTAGAACATTTTGTTGTATAATAAAATTATATTGCCAATATTTTACTGGTAGAAACTGATCCAAAACTTTAGCTATACTTTCAAAATGGTAATGTGTACGTTATGTTATTAAATCTGACCGGTTTTTAATCAGGATGGTTCCTGTATTTTTTTTTGTTTTTTGATCGTAAAGTTACGTAATAAATTCGTTAAGTTTATGTGCCTTAAAATCGAACTGTTAAATCGAGTTAGTTAAACTTTTCAGGAATATTAAAGTTAAACTTGGTAAATCTCAAAACATTTTATTACTATAAATAAGGCATCAAACACTCGACTTATTACTCATGTTTTTTTTTAATTAAATGAACATAAAGATAAAATGTATTGAGCAGGGGTAAGCTGTAAAAATGTTTAAGAATTTTAGGTGAAAAAAGTACATAAAATAAGGCGTGTTATCCAAATCAAACAATACTTAGTTCAATTAAAAAACAATTATCTTTTTTATGAAGGGTTGCTTGTAGAAATGCTAGACCAGTTTCAAGACTAGTCTCGTCATCAGTAGCAATATTTTTTTATGAGATTGCAGTGACGAAGAATTGAGAATCTTAAAACGGATTTAGCATTAACACAAAACAAGCTTTTATTTTTTTTTATATATTACATGCACAAATCACTCAAAATAGTTCAAGCATTATTAAACAAACTTTATTGTCTCTTCTTAACGATGTTATTTTAAGGTGTTCTTTTATTGTCTTCGTATTTGTACAATACTTAGTTTGTTCCTTTTACGGTATTATAGTTGACAGTTTCATTACACGTGTTTAAATGCATCCAGCAATGTATATAAAACACTTCGATATACACGGAAAAAACATTAAAGGTATCTTATACTGTTATTTAAACGTGTGAAAACAAATTCTGTAAATTCTTACATGTTGAGAGTCTTTCTTGATTCTGTCAACTGACTTTTAACGTGAAAATATTATACTAATAAAATTTGTATCGGCATTACTTTCTTCAGTATTGTTTTAAAGATGTTTGATCCTGATAATAATTAATTGTAAACTCAAAAAAATTTTAGTGTTCATTACTTTATCATCGGTATAGCTACAAAGTCTGTCATTGGAGAAGTGTGATCGTTTTATGAATATTTATGTAATTTAGGTTGGCAGTACTTTCTTTAGATATCTTCTTAATCGCTTCCTCTTGTACCTTTCGGGGTCGAGGTATGTTTTCTTATTTCTGTGTTATGTTTCTCCACTCCTGCCTATCGTTAGCTAATTGTGGCACATCTCTCCAGCTGACTTCTTTTTCTTCTAGCCTCTGCCTCACTTCCTTTTCCCATTTTATTCTTGGTCTTCCTCTCTTTTTTCCTCCATCTTTATTTTCCATCCTATTTTCGCGTATCAACTTTCTGGCATGCGTAGTGGATGTCCAAGCCATCTGAATTGATTCGTCTCCATCTTTTTCTTAATATCTGTTACTCCTAGGTTTTTCGAATTTTTCGTTACTGATTTTATCGATCAGTCTACATCCCTCTATTCTTCTCAGAAATTGCCTGTGCCTGTATTCGTTGTTTTTGTGTTTGTGTCCATGTTACTGAACTGTACGTGAGAATGGACACGTACACTGCATTAAAAACTCGCCTCTTCGTTTCTTTTGATATCCTCTTGTTACTTATCAAACGTTTATTAGTGGCGTTGTAAAATTTCGTCGCTGCCGCTATTCTATTATTCAGATCTTCCTCCAGTTTACCATTCTCTGCAATTATTGTTCCTAAATATTTAAAATTCGCTACCTGCTCTATCTTTTTTTGGTCTAGCAAAATTGTAACTGGTTCATGATTTTTCGCTATAACCATAACCTTTGTATTTGTTATTCTTTAGATTATGTATAGTTTAATATTGTATTAGCAAATTCTGGTTGTTGATAACTGATTACCAGAGCAATAGCTTGCAATCTTTTATTGTTCAAAACTTCATCGTTGGTACGACTAAAAAGCCTGTCATTGGATTAGCGTGGTTGTTTATTCTTAATTTACAAGCCCATATCTGCTAATCAAGATTCGCAGAGTATATTAATACACAAATATTCATAAATAATATCTGGAACTTTAAGCGAGATTTGTAATCCCTTTGTAGACTTTTTGATGATATTTCTAGGATTTAAAAAACACTAACTTTAGCCTTTTCGGAACAATAAAACCCATATATTTACTACAAATATTTGCTAAAGACATATTATTGTCCTTTTTGGGGAAATATCCGATCATTCTGAATGTAACTTGGGGGTCTTGCTGTGATTAAATTCCTTCTCCCCTGTATTGCTTTTGCGGTGACTCACATCTCCCTGCTAAGGCGAAGAATTTCCAGACGCAAGTTGCTTATTTAATTTGGATGCGATTTGTCCGATAAGGTCTTGAATAAGTCATTGTCGTTTGATTAGGCACCGCCTTGCCTTTGAAACGATTTGAATTACTGTTGTGATAATACGAAATCAGCAGGCGATCTGTTTTATATCTAAAAGTTGCATGGTCAATATAACAAGTCTCATTCAAGATCTGTAGGTTATTTTTATAAAGATCACTTATGAACAGGAAATGATAATTTGATCTGTGGAATATTATCAGAATGACGGTTATATAAATAATTTTCAATAAAAATCACTCATATTTTATTGTGAAGAATATACAGGGTGTCCCCGATTACATTTCCAGCATGGGGATCTCGATTATTATAAGTGACACAGGTTTGTTTAAATTATATTGTTCTAATGATTAAGACAAAAGAGTTATGAGAGAAAAAAGAAATTCGACATTTTCATATTCTTTGCTAAAACATCTGAAGCACGAGGAATTTTGTACTTTTAAAAATTGATTGTGGCTCCTCTCACACTTGGGAATAACTCATCTAATTTAAACAAACCTGTATCTCTTATAATAAGCGAGATCCCCATGCTGGCTATGTAATCTGGGACACCCTGTATAACTCTTACAATGAAGAAGTTACCTACCCATGCAACGTGGTAGATTTTTTGTTACTCACGTATGTATAAAATTGGGAAAAAATTGTTTTTACAAATACGCGAAGACAATGCTTGTACTTCTAAACAGCCTGCATATAATTAAAAATGTTTATTGAGGATTGTGAATGAAATATTTCGAAGAGTTGTAGACATGTTTTAGAAACTTTTAGATTGGCCACTTCTAATATATATGTTTTTTATTACAGCTATTATTATGCACATAGTGCATGGCAAAGTTTAATAATGCAGTTTTTTTTTTGATAGCAACGTTTAAAGTCTGCAGATAACACAATGTTTTTATTTATGTTCGATTATAATGTGTTTTTGCTCTATTAATGAATCAATTAATTAAAGATACGACGACCTAGTTTTCAATATATTTATGTTTGCAGTACTGACCATATTAGTGTATGAATTAATTTAATTCATTAATCTTATTTGGTAATTTTGTTTGATAAGTAGTCCATTACAGCCTAATAAATCAGGAAATTGTGTTATTATATAAATTTTAACGTACAAATTATAGATAACAGTAAATTAAAGTTGTTCTAAACTCAGTATAAAGACAGATTTATTTATTTATTACACTTAATGTACAGAATGCTCAGTGGCGTAGCTAGGAGGGGCATTTTTAGTCTACCCAAATAGGGTAAAAATTAAAATCTCGGGGTAATGAAGGAACAGTAGATATAATAATCAAAGCTGACACTAGCGCTAGTCCCAATGAAAAATTCGCATAAAAAAAAAATTGTTATCGAAGTTACAGGCCAAAACGGGCTAGTCGACATTGCTATACTGAAAACCTGCCCCCTTGTAACGACAGAAATTCCAAGTAATAAACTTTATGATAGGGTACTAACCATTCAATAAAATTATGAAACATTTCAATTATTTTTGGCATTAAATTCCATGCAGTTTTAAACTCTATTGTAATTTCACTTCCGTTCTAATGCAAACATTTGGTTTGAGGTATAAATCCCTTTCTATATTAACCAATTGTCGCATAGTGGTAACATTCGTGTAATTATTTGTAAATTGAGATGTACAAAAGTTTCGAACTATGGTAAGAGAACTTACAATTCATAGCGCACCAGAAACAGTGTTAAAAAAATTAAAATCAGAGTATGTTCTGCCATAAAACCGTTATTTTGGACGATGATAAAGTACTCTACAGTATCTAACTTTGCAGTAAAACACGTTTGAACATCTGAAATTAATTAATAGAATCGCCTGGGGCGCATTTTGTCTTTCCCCCAACTTTTTTTGTGTCGATCCCTATTTGCTTTTAGAAAAATCAAGAGTTGGCAACCCTTATTTAGAGGAGCGGCAAACTCGGGGACCGCCCCGGGCTACACAAACTCTCACTGCGCCACTGAGCATTGGCGTAGTTAGCCCCGAGGTCCCGGGGGGGCTGCAGCCCCAGGTGACTGAGGCTGTGAGCTAAAAATAAAGAAAAAGGTCCTCGTTTTTGAACTTTTGTTGAATCCGGGCCCAATTCTGCTTAATATTAAGACAATTTAAAAAATAATGCTAGATTGGTGCTAATCTATAGGTCGAAATTCATCTTTCTGTTTATTTAACAGAATACGGTTTCAATTACGTTTGGTGTTTTGTGTTTTTTGGCCAGGGGGGGCTAATGAGAGCTCAGGGGGGGCTTAGCACCCCCTGGTCCCCCCCTAACTACGCCAATGCCACTGAGAATGCGATATTGAAATATTAGGATTCTTTTACAAGAATCTTGTTTGTGTATAAACCATCTTGCTTATTTCATACACTGTAAATGTTTGACTAGTTTTGAGAAACATTGCCATCAACTCCTTATACGGTAACTGAATTCCATTTAGGAACTTGTCATAGCTGGCCCACGCTAAAAAGCTGTTTAATGTAGGTATGAAACCATCAGGCAAATAAAATGCATTATGAAATTCCTATAAATAAATCTTGTTTCATGTAAAGTCAAAAGTCACGCGATATGTTGAACTTTATGGCTTGAAAGTGGCGGTTAGCAAATTGTGCATTTATTTTTTCCGCAAAAGTATGAGTCGGCGGTGTATTTATATCTACATTATGATAGGATTCGTTTAGTATCATTGGTATTTGCGTACACGCGCGATAGGTTCGGTCGGAATAATTGAAGTGTTATATTGGTGTCATGTGGGATTGTGGTGGTTGGAAAAAGTTCAAATAAAAATTAAATAAAGCAAATGGGTATTAAATTTTCGCTTAGGTACTTTACGCAAAACAAACTTTAATGGAAGTTTATTTAGGCTTATTTAGTATGAATATTTTTTAATTCCTTTAGGCCAGCGTTTCCCAAATTTGGGCTTCCAAAAAGCAATCGAAAAAATGCACAGTATTCCAATTTCGTTACTTATTATTTATTTATTTAGTTTTTTATGTATTTATTTTAATACCGAATTTTTTCCTGGGGGTTTCGAAAAGCAATAGAAGGGGTTCCGTCAAAAAATGACAAAAAATACACACAGTAATTCAATTTCGTTACTTATAATTATATTGAAAGTCAGTTACCATCAGAGTTCAGAGATTAAAGACGGAATGAAAATGTAAACGAAATAACAAAATTATATTTTAGTTAAAATTTTGGAGGAAGTCTATTGTGTGGAAAAAACGCCCAACAAAATCGTTTGTAATTAATTGAACACTTAAACGATCAAAATGAAACAAAGTTGTTTCTCCTACAATTTTTATAGATATTTTATTGCTTTAAACCAGGAACTTAAATTTTATATTTCCATGGCCCATCTGTTGGAATATACTTTGTAAAGGTACCAATATTTCTCTTAAGAAACTTTTGATTTATCTTACATCGATCTAATCCCAAGAGAATGTATCAGTGTTGCTGCAACTAGCTACAAACGAAAAAATATAAGGCTTCAAAATATTATTTTTTACTTAATTTTCCCTGGCAATATTCATCCCATCTGATAAAAAATCTTCCTGCAATACTCCCCTATACATTTTTTAAGTTCTTTAGAAGAAAAACGTCATCTATCCATATCTTTTGCATTAAATTAGATCTCTTCTCTGCATATTTAATAGTCAGGATACCTTCAAAGTTCAAGGATTCAGTTGCCATTCATTTTTTCCGGAAATTTGAGTTTTGGCCTTCATTCGTGATAAAGAACTTTTAATATTGTTCGGTTACAGGATTCTTGTGGATCCACAAATCTCATCCCCGGTGACAATTCGCGAATATAGTCTTCCTTGAAAGCAATTATTTCTTCCTGGGGCATTTCTTTCTTAAAAAGCTTTTGCCCAGGTGTTAATAACTCGAGAATCTAGAGCGAGTCGTTTTTATCAGCCCCAAATCTTTGTAGAAATCCCTAAGGACTAAGCAGATATGCTCCAAAAGGGCACAGCTAACACTCAAAAAAGATTCAAAACTTCTTCTCATTTGTTTCATGGCTGGTTTGATTGCAAAAAAATCTTTTCTCGTAGATTTAGTATCAGCTCCTGAAGTTTGGCTTCCCCATTCGCTAAAACCATTTACATTTAAATATTAAACGTTTACGATTTTAATTTCTGTAGCTTCCAAAAATACATTTCAACTTCGAGTTAAAAATAGTTGACCTATAATTTTGATACGCTTGGGATGTACATATAAGTATATCATAAAAATAATTGCCTCTAGCACAGAACCACATACCTCTAACTATTTCCGATTGTTCCGTGAATGCTAGTTGCGGTTTTGAGCATACTTTTTGGTTAACCAAAGGAACTTCCGACAATTAATCTAGGAATGCTCGTAAAGATATGTCTTAATTCTAATTTAGACCATCAAATACTTAAAAAACTCTAGTCTTTGATGGTATCACCGCATTGTGCGACAAGAGGCAGGTTCTGTAATTAATTTTGAGACCAGTAATATTTTTTTACGGCCATAATAATAATTATTATCGTCGTTGTAATCTCTTGGCGTTTTTATAACATGCCATCAAGTTGTGTACGTAGAATAAGCGTGATATAAAATTTATTCCAATGTTCCTAGAGGTAAGGGAGAATTACTTCGCAGACACGCACTGCGATTCATGTTTTCAGTAGCATGAATAGCTATAGCACACTGACATGATGTATGAGGATGGAATAAAAGGTTTCAGACCTAGAAAAGAAACCATCAAGAAAGTACTTGTTCGAAATTGATTCTTTTTTCGATATAGACTCCTACTCCTTCTAGTTCAATACATTTATTTTAGCGATAAACAAGAGCCTTTGTGCCGACACTTTGAAAAGTCAAACTATTAAAGGATGACACTGTATAACCATAGATAATCCATGAAAATTAGCGCCTTTAATAGTATAGACCGGAAAATATACATCCCATCCTCGTATTAAAGATTGGAGGTTACTAATATAGTTTGAATCGTTTATGTGAAGCCAATAAAGCTTTTTAGCAACGTGAATGATAGATCCATTTAAAGAAGCACTTGAACTTGTTAAATTAATCCGAAGGACGCGTTTAAGGACCCTACCCAATAGACTTTACAGTAGAGTGTGGGGTGTAGGTGAACGACTTAAAAAAAAATTAAAAGAGGGTATCTTATGCAGTCTTTCTATTTTATTCCGGCTACTATAAGAATCTTGAAAAATATAAGTGTTGCAAAGTTGCTTAAAGAGGGTTGCTTTGAGGTGCTATATATATTTTTTTAAATATTCTTGGCTCTCTATATATTGCTGAAACGCTGGAAGAAGCTAATTTTTAAAATCTTAAATATCTTGCTTCCAGTTGTTCATAGAAGAACTAGGGATATATGCAGGTGGTCAATAAAATAACGTTTAACGCTTATGGTACGTATATTTTGAAATAAAAGTTTAATAATAAAAGATGTTTTTTCAATTTTTTTTTACACTTTCGGTGTACTCAGTTATCTTCTGTTCTTCATGGTTTCGTGTTTTGTTTAAAATATTATATACAGGCTGGTACACATTAAAGCATCACTGAATAGGTCCCGGAAAGTGGAACAGCTTGTCTAATTTAAAATTCTTTGTATCTCTTACCGTTCACGAGACCCCAATAGTGGCCCTTCAATGTGGACCACCTTGTATATGTAGTCGTACATACATGTCATTTTGGCATTACCACATAGTTTTTACTGTGCGGATTCTTATATACCAAACTTGGCTTGTTTTTCTGAAATCACAAAATTGTGCAACGGCATTTTACCCTAGCCCTAGACAATAAAGAGTGGGTGTTTTTTTATCAGGTTAATCTAACGTACCTATAATAAATTAGAAGTGCCAAATAATAGCTTTGAGCGTATGAACTTTCCAAAGTTCGCGTGAGATTATCGTATCGTTAACTTAACTTCAACATTGCGTGCTCACCGTCTATATAAACTGAATTTTGAAGACCCCACGGAATCCAACTTCACCTTTGTAATGCGGGGATTAACGTGTTAAGAAATATATTTTAACATGAGCCCCTGTTTGTAACACTTAAGCTGTTGTCGACAAACTTTGAATCGATGAACAGTCGGTTTAATTTCCACAGGCCGCAATAGAGATCTGGAAAACGATAAAAGTTAGAAAGTTTAGTAAATAAGACCAAATATATTCTTCCTGGTACTACTTGGACAGTGTTAGAAAAAAATCAAAATCCGGTATTATCCGATGCACGCATCCTTTGCGAGTAGGGCTGTGCAAAGTTTTTGAAATTATCTTCAACGGTCTCTGAGAAAAGCGCGAAAAACGAGAACCCCGCAAAATACGGAGTTCGCTCGGAAAAGAAAAACATCTGGGTCCACGAAAAAATTCATAACTCCGTTATTTTTCGCCCGACTAACTTGATCCGGTGCTCAAAATGTAGCTAAAGAAAGGGCGCATCCGATGACGTCATACTTACGATCGCGTTGGCTATGGGACCGTAATAAAAAAAATCAAAATCCGCTATTTTCCGATGCACGCTCAACAGTATAACTGGAAATTTCTTACGTATTTACATAAGATTTTTTGTATCGATCCTAAAGCGGTTTCAAGCTCTCGTCTTCCTTATTTATGACACTGGTTCTTGTGCAAAAAAAAGTGATCTTTAACATAGTTATATAACATAGTCGACTATCTACAGCAAAATTAAAAGAGTTATTCAAAACAAACGTTCTCATTTCATCGTTCGCAATTCAAAACTGCTCGTTGTTGTTAATTCTTCTTTAAAAACGAATACAAAATTATTAAAGAGTTCACATTATTTCCACTTATAATCAGTAATCTAAGAAAATCTGCTCAAAATGATCAAACAATTTTAAAATCAAGTCGTGTTCTGTTTAGGAAAGATTGTATATTCTTCTTTTTTAGTTCTTCCTTACTTATAGTTCAGTCCACATCGCACTTAATAATCAAAAAATCGTAGCTGGTCGTGTACCATTACATGGCATAATTATAACAAAACATTTTCGTGATGATGCTGGACCAGAACACTGACGTCCTTGTCAACAAAAGAAAGCCCTTCCGCGTCGTCAAATTGCTATTTGACTAGCTGTACTAGTTTGGTTTGGATCAAACTGAGCTTCGAGCATGTTACCTGTTCCTCGTTCATCAATCAGATTCTACATGGACTTGTAAATGAGGTCGCTGAGCGTCCCTATTGATCCGTCAACAACGAAAACGACGCGTATTACCCCCATTAGGGTTTATTAGCGTTAGCACGATATATGGCAATAAAAATTATGTTATTTGTTTCAGAGCATGGTGAAGACATACTGCTCTAGTTGCAATTAACTGTAAGAATGGATTAAATATATTGTGTGGTTGTTACGCGTTGTTGGTATTTGGTTCGTTTACGGATTGTTGATCTTCTGTTTTTCTTGGTGGCATGTTTTGATTTTGCTCTAGAATGCCACTTATCGACAACTAAAACACATACTAAACGGTTTATTTTGGGGATTTTCTCCTTTAAAGCTCTTTCTATGTCCGTAACATCGAAGTCTTGGGTCTTTAGCCAACAAATCATTTAAACTCCTTAATTTTATTAAAATAAATTCCAATTAGGCATAATTTAAAAAAAGGTTGGATCATACTAATAAATAAATATATGTATAGGTCCACTTCTATTAAAGAATATTTTACCAATTCAATGCTAAAATTATCTAAATTTTCTATCAACAAAAATTCAACTAAATTATTCAAGATTTTAAAAATTGCCTCATGTGTCTTTTCGTCAATACTTTGAGTCCTTACCATGAAATATTAAAAAATAAATCTCGTAACAACCTAGGTGAAACGTATATTTAAAAAAGGGTTACTTGGCTTTATAAAAGCCATAAATTTCTTATAACGTTGTGTAAAATACAACTGTTGATACTCCATTAGATAATCCCGCTTTAATTTGCAGCATAAACTCTAAGTGCAAGATACCAGCTCTTGGAAGTCACTCATAAAACCAATTATTAGTTTGATTACATACCACTTTGGCGCATCGTAAATTCGATAAATGAATATGAGATATTTCTGTACTGGATTACTTATAAGAGAGTGTGAAAAAACCTTTTCTTGTTACCAGTTCGTGGCACTCCGTACATTTAATTGGAAAATTTTCAACAAAAGATTATTGAATACAGTCGTGACTGTTGGAAATCAATATAATAAATACTATAGGAACTATGATGTATATAGGTGGTAGCTGTGAAAAGATCATATCTAAAGTATTGTAGTGATAAATAGTCTTGAAAATTGGATTAGTAAAGGCGATATAACGAGTAGCACTTCCTTTATGGAGGTAGGAAGTGACCGTCTAATGGTATTATGTTTGTACTGGTAAATTCATAATGCTTGACAGTCCACTTTTATACACAATAGGGCAATAGGGAATATTATGGGGTGCATTATGCGGTGCTAAGCGCAAAATTGCTATTACTTCTGGAGATTCTGTTTGAAAAGCTCCCAGGGTCTCGTCCAATTTGCTTCTTTATCTTTAAAGCTGACATCTGCAGTTTTGAGGTTCGCGTGATTTGGAGCATAAGATGTATTTTAAAATATAAAAGAATGAAAAAGTGGTTTAGTTTGCATTTTAAGACGAATTATTATGCTAAAAATAACCTTTAGTACAGAGTACAGGTTACAGGGCGTACCAAACAATGGAATTTTATGGAATTTAAATCTTGACTGCATGATAAATAATAAGGGTACGCCAAAAACGAATCAAAATATATTGAGTTACGTTTGGGGTAGAAATAGGCAGCTCGCGAGTGATTCGTTCAGTCGAATCACTTGTGCCATGAGTTTCATATGTTTATGGAATCATAGTTAAAAATTAAATTCGAGTAATATGCTTTTAGGTAGCTTAGCAGGAACCTAATAAAAAAATTATTTTGGGTGTTATACCCGAAATTATTAGCACGTATTTAGAATGAACGGAAGGCTAAAAGCTTTGAAGCAGACAGTGCTTCATTGCTACTGCACTAGGAAATTAGTTTTGGCAAAGTAGACTGAAGCAAAATTTATAAAGTGCAACAAATTTGCACTTAATAGACCAATTTAGGTTAAGTTTGCCAAACAAGTTCAGTTATGTAAAACCTGCGAACCACATCTGGTAATCGTTTTCTAATAAAATCTGCAAATAGAATGAATGGTTATTGAATTAGGCACACCATCAATCTTTCACTGAAAATCGCGGCGACACTTTGACATCAGCAATCAATATTGTGCGAACTGAAAGCTGTGCAAATAAACATTCCATTAGGAGAGTCGAGTTTGGATTGTCCGCAGTGAATTTCACAAGCGAATTTTTTTGATTGAAGTAACTTGCTTGTTACTACAGCGCTAAATTTAAAAATTTTTACTTTTTATAAATTCAATTTATCTACATTATTAAAGCTTCGAAAAATTGCCTAAAGTATTTAAGTATTCAGTACAGTTCCAGAGAAGGGGATTATGCCCCATTACACAATTATCTTATTACACCGTAGCTCTTCAAGTTTTGACTAAAAATAAGATCAAAGTAACAGAGCATCTACCTTATTCACCTGGCAATGTGAAATTTCTGATTGTTTTTTGGACTTTGCCAAGTAACAAAATTTTATCTGAGGAGTAGATTAAGATTAATACTGACGATTATTTTGCAAGCATACCGAAAGAGTATTGCTCGGGAGTTTTTAAGGAATAAAAAATAGAAATAATGAAGGGTATTATTGCTTAAGGCAATTACTTGTGACATATTTAAAACAAAATCCTCATATTTCAGGTAAAAACCTTCGTTAAGAATCCGTAAGAAAATACAACTGGTAACAATAAACAAAGAAAAAGAAAATAAATAAGTATTAAAAAATATTAAATAAGGCCTGTTAAAAATGTTCTAGATTGTTCTATTTCTAAAGAAAATATCAAATAAATTGGGTAGAACATAGAACAAAATTTTTAGTGTACAATGAAATACAATGTATCATTAAACGTTAAAAAATCACCTTTCGCCAGTTTATTGGAACGAAATTTTAGTACCAAACATATGTATTGTATGAAGAACTCATTGTCAGCCTTCAACCTACGTAAATATAAAGTAAATACCATGAATCACTGACCGCCTTAATTTAAGGTTAAGATATTTATGTGGTGATTTACCGTTTCAATAGGGCGTACTGTATAAAACTGTCGATAAATTTTAATTAAGACCTAATTTTCTAAGACAATTTAGCACTATGTATTGTTTACACAAATAGAATGTGGATAAATGAATATCATAAACCTCAGATCAAAAAAGTTCTGTAAAAATTAGTTTGACCAAAATATTTTGTAGGTGGACGTATAGGCAGAAAGACAGACAGACTTTACCTAATACTTAAGATGAATTCAATACTTTACATCTTTTCAGGAAAACACATCAGACAAAATCAACATGTATTTTTCTGATTGCAATACAATGAGGTTACAGTTAGGAAAAATGAATACAAAAAGTGCTAAAAAAACCGATAAAGTTACGCAGCCTGCCATGTAATTAATTCAGTACGATACGTTATTAGTTTAATTTTACAAAAACGTACTGCGCGCTTTTGCATGGTAACGGTATAACGAGGAAATTAAAAATGGATGTGTTTCCGCCTTATATGTTATATATAAAAAACGCGCTTGTGTTAATAATGTTATATTTTACGCATAACTGAGGATAAACAGTGTCTGGCACACTTAGATTCGTAATTATTTAAATAAATGTACAAACATATACTTCACAATAAAATTGAAACCGAAAACGTAATTAAAAACCTTTGGAGGCAAATTGGCAAATTTGTAAAACAGAATCAGAATAATTTACATACGAGAATGGTGTGAAAAATTTCCGGCCTAGAAAGGAAATTAACAAAAGGTTTGGTAAAAAATTATTTTATTTTTCTACACAGTTTATTTTTAGCTCACTGCATTTATTCCGGTAATATTCAAAAGCCTTTATGCCATCCTTACAAGCCGATTCGCACAACTCCTTAAAACAGGCGGCTATAACTTCGAATTTTTTTCATGATCGAAAACAAACTGTGTGTTTGAACATCCATTCCATTTAGGAGTAAACAATACAAACTAAAAGGTTAAACAAAGTTAATGTGATAATAAAGTTAATTAACAAGAAAATTGCATTACGCCTTTCTGTGGCATTATTTCGCCCGTTAACCAGACATATCGTATAACATGTCTAATGCATTTTTTATTGTAATATTTTTATACTAACAGGAGTTGCCTTGGACAAAAATAGAAGTTACATAAGGGATGGGTAACATTTGTGTAAATACGAGTATAAAAATGTTAATAAACAAGTCACGCACATTCATACATTTAACGAGAAGTTATAGTTATTAATAAGATGTCTAACCGTTATCTACAATTCCTTCCCAATTTTTACTTGATAACAGACAACAAAATTAAATGTAAAAACTATATACTGGACTGCAATTTGGCTCCTTCTTAAAAAAAATAATCGAGAAGCTACAGTAATTAGATCCACATCTCTTTGGCACGCTATGAAGAACATAACTAACAATTATTCACCATCAGTTTGCCTAAATAACGATAAATAATGTCCATTAACTACTACATAAGGGCAGTTCTTGAAATATTACCGGGAAAAATCGATAATATTTTCCAGAAATTTTAGCTCCACTTTTCATAGGCTTGTTAAAGATCCTAACTCAACATTGCAGTTGCATTTTATATTCCTTAATATTGCAAACTCATTCTTATACACCCTTAAATACAAGTTCCATTTAGCAGTACCACGGTTATTCAATACAGGATATGTCATAAATAATGCAACAGTATGGCAGTATGTTGGTTAAATAAGTCGACCACCTGTTGTTTTCTCAAACGAGTTTTTTTGAAGCTATCCACCGAAACACTCGCCATGTATACGAACGCTCATTACTTGAAGAGCCAAGTATAATAACTTCCTGCATTAACAGTAACAGCCACATTAATAAAACAAAAGCCACACACTTATCCATTCTGTATGAGTTCACTTTTATTCAAATGTAACACTTTTATAAGAATTCTCGTGAATGTTGTTTAGTATTACCTCATAGATTCGTAAGCGCTTAGATATTTCTGTGTTAAACGAACGCAGTTATCAAGCGTTTTTTTCTAGCTAATGTATTTATAATTAATATATTGGTTTAACTTAAGCGCTTAAGATAAATATATAGAATTTATTAATTGCTCTTTTTAATTAAACACTTAACTTTCTATTGCACTTGAAAGATGTTTATGCAATAAAAATTATTGTGTTGGATGAATTCAACAATACAAAACTCTTCATTGATTTCTTTATAGCATTGTCTGTCTGCATGACCCTTCGTAAAAATTATCAGGTTGGCTAAAAAGTAAAAATTTGTACTTAAATGAGAGGCGATTTTTCATAGGAAACCAAAACTTTATTCAACAATGTATTGTTTATTATGTTTGACTACCGTTTGCCATCTTTCAGGCAACTTCGCGATTCCGCGCTCAAAAATATCATCCTCTTTTCCGGCAAAAACAGTTCCAAGAAAGATTTGATATCCTTATCAGGAGTTAACATTTTACCATTTAAGTCTTATAGCAAAGAACAAAATAAATGGTAGTTTAATGGTGCAAGGTCTGGCGAATATGGAGGATATGATAACACATCCCATCCAAGCTTAAACAACTTTTGACCAGTAATCAAACTTGTACGTGGTCTAGCTTTATCATGATAAAAGACAACAAGTTGAAAATTAGTATGTTCATACAGACAAAGTGCCACTTTGACTTAGCTTAAAAAATGTGACATAAAACCATCAACAAAAAACACATTTAAATGTTTTTTTACGCACTTCACCTTTTATACAAAGAAGTTATTTAAGGTATAAAACATTTTCTATCTAGGTATCCTAAAAAGTAAGAAACACAAAATTAAACAAAAGTTCAACGCACTACCAAAGTTCTGAAAGTTTTCCCCCTGACAGTATTGAGTGCCTCTGAAAACACCTCCCATCAAACGCAACTGTTAAATTCTCAGCAATGAAGCGATACTTAAAATGCCTTTTATGTATGAAGAAGTGTTTTGTAACGTGAGAGGAATAATTAAGTGACTTAAAAGTATTGTTCAGTTAATGGACGTCATTCCAACAAATTTGGTAAGCAACGCTGCTAATTACCGATCGAGATTTTTCAATAAGGAGCTAATATGAATTGATTTGCAATTAAAATCCTATAGCATTATGATCCGCATATTTTTGTTTTTTTTTAAATAAGCCGCCTGAAGCAAATATCAACATTTAATTGTCTCCTTTCCGATTTTACATTCTTTGAGGTTTAGAAAACCGCAAGTAATTCACTTTAATTATTTTGGCAAAATCTCAATTCATTGCAAATTTATGGATAACATGTGACACAAGTATTATATTTTCTAAGATGAATAGTTTTTTAATGTTATTTATGAACGATATTTCGTAAAATAACCTAATTTTATAAATACACAACCAATCAGAAATGGTCGCGCCAACATATAATATCTACATCTTGCTTTAGTTAGTGCAAATAGGTTTAATATTATAGTCTAAATTTTCCTTAAATCAAGCAATTTCTTCTAGCATTAATAGAATTACTACAAAGTCTTATACTGTTAAAAGACTTAATGAGTTCACTTCTTAAAACAAGATACAGGATTTATTCAATCATGCATTGAGCCGTAAAATCCTTTGGATTATGACTAAAGCCGAGGCGTTTTTTAATCCATTTATTGAGGTGGATTTTAGAGTTTGTTGTTGGTTTTCTTTCATTCTTTGCTATCTCTGCATTTCGATTTCCAATCATTTATTTCCAATGCCTGTATCTTCCTCCAAGGCGTCTCTCCATCTTTTCCTTGATCTTCCCTTGTCCTGGACCAAATAGGGATTCATTGTGTTATCCTCCTGATCATTTCGGTTGGTTTCTTTCTCATGATGCGTCCTGTCCATCGTAATCGTTGTGCTTTAATGTGTCGAATGATATTTTCTCCTCTGTTCCTCCTCTATTTCTTTGCTTCTTCTCAGTCTTACTTCCCCATCTTTTGTTCATAAAGAAATGAAAATGATTCCAGCAGTGATTCGTAATGTCAGGAATCTCACTTTTAAAAGCAAGAAGAAAAATTCAACAAACGAAACTCATAATGTGGGTGATTCGAACTGCAAGAATCACTGACGAACGGTTCATTTCTGTCCCAGGGGTAATTTTAAATATCCTTTGAATTACTCTGTTGATTCAATATTGTACTGACCTTTTGTGTCTACCAAGTCTTAATAAAAAGTTTAATGTGTACAAACGAATAATATTTACGAATCTATAAATGAAACTCATACTTTTTACGTTATTATTTCATTGTTTGTACACGTTGTGTTACATAATTTTTTTCTTAACGACTTAATATCGAGTAGTACTACAATGTTACGATTGTATACAATGTACAGTTCATGTTATATTTAGGTACATGACGTTCTAGCCGAGTAACGCACTGTTAAGTAATCAATTACCCGTTTTAACATTGAATTACAAACTTATTACGAAGGTTTGTGGTATTAGCACGTTTTAAAAGCTATTTTTAATTGAAAGTATCGGACGAGTAAACGTTTTCGTTAAGTCGTTCGATTGTTACCGGAACTTTTTTTGTTTTGTTGTATTGTGTACGCAAATAAATGGTAAATATATTTATTTATGGTGGCGATAGGACTATCGGGTTCGGTGGAAGGCCTTTTATCGACACTTTAACATAATCACACGTAATACGCTCTGTTGAGTGTAGTCAGGTAACTGTCACTAATTGTTAGAAGTTAACCACGCTGCACACAAAGATTTGATTGTTACCGAAACGCGAGAAGCGATCAATTTTGGCTATTATATTAATCAATTTGATTTTATGGAGAGCTCGTGGCCCCCTATTCAACGGTTTTTTTGATAATTCAACACCTGTAATTTGTGGTACCGTAACGTGGTGTCTAATAAATTGAATACAATGGTATGTATTTTCATGGTTGTAATTGAAAATTGCTTATCTTATTAATTTAGTTTTCAATTTAAATTCACAAGCTTTGCCTGCTTCGTTAATCGAATTACTGGCCGAAAGAAATCAAAATTGGACTCTCGAAGCATTGCAAAGGTGTGAAAGTGGTTAGGAAAAGGGTGTAGGAGTTGGCCCACTGGAATCACTGATTAGCCTAGTTGCAAAAATAGCTCAATTTGATATTAAAATATACAGTGTGGTCTACATAGAAGGGCCACTATTGGGGTCCCGTTAACGGTAAGACAACAAAGAAGTTTAAATTAGACAAATTGTTCCATTTTCGGAGACCTATGCAGTGATGCTTTGGTTTTTAAAAATGTCCATGGCACGCTAGGTATTAAACAAAAATCAAAATGGGCATTTTTTTTAAATCGTTATACTTGATGGTACAAAAATATTTTAGGGGAATAGCCGAACTCATAGCTCTTAAGATAAGCGAGATCCCCATGCATTTACTCGAATTTGGAACACCCTGTATACCATATGTAAAATATGAATATACTTCTTTGATGTAAGTGAGATTGCAAACTCTATTAGTGTCGTTCTTATATTTGCCGCCGATTGTTTACTACGGTAGCTAACACGTTTTTAATCGTAGCAGAACGCTGTTTAGTGTAAACTTGTTGTGTTCTATTTATACAAGAACCGAATTCTGTTGGAATTGCTCCAAAAATACTTTCCTTTTCTTGCAATAGTATAAAATAGAACGAATTAAACATTGGGGATCAAAACATGTTTGTGTTGGCTGTGAATCGTTTTAAAGTTTGCATATATTGGGATGGCAATAAAATGCAAATTTATTGTAAGTTTATGTTGCTTTTTTAATCGAATCAAACGGTGCACTGAAATGATCTTTCGTGCGTGTGTTTGAAATGTGGTAAACAATAAAAATTGCGTTAAAAAATCTGCGTTACTATAGTTTATATTATTGAAAATGTTGCTTGAAATATATGTGGAAAGGAATTTGGAAGACAAATAAAGAATATTCTAAATCTGTTCGTGAAAGCTTAATTTAGAAGACAATGGAAATTTTAGCTGCGTTCTTATAATCACGTATTTTGAAAATTATCGCGCCTAGTATGCTCTTGTTGTGCTGGGTTTGTGTGTCTTTACCTTTCAGAAGTTCTTTATAGTATTCTCTCCAGCGTTCCATAATTTCATTTTTTTCTGTTAGAACTGTTTCTTCCTTATCTTTAATATCCAGTTTGGTATCTGCCCTTTTCTGTCTCATATTTCTCAATGTTCCAAAGAATTGCTCCTGATTTTCGTTGTATGCTATTTTCATTTTTTCAACAAATTCCTTTTAGGACATCTCTTTTTCTTCTTTTATTATTCTTTTGAAATCTTTTCTTTGCTGTGTATATTCTTCATAGTATGTGTCCTTCTTTGTACTTGGATATTTTTTTCATATGGTCTTCTTATTTTTGACAGCTGTTTTTACCCTCTCTGTCCTCCAGTTCGTCGTTTTTCTGTTTCTGTTAACTATTTTTGATGTTCCACATGTATTTTACAAATAATTTATCTTAATTACTTGTGTTTATGATTTCTCGATAGTTTTCACTTCTCGATAAATTCTCGAGAAGGAAGCAAACGAACATATCCAGAAATATAACTGAAATTCAGAGTTTTATGCCAATAACTAATACTATAAAACATAAATTATCAACTGCATTAATAAAATATCACCATACGAGTATCAAAAATATTTACACTTAGTGGGTACCTAGTTTATGAGTTGCCAAACGCATTTGTGTTTTTCTATTGTTGTACCTAACAAAGGAAACATCTAACATGTACTGTATTATACCCCAATTCAGGCAGAATTTAAGTTATGGCAAATTTGCAGGCTCTCACGCGAAATATTATAATTGGCAATCAGATAGTAGAAAGGAGGAAGTGGTCCTTTTACATGAATAAAAACCGCTTTTTTCGTAATAAAAATAAACTTTTATGGTAGTTTTTTAAAATTACATCGGTTCATTGAAAAATTCTAGCTAACTTATAAGTATATATATATATAAGTTGTTTATGGAGGTATATGATAACATTGTGCATTCTGGGCTTGATCAATGCGTCCTTGAATAATTTAATTTTGTAATAACTATTAGGGTTTAAAATAAGTTAGTTTTGATAAAGTTTTTTTGCGTCAAAGCAACTTAAACACATGATGAATTGTTTCTTACCGCATTAATCTTGGTATCTTACCCAAATCTGCCTGTAAAAGATGATCTTGGAAGTATTTAAATGAGTTTCGAAGTGATTTTAGCTGTTAAATTCGTTATAATCTTGCTTACCCAACAACTGGTTCCGAATACCTGTTATCCAACAACGAAATTAAATATGACGTCACCTTAGGTATATGGGAATAAAAAAATAAGCGTTAAATAAAATTACGCAAGTCATAAATTCGCATTTCCTTCTGTTATTTTTAGTAACAGGTTTTGCAGTTTTGTTTTAATAAGTTTTTTTTTAAATTGTTTAATTCAAAATGTTTGTTGTAAATCAAAAAAGTTGGGCATCATAGATGACGTGTGTTGGATTACAGCAGAGTATTAAAATCCGCGTTTAATTGCATAATTTCGCAATGAGACTTAAAGCCCACAATTCATTATAGTCGTTGAGAAATAGAGTTAAATACATTCAGACTATTCTTGCCCACATAAACATTAGTGATACTGCAACAGCATCCGTATTTAGTGACTATGACATCATTTGTGTCATTTATTTTTAATATATAAGTTGTTAGAAGAACTCAAACATGCTGACATTATTAACTATTTAGAGCACCTGTTGATTTTGTAAACATGGATGTCACTGAGTTATAAAAAAATGTGATGTTGTATTTGATAAATGTTTGGATTGTTTAAGTGTGAATACGAGGGGGAATTGATAAGTTTCTGGACTAGTCTTGAAGGTAACTACACATCTGCACAGAAATATTACTTTATGTAACATAAACATCCTTCAAATTTAAGCCCTTAAAACAACAATTCCTTTTCTTGGCCTGCAACCAGGTGAACAGGTCAAACAAGGTGAACAGGTCATCTTGTTTGACGAAAATCTTCGTCAATCCCTTTCGCTGCGGCACTTGTTTGATAAGTTCGTGCCTTGAGTGTGTCGTTTTTCGGATCCTATAGAGTTTGTGGGTTACGGTAGCGTATTTATCCGGCTCCTGCACATGGGACACGAAAAATAAAACCGGCTTATACCGTTCCCGCAGCGAAAGAGTTAAGACTTTTTGAGCTTTAGAAATTGATAGTAGTCTAAAGGGGTCAAATCGGGAGAACTTGGTGGTTTCAAAGCAGTTTTCGTTGATTTTTTGTAGGGCAAAATCTTACTCGTGGGAAGGGACGTGATCCTGCAAAAATAACACGCCTTTTAAAAGTTTTCTTGTGTTGAGGTATGCTTGTCTATTTCTGTATTAAGTTTCTCCACTCCTGCCCACCGGTTATCAACATGTAATCGCAAATTTCCGTACTGGATTATCCCATATAACACAAACTACAAGCAGTGCAAATTCCTGCACAGCCGTAAGGATTTAATCCCTCATTCTTTTTATGCAATAATGCATACTTTTAAGTGTTAGACTAAACAATTTTTAAACGCAAAATACCGATAGTAACTAGTATTTGCTTTTGTAGATTTAATTTTTGAGTAAAGACACATATTTATTGCTAGTATTGAAGATGCACATAAAAATAATGTAATAATTTAAATAATAACCACGTAATACTTTTATATTTTAAAACACACTCTGTTCCGCACGTTTCGGTTATCGCGTATGAATTCAAATCAATCTTGAAGTATGCATAAATATAATTATGTTCAAGTTGATAAGCATCTCAGCATATGTTTTGGCGCGCGTGTTAAAGTTAAGATTGATTATTTCAACGTGTTCATTTAGTGGTTGGTTTATATTATTTTTGAGTTCATCAGATAATTTTTCGTTCGTCTGCTTACACCAGAAGAAAACTTTAAATTAAGATTGCTGTGGTTTTGGCCGTATCTCGAGAAAGATATTTGATTTGGTTTTCATTGATTTCTTTCATGAATTAGAGTAATAGTTTTTTGAAGCAATTTTTTACAACAATCGTCGTTTTTCCCAGCCTAGCTTTCATTTCTTGTCCATCCAGTCATCGTGTTGTGAAGTCTTTATTTTCCATTGCTTCTTCCACCTCGTTTTATCATGTTCTTCTTGACCTTCCTTTCTTTCTGCGTTTTGGTGGATGCCGTTTTCATATTTTACTTGGCCATCATGTTTCATCCATCTTTGGACATGTTCGTACCATTTTAATCTTTATATTCCAATAGTCTTTAACATATTAATATCAATTCCCATTTTTCTCCAATTTGAGTAGATCCTGTATCATTCCTAGTGAGTGGACATCTTCTCCATATAGTTCATTTTCACCGCCTGTATCTTAAAAGGGTCCTTTTTATTAATTATACATATATCGAATACATAAACAGCAATATTTTCTACAATGGTTTTATACATTCCCATTTTTGTGTTTCTGGTTATGTTCTTATTTAAAAGTATAGGTACCATGTAGCTGCCGCATGGCCGCGTTACCTCGTGAGAACTTCGAATTTCTGCTGTTGATATACCTGTATTTAATTTGAGAATTATTGTAGTGAAATATCAAAGATATATAATCCACATAAGTAGTTATTAAAATAATTATTTTAGTTCTGTTATTTGGTTTTTACTTGAGGTTTTACGCTTATTTATTTTTTACTTCTATTTTATTTACTTTGGGTCCATATTTATTAAGTGCAAATTGTTTGATGAGTATGATTTTGGCTACCAAAAAACAATAACCGGTTGTTAGCTTTTTTGCACGCTCGCTATTTCAATTATTTTAGTTACTTTTTGGTGTAGGTAATAACTGTAATTTGTGTATAACACTCCTTTTAATTTTTAGTAATTTAGCTTTGTACTTTTCGATTTGTTGTGTACATACTCTAGTGGTCAATTCATTATTTCTTTTCTTTATCGAGGTTAAGTGAAAGAATAAGTTAACTCTGAACTTCGTTCTACAAATAAGAACCATCTTTATTTCATCGTCAATCAGTTGTAACAGATTGTGTGTTATAATTAGTTGTTAACTGTTGAGTTATGAGAATGTTATTTGATGTGTTTCATTGTTGCAGATATGAGATAGTCGTTGAAGGACACCACAAGAAGAAAAAGCGAAATGATACGTAGAAGATGATTTGAGAGCATATTTTTTAATTAACTGCCAACAGGGAACTGACCTTAATTATTATGAAGTACATAAATAGCAACTTAGTTACTTTAAAATGTGTTCTATTCCTCTTTTTTGGTGGTGAGTACTAAATTTTTATTCTTCGTCGAGTCATTTTTGGACTGCTAAAATTATAAGTTTGATGCGTGATGTTAAACCGCTTTAGAATGTTTGCAATTTCGTATAGGACTATATTCCCATTTCATATGTAGCAATCCAATGGATTCCTTTTTTGAATGTCGCTAGAATCTGATCAAGGCTGTGTTTATTGCATCAAGAACATCAGAACTAAATGTTTTACAGGGATATACGTGCCACTGGCCATTTCTTCCGGAAAAATGGGGGAAAAACTGAAAAGTTGAATAATAAAGGTAATTACGCGATCGCAAAAATACCTTTATTATTCAACTTTTCAGTTCTTCCCCTATTTTTCCGGAGGAATTGGCCAGTGGCACGTATAACACTGCAAAACATTCAGTTTTGATGTTATTGATGCAATAAATACAGCCTCGATCAGATTCTAGCGACAACATATCGTGACCTTCCCTGGTTAGTATGAAATATTGTAATCTAACGATTTCTTAGGCCTGGGCTGCCTCATTCCATTTCTACCTCTGCACATGGTTGCAACAGGATTAACCATAGATGAACTAAGGATAATATCAATAGTAGCGCCATGCATAGCAATCATAGGACCCGCGGTCGCAGGTCCATTGGCCGACAGGTTAGCTGGAGGCTTCGGAGGAACGGCGCGAAGTAAAACAGGGAAATATCTTAGAGTTATGATAGCCATATGCCTTTTACTGGCAGCTATATTCTATTGGCTACTCATGACCGTACCACGAATTGTAAGCACACTTTTTCAAAAATGTTTACATTAATTTTTACAACGGTTGTGCCTTTATTCCAGAGCCGAAGTCCCCCTGTTGTCGAAGAGTACATGTATGATCCATTTGGTGAGGGTATTGTACAAGAACGACGATGTTTAGATGAACATACTTGCGATAAGTGGAAAAGCGACAAGGTATTTAGAATTTTCTATTTTAATTTATTAGACGTACGGGTTGGGCCAAAAAAGGAGTTAAAAATACGCTGTAGTTTTTTAATTTTTCAAGGAAATTGATTCTACTTTGGGTTTTTTTTGGAGTGAGAAAAGGAGCAGATATTTCTCAACAAACAAAAATATTTGGACTAAATAACAATATAAATAAATTTATTAAAATGTGTAAAACAGAGCAGCCTTAGGTACGCCTTTTATTTTAAGTCGCGCTAAATGTGATTATTTTTTTGATAAAAGTTTCAAGCGTGTTAAATAAATCTTGTTGAATTTTTGGCAGTGTTATTTGACGGAATAAAAAAGATTATATTAACACAGCTTATTTTGTTAATTCAAGCTTTGAAAATTTAAAATGGATTTTTTAAAAACCTAAAATTTTGCTTTTTTTTGTAGGTACCTCAACCCCCCTCATCATATTTTGTTTGTGACCACAATGGTGCTAATATCATTCAAGAAAAAAGCTGCAAAAATGATATGAGTTGCTACAATTGGGATGCTAATAAGGTATGATACTTTCCTCCTTTTTTTAAACTATGAAGTTAATTATTTTGTGCTGATATTATTGCGTTTTCTATGCAAATATTTTGCAATGGAAAATATTTTGTTCCATCAATTTTAAATCACGCAACTTTTTCTAGATGTATTCGGTTTATCTCGTAGACTGCCTGTACGCTTGCAAAGGCAATTACAACTTTACAAGAACGATAGACTTCAGAATGGGTGACGATATGCTTGTTGAACCTGTGGACCCCATTGTAAGAACATCATTTAAAATGTTTCGTTAACTTAAATTCAGTTTTTAAAAAAATTCTAGCATTTTCGAGATGAGTATTTGGAAAGAACAGGATTACCCCACATTTGTCATTTTGATGGTATTAACTCCACTACATGTGAAGCTTTCAGTATTTATTCACAACCTGTTCCATTTAAAGTTAAACTCAGTTCTGCTGATAGTTCAGAAGATAATAATAATTCAACAGAAGGTGTTTGTAGATATGCTATTGGTAAGTTCTGTCTATATGTGGATATAAAAGTTGGTATAAAAACAGTTTAAAGCCTACTAGAAGTAGAGCATTCAATTTTTGTTCTGTAAATAGCTCATTGTGTAGCAATTTATAGTAAAATAATCAAAAACTTTTTATTTGGTTGCAATGAATGTTTAGGGTGGCCTCTTTGCCAGGACTGGCTTCAAAAATATGTTGTACCATTAAAAGAACCCCCTTTTGGGAGCAGAATATTATAAAAAACTGCACAATGTTCCACATTGCATGATTTATAGCAGGGCCGACTGGAGGTTTTGCGGGATCCTGCGAAAAAGTTGTTGGTGAGGCCCCAAAAAATGTCCAAAAAGACTTTTTTTAAATAAAAAAATCCAATAATTTTATTAATCATAATTCTATTATCAAATTTTTTTAGAAATTAGATAGTGCGGAGCCCCTTTGAGCGCGAGGTCTCAGTCTGGGGCCCTTAAAACCGACGTCTGAGCCTGTCCTGATTTATAGGACGGTTTAGAAAACGAAGTCAATACTTTTAGGGACAATAGAATACGTTTTTATATACGAAATGTTTTATGCTTTTGGGTTAAAAATTCTCCATCTACAGCGTCGGGCTGTTACCAAGCAACACGTTCTTGTATCACAAGACAAAATTATTGTGAAATTATTTATATCTTTGAGTCATAAAAACTGATGTTTCATCAAACACGTGATTTTGATGCATTTTTATGGGGGTCATTTTCTCAAAAACTGTCAGTGGCATAGGTACCTAGAACTTTGCTAAGGGGGTGTTCAAAATAGAAAACAATGCTGTATTAAGGGGGTAGAATTAATGTGTACGTAAAAAGATCAATAATACAGCAGAAATGGCCACTATTTTTTCAAGAGATCTACTTTAATAAGCATGTCTTTACCAAGAGGGGTTTAAGCACCCCTAAAAATCTGTAGGTACTTTCATTTTTCGTAGCGTCAACATTGTATTTGAATCACCCTGTATATTAATTGAATTTCCTTGTATTTTTTTCTTAAATAAGTATGCTTGTAATAAAATGAAGAAGTAATTTGCTCTTAAAATTTTGTGTTTATTGTAGATAGAAGCCTTAGCTGTCGCATCACCGATGAAGCTAGGAAAACATTAGAAGAAGACAATAGTGGACTTCCGGACGAGCAATGCGAACCGGTAGTCCACTGTGGTATTCATCAACGTTACAATATGTCAGCTATGAAGGTTGTTCTTGTGGAACCTGACTGTGCTCACAGTAATGTAGCATTAAGTTTTTGGCTGTATTTGATAATCCGATCCATAGCCGATATTTTTCCTGCTGCAGCTGTGGCACTGTTGGACGCAGCAATTATTATAGCAACAAGAGAGACCTCGACTGGTAGAGGGGACGTAGGGAAGCAGTTTGCTGCCGGAGCACTTGGTTTTGCTATATTCGCACCGATATGTGGGGCCATTTCGGATCCACTGGTTGCGCTTATACTGTTTTCAGTTTTGATGGTATTAGCTGCCTTGATTATGTTGTTTGATGGGTAAGTAATGGAAGTTAATTAATTATTAAGAATAAGCAGGGACTAAAAAAAATACGTTCTTCGTTCTTCTCATTTCAAAACGAATTCTTCAACGTCATATGCATAAATATAGTCTTTGTGATGGCTTTTATTTTCTTAAAACATTCTTAAAAGAGCAAAATTATGAAAGCTTTAAACAGTTAATACAACACATTTATTACTAAAAGTCTATTTAAATCTTTATATGTTAGTTAAAACATCAACCAACGCAAGTTTTGATACAAGTCGATACTCTCCTTTATTTTGCCCCCAATTTACATTAAAAATAATCTTCATGGCATGAAACATATAGCACATACATACCTACCTTAAAAATGTTGAGGTCATGCTACCCAACTTTCTTAAAATCTTTTATAACTTAATTAAAAATGCTTATATCTCAAAAATAATGTGTAATAATAAAAAACCAATTAATAGTAACGTTTTGAAGAAAAATCCTGTTACCTAATTGCTTTTATAAGCACGAAATACTTATGTTAAAGGTTTGCATAAGACATAGGTGGACAAAGGACAATATAATAATTGAATCGATTACTATTTAAATAAAATATCGCTCTTGATATTTAAAGAAATATTTAACGGTCAGCGAAGGTCAGGCTAAAGCGTTTTTTTAAATAAATAATGAAAATACAGGTTATTGGTTATTTTCATTAAAAAAAAAAGACTTTCACCGAACTTTAACCATTTGATGTTTGTGAACCTAGCACCAGTGATGTAAGCAGTAGGGGATCAGAACCCAACCCCCCATAGGTTTGCAATAAGTCGTTATAGAGCGAAAGAACTGTGAATTTTGTGCTAAAAAAAGGTTTTCGGCTCTTTTTTACCGTTTATCACCACCCCCCATGATGAAACCATCAAAAATCCTGCTGCAAAAAAAATAGGTCGTCAGCTCTTTTTGCGTTTATTAACCCCCCCGTGGAAGCATCCTGCCTACGCCACTGTCTAGCAGTCATATTCGACACAAAAATATCCGAGGTACACTTGAACTACTACTTACCTATGTGATCTACCAAGCCGCCATGACAGTGTACACCATCTTATATTTACCAAATGTTATATTTATTTGTACTTTGTGATACATTAATCTATAACTAGCAAGATTAATATGATGGACTCAGAAGATAACACTATAGTCGTGCTTAGTAATGCAGAACATATAAAGACGGAAGTGTGTGAAGACGATGAAACAAATAACAGACAAATTAAACAAGAACCAGTTACAGATGAGTGGTCAAGTGAAACACGTGTGATGTACGAAACTATTAACCAGCGAATAAAACGAGAACAAGAAGAATTTGATATAAAAAGCGAAGATTTTACACTTGAAACAAAATGTGAAAATACTCAGGACGAAAACATCAGTAACTTCACAGATTGTAAAAAACCTAATGGAAGTAGCCTTCTCATTAATCATATGAAGATAACTAGTACAAAACCGTTTGCATGTGATATTTGTGGAAAAAGTTTTGCACGTAATAGTGCGCATATTATTCATATGAGGACTCACACTGGTGAAAAACCGTTTAAGTGTGAAGTCTGTGAAAAACGTTTTGCTGATGAGCGTAATTTAATTGTTCATATGAGGACTCACACTGGTGAAAAACTATATAAGTGTGAAATCTGCAAAGAAGGTTTGTCTAGTAAGCGTAATTTCAATATTCATATGAGGAGACACACTGGAGAAAAACCGTTTAAGTGTGAAATTTGTGAGAAATGTTATGCTGATAAGTATAATTTTAAGGCTCATATGAAGGCTCACTCTGGTGAAAAAGCATGTAAATGTGAAATTTGTGGGAAGTGTTATAAACAAAATAGTGTTCTTAATACGCATATGAGGACTCACAATGATGAAAAACGTTTTACTCTTAAGGGTCATAAAACTGTTCATATGAAAGCACACTGTAACAGTGGCGGACAGGGTCAGAAGAGACCAGGAGAAGATAACACTATAGTTGTGCCTAGTAATGCAGAACATATAAAGACGGAAGTGTGTGAAGACGATGAAACAAATAACAGAGAAATTAAACAAGAACCAGTTAAAGATGAGTGGCCAAGTGAAACACGTGTGATGTACGAAACTATTAACCAACGAGTAAAACCAGAACAAGAAGAATTTGATATAAAAAGCGAAGATTTTACACTTGAAACAAAATGTGAAAATACACAAGACGAAAACATCAGTAACTTCACAGATTGTAAAAAACATAATGGAAGTACTGATCATAAAGAAATAGAGTTCGTCAATTGCATTGAAGGTTGTGAAAATTTGGAATTGTTATCAAGTGGTCACAATTTCCTGTTAAAAGGTCAGACCAGTAAACAACTTTATAAATGTGATGTGTGTCGGACGTGTTTCAGTGGCCGTAGACTTCTCAGTAATCATATGAAGACACACGCTAGTAAAAAACCGTTTGCATGTGACATTTGCGAAAAAAGTTTTACACGTAATAGTCAGTGTAAAAGTCATATGAGGACTCACACTGGTGAAAAACCGTTTAAGTGTAAAATCTGTGAAAAACGTTTTGCTGATAAGCGTACTTTACTTGTTCATATGAGGACTCACACTGGTGAAAAACCATATAAATGTAACATTTGTGAGAAACGTTTTACTCTTAAGGGTCATAAAACTGTTCATATGAGGACTCACACTGGTGAAAAACCGTTTAAATGCCATACTTGTAGCAAATGTTTCAAACATAAGTATAATCTATTTATTCATATGAGAACTCACACTGGTGAAAAACCATTTAAGTGTGAAATCTGTGAAAAAAGTTTTACTGATAAGCGTAATTTAAATGTTCATATTAGGAGTCACACTGGTGAAAAACCATATAAATGTAACATTTGTGAGAAACGTTTTACTGTTAAGGGTCATAAAACTGTTCATATGAAAACACACCATAACAGTGGCGGACAGGGTCAGAAGAGACCAGGAGAAGATAACACTATAGTTGTGCTTAGTAATGCAGAACATATAAAGACGGAAGTGTGTGAAGACGATGAAACAAATAACAGACAAATTAAACAAGAACCAGTTACAGATGAGTGGTCAAGTGAAACACGTGTGATGTACGAAACTATTAACCAACGAGTAAAACCAGAACAAGAAGAATTTGATATAAAAAGCGAAGATTTTACACTTGAAACAAAATGTGAAAATACTCAGGACGAAAACATCACAGATTGTAAAAAACATAATGGAAATATGAAGGCTTTAAACAGCGAATAGAACATAAACACAAGTTTTGTTGCAAGTCGATGGGTAAATGTTAACACAAATATACTCTCCTTTATTTTCCACCCAATTTACATTGAAAATAATCTTCATGGCATGAAACATCCAGCACATACATACCTTAAAATCTTTTATAACTTAATTAAAAATGCTTATATCACAAAAATAACGTGTATCAATAAAAAAAACAATTAATAGTAACGTTTTGAAGCAAAATCCTGTTACCTAATTGCTTTTATCAGCACGAAATACTTATGTTAAAGGTTTGCATAAGACATAATTGGACAAAGGACAATATAATAATTTAAGCGATTAATATTTAAATAAAATATCACTCTTGATATTTAAAGAAATATTTAACGGTCAGTGAAGGTCAGGTTAAAGCTTTTTTAAAATAATTAATGAAAATACAGCTTATGGGTTATTTTCATAAAAAAAAAAAATTTCACCGACCTTTAACCTGTTTCCCATATGATGTTTGTGAACCTAGCACCACTGATGTAAGCAGGAGGGGATCAGAATCCCCCAAACTTTCGCAATAAGTCGTTATAGAGCGAAAGCTGTAAATTTTGTGCTAAAAAAAAAGGTTTTCGGCTCTTTTTTTACCGTTTATCACCCCCCCCCCTTGATGAAACCATCAAAAATCCTGCTGCAAAAAACATAAAGAGAGTGGTGATCTAAAAAAGGTCCTCAGCTCTTTTTGCGTTTATTAATCCCCCCCCATGAAAGCATCCTGCATACGCCACTGCCTAGGATTCACATTCGACACGAAAATATCTGAGTTACACTTGAACTACTACTTATCTATGTGATCTACCAAACCGCCATGACAGTGTACACCATCTTATATTTACCAAATGTTGTATTTATTTGTACTTTGTGATACATTAATCTATAACTAGCAAGATTAATATGATGGACTCAGAAGATAACACTATAGTCGTGCTTAGTAATGCAGAACATATAAAGACGGAAGTGTGTGAAGACGATGAAACAAATAACAGAGAAATTAAACAAGAACCAGTTACAGGTGAGTTGCCAAGTGAAACACGTGTGATGGACGAAACTATTGACCAGCGAATAAAACTGGAACAAGAAGAATTTGTTATAAAAAGCGAGGATTTTACACTTGAAACAAAATGTGAAAATACTCAGGACGAAAACATCAGTAACTTCACAGATTGTAAAAAACCTAATGGAAGTTCTGATCATGAAGAAGTGGAGTTCCTTAATTGCAGTGAAGGTTGTGAAAATTTGGAATTGTTATTAAGTGGTCACAATATCCTGTCAAAAGATCACACCAGTAAACAACTTTATAAATGTGATGTGTGTCAGATGTGTTTCAGTGGCAGTAGCCTTCTCAGTAATCATATGAAGACACACGCTAGTAAAAAACCGTTTGCCTGTGACATTTGTGGAAAAAGTTTTAAACATAATAGTCGGCATAAAAGTCATATGAGGACTCACACTGGGGAAAAACCGTTTAAGTGTGAAGTCTGTGAAAAACGTTATGCTGATGAGCGTAATTTAATTGTTCATATGATGACTCACACTGGTGAAAAACCATTTAAATGTAAATTCTGTATAAAACGTTTTGCTAGTAAGCGTAATTTAAATGTTCATATGGGGACTCACACTGGTGATAAACCGTTTAAATGCCATACTTGTAGAAAATGTTTTCGACATAAGTATAATCTATTTATTCATATGAGAACTCACACTGGTGAAAAACCATTTAAGTGTGAAATCTGTGAAAAATGTTTTACTGATAAGCGTCATTTAAATGTTCATATGAAGACTCACACTGGTGAACAACCATTTAAGTGTGAAATCTGCGAAAAACGTTTTGCTTATAAGCAAAATTTAAAAGCTCATATGAGTACTCACACTGGTGAAAAACCATTTAAGTGTGAAATCTGTGAAAAACGTTTTACTGATAAGAGTAATTTAAATGTTCATATTAGGAGTCACACTGGTGAAAAACCATATAAATGTAACATTTGTGAGAAACGTTTTACTCTTAACGGTAATAAAACTGTTCATATGAAAACACACCATAACAGTGGCGGGCAGGGTCGGAAGAGACCAGGAGAAGATAACACTATAGTTGTGCTTAGTAATGCAGAACATATAAAGACGGAAGTGTGTGAAGACGATGAAACAAATAACAGAGAAATTAAACAAGAACCAGTTACAGATGAGTTGCCAAGTGAAACACGTGTGATGGACGAAACTATTTACCAACGAATGAAACTAGAACAAGAAGAATATGATATAAAAAGCGAAGATTTTACACTTGAAACAAAATGTGAAAATACTCAGGACGAAAACATCAGTAGCTTAACAGATTGTAAAAAACCTAATGGAAGTTCTGATCATGAAGAAGTAGAGGTACTTAATTGTAGTGAAGGTTGTGAAAATTTGGAATTGTTATCAAGTAGTCACAATTTCCTGTCAAAAGATCACACCAGTAAACAGCTTTTTAAATGTGATGGCAGTAGCCTTCTCAGTAATCATATGAAGAAGACACACGCTAGTAAAAAACCGTTTGCGTGTAACATTTGTGGAAAAAGTTTTGCAGGTAATAGTGCGTGTATTATTCATATGAGGACTCACACTGGTGAAAAACCGTTTAAATGCCATACTTGTAGAAAATGTTTTAGACATAAGTATAATCTATTTATTCATATGAGAACTCACACTGGTGAAAAACCATTTAAGTGTGAAATCTGTAAAAAAAAATTTGCTGATAAGCGTCATTTAAATGTTCATATGAGGACTCACACTGGTGAACAACCATTTAAGTGTGAAATCTGTAAAAAAAAATTTGCTTATATGCATAATTTAAATGCTCATATGGAGTCTCACACTGGTAAAAAACCATTTAAGTGTGAAACCTGTAAAAAATGTTTTGCTTATAAGCATAATTTAAATGTTCATATGGAGTCGTCTCACACTGGTAAAAAACCATTTAAGTGTGAAATCTGCAAAAAATGTTTTGCTCATAAGCGTAATTTATATGTTCATATGAGGACTCACACTGGTGAAAAACCATTTAAGTGTGAAATCTGTAAAAAAAATTTTGCTTATAAGCAAAATTTAAATGCTCATATGGAGTTTCACACTGATAAAGAACCATTTAAGTGTGAAATCTGCGAAAAACGTTTTGCTTATAAGCGTAATTTAAATGTTCATATGGAGTCTCACACTGGTGAAAAACCATTTAAGTGTGAAATCTGTGAGAAACGTTTTGCTGATAAGCGTAAGTTAAATTATCATATGATGGCTCACACTGGTGAAAAACCATTTGAATGTGAAATTTGTGGAAAACGTTTTAAACAAAATAGTGACCTTAATAGGCATATGAGGACTCACACTGGTGAAAAACCATTTAAATGTGAAATTTGTGGGGAATGTTATAGACAAAATAAGGACCTTAATAGGCATATGAGGACACACTGATGAAAAACCATTTATGTCGGAAATGTTTTGCTGATATGTTTAATTTTAATAGTCATATGAGAACTCACACGGGTGAAAAACCATATAAATGTAACATTTGTGAGAAACGGTTTACTCTTAAGTGTCATAAAACTGTTCATATGGAAACACACCATAACAGTGGCGGACAGGGTCAGAAGAGACCAGGAGAAGATAACACTATAGTTGTGCTTAGTTATGCAGAACATATAAAGACGGAAGTGTGTGAAGACGATGAAACAAATAACAGACAAATTAAACAAGAGCCAGTTAAAGATGAGTGGCCAAGTGAAACACGTGTGATGTACGAAACTATTAACGAACGAGTAAAACCAGAACAAGAAGAATTTGATATAAAAAGCGATGATTTTAAACTTGAAACAAAATGTGAAAATACTCAGGACGAAAACATCACATATTGTAAAAAACATAATGGAAATATGAAGGCTTTAAACAGCGAATAGAACATAAACGCAAGTTTTGATGCAAGTCGATGGGTAAATGTTAACACAAATATACTCTCCTTTATTTTCCACCCAATTTACATTGAAAATAATCTTCATGGCATGAAACATCTACCACATACATACCTTAAAATCTTTTATAACTTAATTAAAAATGCTTATATCACAAAAATAACGTGTATCAATAAAAAAAACAATTAATAGTAACGTTTTGAAGCAAAATCCTGTTACCTAATTGCTTTTATCAGCACGAAATACTTATGTTAAAGGTTTGCATAAGACATAATTGGACAAAGGACAATATAATAATTTAAGCGATTAATATTTAAATAAAATATCACTCTTGATATTTAAAGAAATATTTAACGGTCAGTGAAGGTCAGGTTAAAGCTTTTTTTAAATAATTAATGAAAATACAGCTTATGGGTTATTTTCATTAAAAAAAAAAAAATTCGCCGACCTTTAACCTGTTTCTCATTTGATGTTTGTGAACCTAGCACCAGTGATGTAAGCAGGAGGGGATCAGAACCCCCCAAACTTTCGCAATAAGTCGTTATAGAGCGAAAGCTGTTAGTTTTGTGCTAAAAAAAAGGTTTTCGGCTCTTTTTTTACCGTTTATCACCCCCCCCCTTCATGAAACCATCAAAAATCCTGCTGTAAAAAACATAAAGAGAGTGGTGATCTAAAAAAGGTCCTCAGCTCTTTTTGCGTTTATTAACCCCCCGCATGAAAGCATCCTGTCTACGCCACTGCCCAGGATTCATATTCGACACGAAAATATCTGAGGTACACTTGAACTACTACTTATCTATGTGATCTACCAAACCGCGATGACAGTGTACACCATCTTATATTTACCAAATGTTGTATTTATTTGTACTTTGTGATACATTAATCTATAACTAGCAAGATTAATATGATGGACTCAGAAGATAACACTATAGTCGTGCTTAGTAATGCAGAACATATAAAGACGGAAGTGTGTGAAGACGATGAAACAAATAACAGAGAAATTAAACAAGAACCAGTTACAGATGAGTTGCCAAGTGAAACACGTGTGATGGACGAAACTATTGACCAGCGAATAAAACTGGAACAAGAAGAATTTGTTATAAAACGCGAAGATTTTACACTTGAAACAAAATGTGAAAATACTCAGGACGAAAACATCAGTAACTTCACAGATTGTAAAAAACCTAATGGAAGTTCTGATCATGAAGAAGTGGAGTTCCTTAATTGCAGTGAAGGTTGTGAAAATTTGGAATTGTTATTAAGTGGTCACAATATCCTGTCAAAAGATCACACCAGTAAACAACTTTATAAATGTGATGTGTGTCAGATGTGTTTCAGTGGCAGTAGCCTTCTCAGTAATCATATGAAGACACACGCTAGTAAAAAACCGTTTGCCTGTGACATTTGTGGAAAAAGTTTTAAACATAATAGTCAGCATAAAACTCATATGAGGACTCACACTGGGGAAAAACCGTTTAAGTGTGAAGTCTGTGAAAAACGTTATGCTGATGAGCGTAATTTAATTGTTCATATGATGACTCACACTGGTGAAAAACCATTTAAATGTAAATTCTGTATAAAACGTTTTGCTAGTAAGCGTAATTTAAATGTTCATATGGGGACTCACACTGGTGATAAACCGTTTAAATGCCATACTTGTAGAAAATGTTTTCGACATAAGTTTAATCTATTTATTCATTTGAGAACTCACACTGGTGAAAAACCATTTAAGTGTGAAATCTGTGAAAAATGTTTTGCTGATAAGCGTAATTTAAAGGTTCATATGAAGACTCACACTGGTGAAAAACCATTTAAGTGTGAAATCTGTAAAAAAAAATTTGCTTATAAGCATAATTTAAATGCTCATATGGAGTCTCACACTGGTAAAAAACCATTTAAGTGTGAAATCTGCGAAAAACGTTTTGCTTATAAGCATAATTTAAATGCTCATACGAATACTTGCACTGGTGAAAAACCATTTAAGTGTGAAATCTGTAAAAACCATTTTGCTTGTAAGCGTACTTTAAATGTTCATATGAGGACTCACACTGGTGAAAAACCATTTAAGTGTGAAATCTGTGAGAAACGTTTTGCTGATAAGCGTAATTTTATTGTTCATATGATGACTCACACTGGAGAAAAACCATTTAAATGTGAAATTTGTGAAAAATGTTTTGCTCAGAAGCGTTATTTAAATGTTCATATGAGAACTCACCCTGGTGAAAAACCATTTAAGTGTGAAATCTGTAAAAAAAATTTTGCTTATAAGCGTTATTTAAATGTTCATATGGAGTCTCACACTGGTAAAAAACCATTTAAGTGTGAAATCTGCGAAAAACGTTTTGCTTATAAGCAAAATTTAAAAGCTCATATGAGTACTCACACTGGTGAAAAACCATTTAAGTGTGAAATCTGTGAAAAACGTTTTTCTGATAAGGGTAATTTAAATGTTCATATTAGGAGTCACACTGGTGAAAAACCATATAAATGTAACATTTGTGAGAAACGTTTTACTCTTAACGGTAATAAAACTGTTCATATGAAAACACACCATAACAGTGGCACGCAGGGTCGGAAGAGACCAGGAGAAGATAACACTATAGTTGTGCTTAGTAATGCAGAACATATAAAGACGGAAGTGTGTGAAGACGATGAAACAAATAACAGAGAAATTAAACAAGAACCAGTTACAGATGAGTTGCCAAGTGAAACACGTGTGATGGACGAAACTATTTACCAACGAATGAAACTAGAACAAGAAGAATATGATATAAAAAGCGAAGATTTTACACTTGAAACAAAATGTGAAAATACTCAGGACGAAAACATCAGTAGCTTAACAGATTGTAAAAAACCTAATGGAAGTTCTGATCATGAAGAAGTAGAGGTACTTAATTGTAGTGAAGGTTGTGAAAATTTGGAATTGTTATCAAGTAGTCACAATTTCCTGTCAAAAGATCACACCAGTAAACAGCTTTTTAAATGTGATGGCAGTAGCCTTCTCAGTAATCATATGAAGAAGACACACGCTAGTAAAAAACCATTTGCATGTAACATTTGTGGAAAAAGTTTTGCAGGTAATAGTGCGTGTATTATTCATATGAGGACTCACACTGGTGAAAAACCATTTAAGTGTGAAATCTGCGAAAAACGTCTTGCTGATAAGCGTAATTTAAATTATCATATGATGACTCACACTGGTGAAAAACCATTTAAATGTGAAATTTGTGGGGAATGTTATAGACAAAATAAGGACCTTAATAGGCATATGAGGACACACTGATGAAAAACCATTTATGTGGGAAATGTTTTGCTGATATGTTTAATTTTAATAGTCATATGAGAACTCACACGGGTGAAAAACCGTATAAATGTAACATTTGTGAGAAACGGTTTACTCTTAAGGGTCATAAAACTGTTCATATGGAAACACACCATAACAGTGGCGGACAGGGTTGTAAGATACCAGGGGAAATTTGTAGAGCCAGTCACTGCTGATGCGCGATCCCGAGCTTTGCCTTATGACATTATTCACAACTTCACATTGTCATTTATCTAGCTAAACATATTGTAGATCATGTGATAATCTTAATAAATAGTTTTATTAAAATATTAATTATTGTAAAGGATGCCTTTTTAATATTAAATTATTAAACAATGAAGTTTGTTAATTTATTTCAATTCCTGGCAGATGCCTTTTTGAGGTTTTATTGAACACAGTTTGAGAAACACTGGCATACAATAACATAATAGCTAGAAATATCGGGACCTTCCACAAGCATGGTTGGAGCCCCCCCCTGAAGATTATAATTTAAAAAAGCAATTTTGATTTTTGCAATAAACCTTTAATAAGAAAATAAAAATATAATACACCTTGCATTAACACAACAAAAGAATAAGAGATAATACATATCATAATACAGTAGATTCTCGATATAGCAGACTAATTGGAGGGGAGGAGTTTCCAATTAGACTGAAAATAATATATCGTATACATAAAAAAAAGGTAATTTATCATTTTTATATTTATTTACTTTATAACGGTGTTTGTCGTGGTCAAAAAACAACAACAAAATTTTTAAAACGGTTTAACAAATGAAAAATTTTGATTGATAACTGCTTTTTATAAACTTTTTGACAATCTTAGCTCAAAATATATGCTTTAATACGTTTAAAATCATTTAAAAGTTGATTTATGTATGATGAGATAATGGGGCAGAGCGATGTGTTAATAATTTCCTATATAAGTTACTTTTTGATTTAAAAAATAATTTTATTTCACTGTATTAACTGTTTTGAGAAAAAGCCATGTTTTGAATACCAGTTAAATATTTTTTTATCATTTTTTTAGATTGAACTTATTATGTTTATGGTGGTATAACGTACCATTCTTATTTTTTTAAATAATTGTGATTGAATACTAGTTAAATATTTTTTTATCATTTTTTTAGATCGAACTTATTATGTTGATGGTTGTATAACGTACTATTCTTATTTTTTTAAATAATTGTGATGTTTTTAAATGTATTTGACCCTTTTTGATGTTATATTTTAGTCAATTAATTAATAATATAGTTGAATATTTACAATTAAGTTACTAGAAATGAACCAAAAGTAATATATAAAATTTATTTGTTGCTTATATACATTGTTTTATAGTTTACCGTGTTAGAATCTAAAAAATCATATTTTTTATAGAAACATGCCATTGAGTCCTGCAGAATGGTGGTGGCATACGCGTTGTGGTTTACTTGCATTGCCGATGTCGTCGATCAGAAAGTACACCATGGAAATATCAGCATTGGCTATTGTCCTCGTTTTGTTAGGAGTCTTCTGGAATGGAATCGATCCATACCTTCCATGGTAAAAGCAACATTTATATTAGATTGCATCTTTTACAAAAACACTCTATTTTACTTTTAAACAATAAAATAAAATTGACAAAAGTATCACAACTTTGGACAATTGAGTTTTAAAATACACAGGGTGTTTCAAAAGTCTTCTTATGGTGTCTATACTGATGGTATCATTTGGGGTTACTACTGCCTCCTTTGGTGCATTGTTCATTATGGCCCAATTTTTGTAGATGTCTATATATGAAAAAAAAATCAAGAGGTGGTAAGTCTGGAGAACTTGTCGCATATTCAACTGGACATCCTAATGCTTATTTAAGTTAAAAGAGAGTAAATTTTTTTGTAAGGCAAACTTCTTAAATATTTTCAGTTTTGTGACACCCTGTATTCAAATGTTTGGTGTGTGTGTGTATTTTTTTTTTTACGACAGCTTTACTAGCACTTGTTTTATTCGATAGGTATGTGATTCGTCTTGAAGGAGGAACACCATTGTTGATTGGTTTAACAATAACCGTTGGAGCTCTACCGGCCGTGGTTTATTTAATATTTGCAGAAAAAATCGTGGATTATTGTGGCCACAGCAACCTTTTAATACAAGCATTTACACTGTACATCATCCATTATACAGGTAAATGGGGGTAGCAATATTTTGCCAAACAACAGCTGAATTACACACAAAATAAGTCATGAAAAAAATATTTCTTTAGTTTTGAAAATTTCGTGGTGTTTGGGTATCATGCATCGTTTAACAACGATTTTTTTACAGGTTTATCGTTCATAGACAATCCATGGTGGTTCTTAGTGTGTGAAGCCCTGGAAATATTCACGTTACATTTGATGTGGGTGACCGTGGTGCTTTATTTGCGTCATTTGGTCCCAAGGCGATTCATCGCGTCCGGTCAAGCTTTAGCAGTGATCGCTCATTTCTGTCTAGGTACGGTTTAACCCGATTTTAACTGATCCGTGACTGTAAAGTGGATTGATTTTAGGCCGATTCCTTGGTGCACTGATCGGAGGAATAGCTTATACGGGATCGCGTGCGACATTCAGTCATGTTCAGAGCGGTTTTGCTGTAGCCGCAGCTATAATAGCGATACTGTACTTCTTGATTTACCATTTCTACTTAAAACCACGATGTGCCGCCCCTGTTACGGATCCGCCCAGGCCGGAACCAGCACTTATACAAAGTAAGAGTTGTTGAAATTTAAAATTACTAATATTTGCAGAAAAGAATTTTTATAAACACAGTAAAACCTCGATTATCCGGATTGCAGAAAACAAATAACAGCAGATGTACGAAAATAGGTGATTAAATATTTTTAGTCCAGTAAATTTAATAATTATCCATTTTCAATTTTTTTTCTCCTCTCGATTATCCGGATTTTTTTGATATCAGGATCATCTTAATCCCCAATTAGTCCGGATAATAAAGGTACTGTACAGGGTGGTCCAAATTCGATGGGATTGCATGGGTATCTCGGTTAATATCTGATATAGAGAAACGGTCAAATTACCAAAAATGTGCAGTTTTTTTGAGACAAACTCAGAACCGTTTTCAAAAATATTGTATCATTTCCGGTTTTCGAGTTTGTCTTAAAAAACTTCACATTTTTGGTAATTTAACCGTTTCTCTATCTCTAATATTAAGCGAGATAAATCCATCGAATTTGGACCACCTTGGTTTTTGTTTCACACCAAAAACAAATGATCAAAACAAGTGCAAGAAGGGCTCTGAGAATTGAGTCGGTCAAAGAATAAAGTGTACAGAAAAAAAAATTTGTTTAAATAAATCTTTATTTTAAGTTTATAAATTGGCTTTTTACATGGATATTACATCGACAAGTTTAAACTTGATTTATTATAATGGCAGTCCAAGAAACGTCGACTTCCATTAATTCTATTCAAGTTAATTTCAGTTCTAAACAAATAACTAACTTATTTTTAATACGTAATGTCGGTACTAACTATTTTCCTCTAGAATTCCATGTGCTCCTCCAAAAATATTCTTGTTTCACCTCTACACCGTACCGGTAGTAGAGGACGGATCATTTCGGTACTGTTTCGCAGCTTAAGTGTTTGTTTTTCTACTGTTTTAAATTTAGTTCCGTGAGGGAGTGTAATTTGAAGCCTTTTACCTGAGAAACAAATACTGACATTAGTTCTATTGTTTCTCATTCGTGGCACAGGAATTACATCACTCTGTACATAATTTTTAATCCAAAATTTTTGTTATAGGTACGAACGGCAACGGCTCTTACACACCATTAAGGGTCTACCACAACGGCAAAGCAAAAAAGGGGCAATTCAGATATTAACTCGTTCCAAAACGTGTTCAATTTTTTATTGATAAATTATGATCTGTACACAGCTTTTGTAATCTAAAGACAAAATTCGAGCTATGCCAAAATACAATGTATGTAATTAAAGACATGTAAATCCGTTTTCGTCTATTGGCATAGGCTATAATCATGCAGCTTTAAAATAAAATAACACTTATATGAATAGTAATTTATATATTTTACACCAGCTTTATATGTTTTGTATACATTAGCATTCTTAGCTTGACCTGCTGTTGTTTTTATAATAAATCAGATACCAATATTTGTGTTATTTTTTAGTTGTAATAAAACATAAAAATCGCAACATTTTCTTAGCGTATCCTTACATAACTTTGTACGTTTAACACTTGCACACTAATTATTAAGTTAAACCGATAACAAATACAAAATTAAACAAAATTTACGAACAAAAACTTTTAAGTACTTGTAATCCTTTTCAAAAATATTCATCACAGAATATCGAAAAGTTACATTAAATATTACTTGAAAAAATAATAGGCTTTCAACGAGGTAATGGATTTTCTTTCAATTTGTCTATAAATTTCGCTGTTAAATTTTAAGGTTTATAAAATTTTAAAAGACAATATACAGGGTGTCCTAAACTCTTCATGAAACAGTTGCTAGCAGAAAAACATTCGACTATTTGTATTATACTATTTTAAGCTTTCTTTTGTTAATAATTGTTCGTATTGTACAGGGTGGACCAAATTCGATTGTTTTCAGGGTATTTAAGTTACCACAATAGTTGACGAAGATCTGATAATGGTATCTTGGGTTATTATTTTGAGATAAACACACTTGTGTAATCACATTTTCATCAACTTCTATGGTAACCAAGGTACCCCTGAAAAACATTTGAATTTGGTCCACGCTGTACAGGGTGATTTAAATTCGAGGGCGATCATGGGGATCTCGCTTATTACTGGAGATAGAGGGTAGGTTTAAATTTGGCAAAGTTACTAAATTTTATGCTGATCAATAATATAAAAACAGATTTGAAATATCTTCAACTGTTTTTGAAAAAATTGAAAAAAACTGAAAAAATGACTTCGTTTTTTTGCTATAACTTTTTTATTTATAATTTTTTTTTTAAATCTGTAAAAACTTTTACATGGCCACTTTTTATTTTACTTACATTGGTGCCATTAATTTTTTGCTGTGCTGTTTCTATTGTTTTATAGGAACTTTCTTATGGGCGACAAACTTGATTTACATCTAGTTATTAGATATGTTGAATAAATGAAAACCTTTTTTTTCTCCAAACAAATACGTTGTTTATGTATACAGGGTGTTTCTTAAATATTGCGAATAGATTCAGGTGGTGATTCCTTATCGAAAATTAAGGGAGGTCTTTCATATAAATTTTTTTCCTTAGACGTCTCCTTTCAGAGTTACACCCCCCTAAAGGGGTGCAATAAAATTAGGTTTTAATTTTATTTCTCAAATTTGGATAAATGTAAGAAAATTATATTTGATAGATGTTTTATACTAATTAAAAGGTTTCCCATAGTAATATTTTCAATCATCTCTCACCTTCACAGAGGGCTGAAAAGTGCGACCCTTGTTGGTTTTTTATCAGAACTTTTTGGAAGGTTGAAATTTTGCAATTAAAAAATAATTTTTTGAAATTTTATTTTATTTGGAAACTATTTTATTCTTTAGTTTTTCTCGTAAAACCTACAGTTTTTGAGTAAAAAATAAAATAAGTAAACATGAACCATCAAATATTCCAATATAAAACGATTCATTTTGGTGGTTACCATGGTTTGTTTATGTACATGTTGGGCAGAATTGACGGGTGTAATTCATTTCGACGTTTACACGGCGACGACGCCTGTCAATTCTACCCAATAAGAACATAAACAAACCATGGCAACCACCAAAATGAATAGTTTTATATTAGAAAATTTGATGGTTCATGCTTACTTATTTTATTTTTTACTCAAAAACTGTAGGTTTTCCGAGAAAATAAAGAATAAAATAAGTTTCCAATTAAATTAAAATTTCAAAAAATATTTTTTTAATCGCAAAATTTCAACCCACCAAAAAGTTCAGATAAAAAAACCAACAGGGGTCACACTTTTCAGCCCCCTGTGAAGGTGGGAGATGATTGAAAATATTACGATGGGAAACCTTTTAATAAGTACAAAACATCTACATCATTCTCCTACATTTATCCAAATTTGAGGAATAAAATAAAAACCTAATTTTATCGCTCCCCTTTAGGGGGGTGTAACTCCGAAAGGAGACGTCTGAGAAAAAAAGTTTATTTGAAAAACCCCGCTTAATTTTCGTTAACGAATCACCACCTAAATTTTTTCGCAATATTTAAGAAACACCCTGTATAACATAATCATGTAATACATTTTTGAAATCAAGTAAAAAAAGTTCTAGCTAACTAGATCAAAATCAAGTTGGTCGCTCATAAGAAATTACTCCTAAAAGTTAGTACATACCTACCTATAAAACAAAACAGAAATACAGCAAAAAATTGATGACGCCATTAAAAGTAAAATAAAAAGTGGCCATGTGATAGTTTTAACTGATATAAAAACAAATATAAATAAAAAATGTATAGCAAAAAAAATGAAGTAGTTTCAGTTTTTTTCAATTCTTTCCAAAACAGTTGAAGATATTTTAAATCTGTTTTGATATTATTGATGAGCATAAAATTTAACAACTTTGCCATATTTAAACCTACCCTCTATCTTCAGTAATAAGCGAAATCCACATGGTCGCCATCGAATTTGAATCACCCTCTTAAACATTTTACTTCAATTGTTTTTTAAATTACTATACCGAATTGACTTTTGTTTCATGACACTCTGGTTTAAAAAAAAAACGTTTGAATTTGATCGTTGTTTGGAGATCAAAGGTCAAAATAAATGTGAATATTATGAAAAAAAGAGGGTAAGCTTTTTCCGAATGCCAAGCATTCCCATTAAAAAAATATGGTGAGCATCGAATTTGAGACACACTGTATATTTAAACTGAGTGTACTTAAGTCAATTTTTAATAATTGAGACTACTTATCACAATAATTTAATAAAAAAAAGTTTTGGACAAATAAAGAAAATTTGAAGTCTAAATAACATTTCTGCAAAGTAATCGTATGCTACTTTAAGTTTAATTATACCTACTAGTGTAAAATCTTATTAAACAATTAAATCACAGCTTCAGTTACCGTTAATCAACGAAAAATTCATAGAATTGTCTAAAAATGAATCGTAAGCTTCTGCAACTTGTTTTGAATTAACTTTTTTTTTTTTTTGTAAAGTATCGGTACACACACTATTTTCGTTAAACGGTTCGGTACCATCACCGACGGTGCTATTACCTTCGTCACTGGATTCACATTCGACGGCCGAATGTTGTTTTTCATTAATTCTTGCTAGAGAACTCGAGCCGTTGTTTCCACAATTCGTTATTTCATTGTCCACAGTTTTGTCTCGTTCGTTTGCGCTAATTTCACCGTTCTTAAATGTCGCGCTTCCTTGTGCACTATTTTTTTGCGAACTCATGGCACTGTCAGTAGATCCGCCCGGAGTTTCTTTTCCTTGCGAACTCGTATCATCTGAAGGAACTTCCCCGAGAACTGCCGAAGTATCTTCGGTTAAACCACCAACAACGTTCGGTTGCGCTTGTTTATTTTTGAGCGCATCCGATTTTGCCTTGAATTTGGCAATGGCGTAATCCAGTAACTTGCGTTTGTTTACAACGATGCTCGGGTTAAGCATTTCTTCGATGTCTTGCGCTTCGAGGAACACGTTCAGCGCTTTGGAACACTTTTTCGGGCTCGTGCGTGGTGTGCCGCGGCCGAATTTCGTCTCGACTATAACGCGCACCGACAACATTTTCTTCAAGTCCTCGACGGGGATGTCCTTCACGGCCGTCTTCATGTTATCATCGATGAGTTTTTCGAACTTGCTCTCCGCGATCGCCTTCTTTATCAACAACATAGTTTCGTCGTTTAAATTAACGTCGTCGTCTAGATCGAGTAGTTTATTTTGATTCGATTCGACTTGTCCTTGCGGTGTCGTTTCCATCGGTGCATCATCAACTATAACGACGTCGTCGGAATTGCAGCTATTTTCGGCAGATTGAACATTCGACGGCTTCCCAGGTGTTGCGGCTTTCGGTTCTTGCACGGGACAGTTGAAAAGTTCGGCCAACGGCTTCACTTTCAAGTAACCGGTCGATCGTTGGAGCAAACTTTCCGGGCTAAGGCCGTTCGTTGACGTGGGCGCGTCGTCGTTGTTGGAATCGACGATTATGACGTCGTTGTCCTCGACGGCCGGTCTCGGCGCGTCAATAGAAACTTGGCAAAACTTCAGGGTGTGCAGACTGTCCATGAATTTCGCCCGTAAATTTTTTCTGACCTGGATGAGAGCGTTGATCGAATTGCTCAACACCTCTTGCAACTGGTTGTGAACGGTCGCCAGCTGTTCGACGGAAGCCGCCTCGCTCTGGTCGACCGAAAGCGTGGCCATTTTCGTCGACAAGGTCTGGTTTATCCCGCCCGCGAGCGTGGCGGCTTCGTGGAACCATTCGTGTTTCAAACCGGGAACGAGCCGAGGCGTGCTGGATTGGTTCGACGTTGCGGGGATCTTGATGACCGGATTATTCGAGACGAACTTCACGTTCGGGTGCTGCAACCGCAATGCGCCGGGCATGGCACCGCGCCTGACGTTTCCGGACGTTAACGGTCTGTTCGTCGACGTGTTTAATATGACCGGCGTTTTGTGAAGTACTTGCATTTTGGGTCTTACGAAAACTTTTTTAGGTGCCTTTGATGTACCGGGTACACCCGATGCACTAAATTTTGGTCTTATCGACGATAATAAGTTATTCTGTATGCGAGCAGCAAACGGATTTAGTCGCGGAGCGTTTCTATCGACGAACTGATGTTCAGAGTTTTCTCTTATGAACGGTATTATGAGATGCACCGAATTCTGCTGCTGCTGTACGGACAAACTTGAAGGAGCTTGTGACGGTAACGTCGAAAACCCGGCTTCACTTCGTGGAATTAACAGAGATGACCCAGATGACGATGGTGTTTCGGCTGGTCCCATGGGTAAAAATGGCGAAACCTGAGGAGTGTCTTCTTCTTCCATCAACAGGGAGAGATCGGGAGTACAGATAACTTCATCTTCTTCTTGCACAGCCAGCATTCCTGCTAAAGATGCGGAAAGAGATTGGTGGCTCATTACTAAAAATAAAAAAGTCATCACTGTAAATTTTGAGCCCCAAATAAATTTTTCACAACAAACACTAATTTCAGTAAATTTTATACAACTCTGACCATCCAGAAACAAACGAGTACTATTATTTCATGTAATGTGAACAATTGAATTGTTGCAATTGTTTTTTGACATCTCTTCATTTGTTTTTTAAATAACCTAACCTAACTCTAAAACAGTTCTAGTTACACTTACCATTATTAGCGGTTAAAGCCTTCTTGATTAAGCTAACGGGCCGTTTTTTCTTCTTGGGGATGTACACGTCATCCGTCGAATTTTCAGAGTCGATCATCGTGGTCGATTTTCTTTTACCAGCGTTGACCACATTAGCTTTATTTTGGCAGCACACACCGTAATCTAAACCCAGCAAAACTGGATTTTTAGTAGTTTCTGAGAACCTAAGACCACGACAAAATTCGAGTTAGAAGATTTCGAAGATGGCAAAAAAATATTTAAAGACTTACTGCAATTGTTCTTGTGTGTAGTCGTACAGAGTTCTGCAGATGACGCGTAGATTAATTATTTGTACAGGGTCACAAGCAAAGCATAACCAATCTTCGCTCTCCTTGATAGCGTTTAATTTTCTTTTGCCTAAATTATTTCTAATGCATTTCTGAAAAGAAAAACAAGGATTATTTAAACTTAGTTTTATACAATACTAAACTACAAAATATACTCCACAAAAATAAAAATTGTAAGCTTACCTTGCAAAATACAAATGGGCAAGTGACACAACACAGTACATTGCCCCCTTGCCCACACCAGCGGCAATACAATTCACTACCATCCTCATCCGTTTCGAACTCTCCACTAGAATAAAACTCGTAACACTTTTTGCAGAGCAAAACTTTCAACAAAGGATGCACGTATCTATTTTTTTGATTATTCGGTGCACTCCCTAAATGTTCGTTACATCCAGTACAATGATGTCGAAGAAACTGCACAGCTGTTTGACCTAATAATAATTGTAAGTGTCAATAAATTATACAATTTTAACTCAAAACAAGTAATCAAAAAGCTACTAACCTAACCCAAAAAGCTTATGTTTGACTGACAACTCTTCTTCATTTAACTCAACCGGTATTTGTTCCTCAGCTGTGATAAATGGTATCACATCCGAAGAATCATCGGTGACTGTTTTATCACCAGCACCATTACATTTTTCTACAATGGGGTTAGCTTCATTTTGATCAATCTGTTCAGGAATTCCTTCAGGGGAGGCATGCTCATCGTTTTGTTCTGGCATAACTTCATCGGCAGGATCTATTAATAAGTGGTGTTAAATTTTGCTTGTTTTCCAAAAGTATGTGTAAGAAACCTACCTATGTTTAGCTCTAAAGGTGCATCATCTACTTCCATAGCGACTTGTGGGGCTAGCATTTCCTCCATGTTCAGATCTAGAGCATCACCTACATTAAAAGTAACTTGTGGGGCTAGGATTCCATCCATGTTTAATTCTAGAGGAGTATCATCTACATTTAAAGTCATTTGTGGGGTTAGGATGTCGTTCATGAATAGATCTGAAGATGGTATCTCTTCGGAAAAGTTGTTCATGATTATTTCATCATCAGCATTTTCTTCAGTATCATTACATTTTTCTGGACTTGAGTTATTTTCATTTTGACTTGTATCTTCAGCAATACCTTTAGGGGAAGCACAATCATCGTGCTGTCCTGGTGCAGCTTCATCGGCAGGATCTATCAATAAATGGTGTTAAAATTTGCTCGTTTTCCAAAAGTCTGCATTAGCAACCTACCTATGTTTAGCTCCAAAGGTGCATCATCTACGTTAAAAGTAATTTGTGGGGTTAGGATTCCCTCCATGATATTTTTTTTTACAACGGCAAAATGTCCAGTCTGTTACATTTCCCTCTTTCGACACAAAAAACAAGTATAATTCGGCCTTGCACTACATTTTTTCAAACACCAACATGTTGCACATAAAATATTCATCTATTGGGCAACTTTTTGTACTGTTATTTGATTATTACCAACAAAATTAGCGCGAAAATGAAACTCGGTAATTCTTTATTAACGTCACCTTGCGCAAATTATTGTTCTGCTATAAGCAAAGCTTACGTCCCAAACGTTGGTGTGAACTAATCCACGACATACAAACTTTGCAAGTTGGCTAGGGAAAAATAAATAGGTTTTGTTGGTATGACGACGGCGTTCTCCCACGTAAAATAGTGCATTGGCTCCTATACTGAAATTTAAAATTATGGGCAATTCGTCATAACGCTCAATTGTTGGTAACCCTGGTTACCGTTGGGTGGTTTACAGGAAACAATGACATAAAAAATGAATTAAAAATTGTACAAAATCATGTTTCAACTTTTTTCTAAGCATGCCTTTGTGGTATACGTACATAGATATTTCTTTAATTTCACAACGTAACCAGGGCAATAAAAAATGTGGAAATGAACAAAAAATTCAAACAAAATTGTCATGGAGCGTTTACGTACATTACTGACCAAATTAAACAAACAAATTCTAATCAAAAATTTTAATTGAATACCAATCATAAATCTAATTTTAAAGTACCTTTTTTTTGAATGCCCAAAATTGTATGTGCGTGTTTGTGTAATATAATCAGGCCACCTTAATATAAGATTATTAATTTAAAATCATTTAAACGTACATAAAAAAAGTGCCCTAAAAGAACAAAAGATACACAAGGCCCAACATTTTTGAATTAGGTCAAAATTTAATTAAAAAAGTGTAGCAAATAAAAATATTACGTTTACTAAAATAATAGCATTGTATTGGCATTGTATTGGCAACAACAAAACGTTTAAGGTCTTAAAAAAATAACAATCAACAAAATATTAAAATTTTGTAAGTTATGGTACCATTTTTTTAAATTATCAACTTTATTTACCTGAATAAAGAACGCCTGTGCTCATTTTCCTACGTATTAATAACATATAGCATGATTTTTGGAGGTCATTTGAATGTAGACTTTAAATATAATAAAGATTTCAAAACATTTTGGGACCATTTTTTAAAATTAAATTGGCGACTAATAACACATTTGAATAAAAAGCAGTAGACTTAGTTTTGCATACGAATAATCTTATGATTTAAGAGTTTCTTTATGTTTTAATATTCAAACTTCACAAAGCTTTAGCGCTATTTAAAAAAATTACAATTCAGTATACATTTTGCAGTTTCATTTATAAAAAACTATTTCCTTTTCATTTTCTATTAGTTTTTTATTGTCTTAAATAAATGTTACAGAACTACGAGGCTTAATAAGACTATACTATAAATAAGTTTAACTGAGAGTATAGCTTCTGATAAATCTCTTGTAGAAATGCTAAACCTGTTCCGAGACTCATCTTTTCGTCAGCTAATTGGTGACTGACGAGGAGACTACAGTCTCGAAATTGGTTTAGCAATTCTGCAAGAAAAGCCTTTAAAAAGATTACTGGCTTTAAATTACACTTACTTATTTGCCAAATAACTTATTATACTATTTTTTAATTAAATTTATTACTAAATATAAAATTTTCGTGACGACGTTTTTTCATAATGTGAAAATTAATATTGAACGCTCTAAAATGTCATGGTACTTTGAAAAATGATGTTGACATATCTTTGACGTCATTACCGTTAACAAAATAATTTTTGTGCAAATATTTGCAAACAATCCTTAATTTTTTAACGTGGCATCAAAACAAAAAATGCATTGTTTTGTTGCTTTTGAGACTATTTTAATCATCCAATTATTATTTAATTATAGTTAACTTGTTGATATATCCTTGGTGACGTGGCAAGGCGATTGCTATGATACTATTGTTTGGTCGTTAAATACAAAATGTAAAGTGAAATTTCTTAACGTAAAAGATGGAAGACATGAAAGATAAAAGTATTCACTACACAGCTTTAAAAATTTGCGAAGACCTGCAACAGACGTCTTCGTATAAAAGCTTATTTACCGACGTACAGGTAACCATTTCCGAATTTGGAAAACTGACATTGACATTTTAATAGTTATCAGATGGTTGTAAGGTGTATATTTTCATTTATTTTATATTTTCGGAAAAGTTCTTAAATTTATGCAATAGAATTCACAATTAGTTAGTTTTGCTATTATCCAATAAAATTGGCAATGACTCTTGCCGGAAGAATTCATAGTCGTTACCATTGAGTGTATTAATAAGGTAATTTATTTGGTCAAAGTGGTTCATCACCAATTAGCCACACCAAACATTAATAGAAAATTGGTGTTGATGTCTTAACAGAACACCAACATGCGGATTGGCATCGCTCAAATTATTTACTAATATAAAACATGTTTTTATTTTTATTATTAACTTTCGACAACTAACGAATTCTTTTGCCTTCTCAAATTTTGTATAATTATGAAATAAGGCAAGGGTCTTATTTGAAACACCATTAATTCAATCTCTGAACCACAGAATAACACTGCAAATATGTTGCAGAAATTGGTTTCGTCGCCCACAGTAAAATATGATGATTTTAAAGACACCCTTCTGAAGTCCATGAAAGATAATGGTCTGGAAGCGGAATTAAGAAACAGTGTGTACCATTGGGTACGCTTTAGAAACAGCGAGAACCAAGTCAACTCTCCCTTTGAAAGTTTTTTCAAAAAAGCCCAAATTCAATGGGACAAAAGAATTCACAAATCATTGAATTCCATGTGCAGCGAACTGGGAAACCACCTGGCCAGGCTGCGCTTTGCTTCAGACCGTGACGAGCTATTGGAAAAATGGGGAGAACTAAGCAACTATGATGTCGGTAATGATACAACTAAATACGGAAATTATAAGTTAATGAACTGTTTGGTTTTTGATAGAAATTAATAAGTACCGGCCGGTTTATGCGCCGAAAGATTTTTTGGAGGTGCTTCTTAACTTAAAAGGTCCCAATTACAAAAAGAGGTCGTAAGTATGAATCAATCTGAACATACACTTAATGATAGCAAGTGCTTCTAGCAAGGAACCGAAATGGGAGTTTTGTCACATACCTCTAAAAGTAAAGGACTTGCAAAACTTAGTAAGTAGTGCCATTTAATAGAATTAGCATAAAACATAGCCAATTTAATCCGGGCCAATGCTGGTACCTTGAAATAAGAGTTACAAAAAGTGTTAAAGGGATAAAATGTTAATCTTTCAGAAGGGCTAATCCGGTTCTTTATTTATTTTTTAAATAATGCAGCGTACTTTTGAATGTGAAGAAAAACTGACGTTAGCAATCGTTGTTTTTCTTCTACGTTTGATAGGCAGCTTTGCCTGTTTTGAACTGGATGAACTGGACCAGTTCTGGAATTGAGAGTTGGATTTCTTTTCATTTATGAAATGGGTGACCCAATGGTCTTCTGCCTTGCGGAGAGTGGACTTGTGTATTGCGGGTAGTCTCTCCTTTGCCATTCTGCAAAACAAAAACATTCCAATATCTTTTGCGTCCTTTTACCGATTTTCCTGGTCTGTTGTTGGCGGTCTTTTCTTTTGGTCCATGATCGTTTGTTCTTTCATCGCCCAAATACTTCTCAAACTCACCACTTGTTTAATGTTTTTTTTTTTAAATCTATCATGAGTTTCAACCACATTGGTTGCTTGGAGATTGTCATGGACTTGGTTTTTGATACTTAAATAATTAAAAGATTTTAAGAATAATCAGTACCTGCAAATTGTTAAATATATTTTTGTATGTGTTTAGAGGGCAGTGTATTCAGAACTTGCTCGTGGTGAGCCAATTCTGGGAGTCAATGTACCAACGTTTACGTTAAACAACTACGCCGATTTTGAAGGCGAGAGGACTTTCTTAGGTGAAAAGGTTATTCAGACGAATCATGCTCCCATTGCCCAAGAATATCTTAAAAGAGGATGTCCACGGTGTTTGCGAGCTAGAATGTGGACGATCATTTTGGGAGCCGAAGTTAGGCCCAGTGTAAGCACATGAATAATAATAGTTTCCTTAAAAAAGCAGAACAGATCACAAAAACTTGGTTTTACAACAAAAATTTAGTTGCACTACCGCCAAAAGTGTTCTTTAAATGCAAATATGCTCGCCAGAAACGTTGAGCTGAATTTCATTTGAATATAATTGGAGAAAAAATTGCTAGAGGCGTTAAATACCTTTAATTTCATCTCATTAATTTTATTTCGTTTTTTTCAGCACTATAATCATTTTGATAACTTAAAGACTCACGTTCTTCAGTACGACTTGATGGTGGACAAGTTGATCATAAAAGATATTCATTTGACGGCTTCCAATGACGATCAGTATTTCGTTTTTGAAGATGTTCTTCATCAGGTAAAAATCCAAAAATCAAAACAGCCTTTAGACGCCACACTACGGTTTGTGTGGCCATTCTAGGTGATGCTGTGTTTTGCCAGAGATACTGAAATCTTGGAGCGTCTTCCACAAAAATCTGGTTGTATGCAAGTAATTCTGAAAGGAAAACAGTCTACAGCTGATAATACATTGACTTTTCCGCCAAGTGGTGTCATACCATTCCATGGTTTTACCATGTACGGTAAGAAAGTTTTTGCAATAAGCTATGGATTACAGTTTCACATTAATCAGCAACAGTGTTGTTATTTACTTCAAAATATTCCTCTTGGGCAACTTTTGCCAACGTGTTTAAAGGTGTTGGAAGCTTTCCTGGAACCCATTCTCTTCTCTTCTTTTTTTTCTTAATCGGTTCCTCTTGTACCTTTCGGTGTCGAGGTTTGCTTTTCTATTTCTGTATTATGTTTCTCCACTCCTGCCTATCGTTAGCTAATTGTGGCACATCTCTCCAGCTGACTCCTTTTTCTTCTAGTCTCTGCATCACTTCTTTTTCCCATTTTATTCTTGGTCTTCCTCTATTTCTTTTTCCCTTCAATTTCATTTTCCATCCTATTTTTCCGTATCTACTTTCTTGCATGCGTAGTAGACGTCCAAGCCATCTTAACTGATTCGTCTCCATTCTCTCAAACTATATTTTCTCGAACAACATATTTCTTTTTTCAAATCTACGCTGAAAGGAAAACGATACAAGATTGCTGAAGACGTCATCCAGAATTTGAAAGATCCAAAAACGATTCAAAGAATGGGTCCCAGAAAGACTTTCAGCAGCTTTCTGGACGTAGGCTAACGTGTGTAGTTGCTCAAAGAGCTTATTTTGAAGTGAATGTGGGAAAAACTAATGGTGCTCTTGCTGGTTCAAGTAAAATAAAGGAATTTCAATAACTTCTTAATCTAGCACGTACGTTGTTGTTTTAGCTGCTCCATTCTGTTATCTTTACGACGATCCTGTGGCCCTGTATTTTACTTTTCGGGCCTTTTACCTACGTTATTGGTACAGGCTGCACAGGGTCTGTGGACATCCACAAGGAATTGTGTCTTTATCCTTGCTGTATGAGCGATTACTTCAGTGTTATGAACCTGTACTATGGCATCATTTTAAGAAGATACATGTGCCACCGTAAGTAATAATACCTATTTAAAAAAAAATTCATTTTTATTGTAAGGAACATTTATTAAAATTGGCCATGTACTTCGACAAGATATTCTTTGAAAAAGAAACAGTTAATAAACGTATTTACTATGTTGTTCCCGGGTTGGAACGGCGTCGAAGGTTTAACCAACAACCCTAAAAGAAGACGAAACGTCGGTTATGAAGAAACCTTCGACGCTGTTCCAACCAGGAAACAACTTATATAAACTTATTAATATTACTAAATGAATCACTTAGGTAATTCAACCATTTATGGTAAATTTATTGTTTATTTAACACAGTTCACAGCCAAAACCTCTTGTGTGATGTGTACCTCTGGTATAATAATTTAGCATATTTGTTCTTGCAGGCTTCGCGTGGCATTCAAATGGTTAATGAGAGCATTCAGTGGCCATTTACCACCGGAACAGCTGCTATATTTGTGGGACTTGATCCTGGCTTATGATTCCCTGGAAGTTATCCCTTTGCTAGCAGTTGCAATACTTATTTACAGAAAAGATAATTTATTGAGGTCGAAAACAATTCAAAACATCGAAACTGTATTGGGGGACTTATCTTCCATTTCTGTTATGTCTTTGTTGCAAATGGCTTTGTTAAAAGAGTAATTAAATTATTATTTTATGTGTAATTGTCGCTATAATGTGCTGTGATTAGTGATGAGTGCAATATTTGTTTAGTTTAATAAATATTAAATATAGTTAATTTGTTGCGTAGTTTTTTTTTTGCGTGGGGCCAATTCTGAGGTTCAACTATTCCAAATGATGATTTTGAGGTTGTTGAGTTAATTTTGCTCAAAGAATAGACAGTTTTGGATAAACGCATGTTCGATTTATGTGAGATGATATAATGGAACACCCTATGCATTTCAAAACAATGAAATAATTACAGTAGTTATAATAATCATTCTAACTGCGATTTCAGTTGTATTTTTTAAATAATTATCGCGGTGAACTTTGACGTTTTTTGAAAGTTCACTTTATGTGCCCTACCAAACATATTAATATCTTGAAAAATAAAACAGTCGGAAATTAATTCCGCAAAAAACAACACCGCACATATACAAATATAAATGAAGTGTTCTTTTAATTATCATTTATGTATTTTCGGCCCTTAAGTATGTTATGTAAATAATTCAATCATAATTTAAATATTTCTTTTGTGTTTGCTTCTTGCACTTTGTTGTAAACAAATGTTTTTACATTTATAACAATGTATTTAAACAAACTAAAAATCGTAACAAAAAATTGTGCAATAAGTAAATTGAAATGGTTATTTTATTGTAGCTATATTTATTAGTTGATTGTTTTAATGTTCCTCATCGTAAGTGGTATTTATTACAAAGTGTTATCTTTTTCGAAATAAATTGTTGGTGTTAAATAATTTAAATTTGCCGGTAAATGTTTATAGGGTCGGTAAAATAGATGCTATTTTAAAATGTCATTGATTGTCAAACTCTTGCACAGTAATCAGAAATGATATTTTTCATAAGTAGTAAACAGTCAAATGAACCCAAATATTAACAGTAATCTTAGCATAGTAATTATCGACTTATAAAAATTTTAAAATGGGATGTTGTTATAGTTTTTTTTGTAAGGATGATGGATCTTCACAGGTACGTGTTTGAATTTATGCATGCATTATCTACGTTTATTTTAAAATATCCCTTTGTTTAGAATGGGGAACCCAATGAAAGGACTCATTTATTAATAGACCCAGTTTCAAATAGTTCGAACATTCAACAGATTAACAGGTACTTTTATTCTTAGTTAATAATGACAGTTGTAGGTTATATTAATTTTTTTTTTGTGAGTATCAGAGCATGTTAATTATTTATAATATCAAGTAGGGATAAGTAAAATTGATAATAATATTCAGAACAACTTTTATCTTGGCATATTTCCTGATTATGTTTTTATTTAAAAATAAACATTACATTGCATAATTTGCTGATCAGAAATATCGCACGACCTGCTAAATTGTTACTAGATTTAAAATAAGTTTTACTCATAGACGTTTAGTGAATATTCTGTGTTATGGATATAAAAATCATCGCTATTTCACATCGTCTACAAGTTCTGTATGAAATAGTTAAATGTAACTTTATTTGATATTTTTAGCGATGATATTTATACTAGAAATTCACATACATTGCCCAAAAAGACTGACGAACAATCTGCACTTAATCGGATACTTCAAGAAACTGCAACGTGAGTTTTTATATTGTACCTAACGCGACACGCACTGACTGTTTTGTATTTTTCAGTAACGTCATAGATGTTGCTGCATTAGATTCGCATAATCTTCAACAGCATGAATGTCTGGAACGCATGAAACAATATAACATGAGGCTGCACCAAGCCTGTTCGACGTATAAAGTACCCCATAGGAATAAACCGTGTATTTTACAAGATGTAGCTGCTCCCGATAAAGTTCTCAGCTTAGAAACCGTTCAATCTGATGATTTAAATTTAGTAAGTCGATTTTATACCTCATAAGTTCATTTTGAAGTCTTTGTTGATATATAGGGTGTCCCAGTTGGAACTTTTTAGGCTTAGTTATAAGAGATATAGCTTTGGAGTTTATTCAAAATATTTAAAGTACAAAATTTTGCTAATTTTGCTGTAGAAACTTGCAATTTTTTTAAAATTTTAATGTGTAATAAAACTAGGAATATTTTTAAAGTGACTGGAAGTTGATGTTGAACTTTTAATGTGCTGCATAATATACGTCATTTTATATCTTGCTTTAAATAGAAAACAAAATTTTATTGATTAGGTAATGTCGTCGTGAATATTTCAATTAAATATTCAGCGTTACATGATCCATAATAAATAACTTGATTATACGGTAATATATCAGTTAAAAATTGTTTACACTGATTGCGTGTATGAATCAGTTTGTATTCATTTGGAGTTGGGTTCTGTTACTTATAGTTTTATAAATAAAACTGCTGATAAAACGCTAAAGGCAATGTGTTGATAAATTTTGAGATAATTGGAATAATGTTCTTTGACACTTGTGCAGTCAATTTGCATTGTAATTGCAAAAAACTTAAAATTTTAGTTAGTTGAGAAAATTATGCATAAAAATTGCTTTTGTATTAATATACAGGGTGGACCAACTTCGAATGTCTTAGGTGTCTTGGTTACCATAATAGTTAGTGAAAATCCGACCTAACCTAAGGTGACCATTCATCCCCGATTTTCAGGAACAGTCCCCGATTTTCAGGGACAGTCCCCGATTTTCAGCGATAGTCCCTGAAACAAGACTCAAGTCCCGGACTATTCTTTTTCCCTATTTTCAAATATTTATAATAAACTTTTTCCCAGCCACTTTTTGTAAGGAAACAATTTCTCTCCAATTATATTTTCCATGCGACGTTTCGCTTTTTTAAAACCATCATCAGGTCAATTTTTTCTAGGGAACGCTATAACATATTTTCGTTATGTGTTAAATCTTTAATTAAACCCCTTCAATAGTAATTTTGTGTGGTGTACTTACCTGCTTCTAAGGAAAAAGGGACAAAGACAATTTTTACCATGCCGGTTAGGAATTTTTCAAAATAAAATATTTGTTTTTGCCATTTTTAACAACAGTTGTTTCAAAGAAGGGCCTAGTGTTATAAATTGTCGAATTCTGTATAAAATGCTCTACAAATTGGCGTTAAAATCAGATATAGCGTCCATAAGAAAAAATTGACCTGATGATGATTTAAATAAAGCGAAACGTCACATGGAAAATATAGTTGGGATTTTGATTCCTTGCAAAAAGTGGCTGTGAAAAAATTTATATATGTATATCTTTGAAAAGCTAAAAAAAATGCTTTTTGATGTGAAGTCATGACCTAGTTTCTATTAAAAAAAAAAAGTTTTACTCATATCTCAAAAGTCAAGGTCATTAAAAAATATTAAAATGATTTTTAAATGAAGCATAAAAATGATTATAAAAAACCTATATAACATTTAGTAGTATTTTTATTTTTATACATAAGGATGTAGTAAATTTTCAAAACCGATGAAATTTCATTTTTCGTCTGTATTGCTAAAATTTAGTAACAGTTGCTGTGAAAAAAAAAAATTCTAAATATTTGTCGTCGCTATTTTTTGCAGATTACACAAGCCTTGACGAAAGCAGCGTCTGCTATCAATGAAATCAAAATTGAACACAAAGAAGACTTGGTGGTGCCTTTTCGTATAGCATGATTATATTTCATTTAATTATTTTTTTGTATATATTCAGGTACAACTATCCCCTTACAGTTAATTTTGCGTGACTTGACTGATCAGTTTGTTGCTGTATATTTGACAGGTATATATTTTGATTGGTACTAAAATCAGTGGCGCAGCGACAGGGGGGCAAGGGGGTATCGATGCCCCGGGCGCCAGTGTTAGGGGGCGCCGCGAAGACAAAATATTTTTGAGTTTATTTCACTTATTTAAAGCCAGAAAACTAAAATGCCAATTATAATTTAAAAATTTGTTCTCATTATCATTACAGTGTACATTGAATAAATAATACATTATTTTACTTAAAACTCACAAACTACAATAAAATTACCACGAGGGGGGGGCGCAAAAAATAATATGCCCCGGGCGCCATTTATCGTCGCTACGCCACTGACTATAATCTTTATAAATGATTTTATGTGTGTATATGATCTTGCTTCCTATAACAGTGAGAATATAAAAACATTGTGTTAGTTCTAGTTTTTTGGTTTTGTTTTATTTCAATAATCGTAACAACATTTTGTTTTTCAAATGAGCGATCAAGCGAGCAACGTTATGCTTTGAATATGTGATAAGAAATGTAAATTTAATTGTCAATTGCATTGTGTTATCGTTCGTCGATGGCGGGTAAAACTTTTGTACTCTATTGGTAGTGGTTTTTTTTTTTTAACTTTGCAATTGTTTAAATGACATACACAGTACATTTAATTAAAAGTTTTAGTTGTAGTATATATTTTGTATAACTTGTAATTTAGTTGTGTTTTTAAATTGTATAAATTAACTCAATTATTAAAAAAAAATGCGATTCTTACAAAGATGTAAAATATATTGGTTTTTATTGAAATATTTGTGTAATATATAGTTAATAGCACAGTAGTATCTGTGTCTCATTCTATTCTGTATAGTTACATTTTTAAATAAAGTGCAGATAATAAATAAGTGGTTGTTATATTTACTTTGGACAATTGGGGTATATTTCTTCCCATGGGCGTCCGCAGAAAATTTTCCAGGGGGGCAAAGCATAGAGACAAATAATATTTATAAATTCTAATTTTTATGATTTGATTTTACCAGTACTATTTTTACTCAATCCCAGGGGAGGGGCAAGTGCCCCGTTTGCCCCTCCCTGCGGACGCCCATGTTTCTTTCCAAGTAGGGGACCTTAGCTGGAGTATAATCAATGACAAATGCCATGTAATCATTCACTTGTTTTACAGAAATTTCCTTTGTTTTTCAATGGCCTACTACTTTTAGATCAAGGCACAAAACATTAAATCGTCTGTAACTTATTCATTTTCTAAAGTTAAAGACTCTTAATGAAATTTATATTACCAATATAAGGGCATGATCGAATAACACTACATAAAAAAAACCCGTTACAATAATATATATATTTTTACAAGCCATAAACATTTACAAATCCTTATTATGTGCTATTACTATTCATTTTTGGTAATGCTACATTGACTACAATATTTGGTACATGAAAAAAGTACAACATGAAACCGGCGGCTAACATTAAATGGCAAGATATAATGGCGACGGTTAACAATAAAGTGTGCCTGGAAAGACGAAGTGCCGGCAATAAAGTCAACAACAAAACGGAACCCGATAAGACGGCAGCTAATATAACCAACATCCACTGTAACCATCCGACTTGTATAGACCACAAAATGGAAACAGGAATGTAAATAAATAAGGAATACCCATAAACACAAACTACTTCGAGTGCACTCGGAATGGCACCGACTTCAAGCCCGTCTAGATCGGTAACGTCGGAACTCCACTTCATTAGTCCCCACAGTGATAAAGGTATTAGTGAAATATAAATAATTATAGTAGTAGCAGCGTACGAAACCAAATGGAAATCGTACTTCCAATGGTACTGTGTATTTGCGTGTTGCAGATAACTGGCAATGTTTCCGCTAATACCTATGGTGAAAATTAGCGTGATGGATATCCAAAACGGACCGTACAAGTCCGGCCTGTATTTGATTTGATTTTTTAGGAAATTGTCACGTCTGGGGACTATCGATGCTATAATTCGGTCGGTAACGTCTCTTGTGTCCACATCAAAGAATTTTTGATAATATTCTAGGGTCCAAAAGGATTTTAATGCTGCAGAATCTAGAAGTACGTACATCATTACTTATTGTTTGAGAAGACGATAACAACAATTACCTGGTTGATCACCACCTCCTAATTCGTCACTCTGTCCATTATCCTTTCCAAAATTATTAACATCCTTGTGTTTCGTTAAGTCTACTTTGATTTCTGCCCTTTCTGATGAAGTAGCATTGTGTATGGGAGAAAATTCTTGAAACGATAATAACTCGTCGGTCGGGACTTCTGATAATCCTGCCATTTTAACTCTATATTCTTTAATTGCAGTAAAACTTCAAAAATCGACTAATGTAAATACATTCTGCTTGTTTTGACTCGTAAACGTCAACGTCAAATTGACAATCAAGTGCCATTACATCTAAATGAAAAACCCTAGCAAGAGTGCGGGAAAATTGAAATTTTTGTAAATGTCAGAAATTATTCTCGTGATTTTTTAAAATTATCGTTTGCAAATTATTGTAAAAAATCAAGATGGATCCGTTTTTGACTACGTACAGGCAGGATTATTATACGAAAAAGCTTACAAAGTGAGTGGGTTAATTTGTTAAACAGTAAAATTTTGATGTTGCCCATATATGGTTGAGAAAGCAAAAATTTTGGCCCGATATGTGTTGACTCCAAGCGAGTTTTGCGAGAATGATTGAAACGTTTAAAACTATTCGAAATTTTGTATTAGCATTGACTATTATACTTAGTATTAGGCATCTTAACACTAGGTAGATAAATCTTATTTCAACCTTTTGCTCTGCAATCTGCACATGTTTCTGGTCAATTTAAAAAGCAAAACAACAAGCAATATAGGAATATTATTGTAGTTAGAATTTCGTTTGTAAATTAATGTAAAAAGAGGGTATTTTAATAAAACAATAATGTTCAGATAAGTATTGAACAAAATGACTTTTTTTATGGGTTTTTAATGCAGTTGTGTGTAAATTAATCTTTTGAATTATGCACAACATATTCCATTATTATTTATTAAAACTTAAGTAACCTCGCGAAAACAAAATTCGAAATGTCCAATCACCAGTTTATTAATTATTGAGTCGTTTATTTCTTAAATGCAGAATTTGGGCTTCCTAGGCCTGGAATGGTATAATTTTTATTTCAGTTTACCAATTTTCATTAATATGTTTTATAGGAATACCTAAAAAATCATTAAAAACTATTATAAGGATACAAATTAGTAAAATTTTTCATTTTCATTTGATTAAGCTTCATTTTTAACAGGGCTTGTGAAGCCCTTATGCTACAAAATGCATTTGCTTCCATATGAATTAATATGAGAACTATTAGACACTTACAGACGATTTAAATCTATTTTATTGCAAAATTATTCTTCTTTATTTGAGAGCCATCATTAAATATTATGTAGATATAATTTTTTAACGTAAAAAAAAATCATTCCAGACTTAAAAAATTCTCGTCAAAACAAGAATTTCGGGACCCCTTGTCAGAAAGTTTCAAAAAATATTTACAACTGAGTAACACTGAACCTCCACCCGATCCTCCTATGCAAGATGCCGATAGTTATCTTGAGGAAGTACGAAAAGAATCTTAATAAAATCACACAAATAATTGCCTTGCATGTTTCAGTACTTGTCGAATCATCCAAAAATCAAAGAAATGTATTATAAAACACCCATAGACAATAAAACGGTAGCAGAAGCCTTTATATATAATGGTCGCTCTGTGTATCAAGTAGATTATTGTGATTTGGGTAAGTTAAAGTAGTACCTATATCAGCACGCAAGGTATGCCCAGCAAACGGTGCTGTACAGATTAATTGGAACAAAGAGGATACTTATGGCAGAGAAGCACCCTCAAACAATTATTTAATTCACTGCGTCTCAGAATATGGCCTCTTTTCGCTTCTGCCCTGCAGTCTAAGAAATTGATGCCACTAGTTTTCCACACATCTTCACTTTAGGGTTTCTAGATCGCACTTTCATAACACTCTCTACCATTTTAATTTTGGTTGCGCACTCCATGAGAGTCTTCACAATGGCCCAAAGGTTTTCGATCGGTTTTAAGTCTGGCCAATTTTCTGGCCATTCCAGTACATTCAACTTTTGTTGAGCAAAGAAGCTTTTAGTGAACTTGGAAGCCAGGTCTTGTTGGAACACCTCATCATCATCATCAGGAAACCGCCTCTGCAGTAACGGGATCAGTTTTGCCTCCAGAATACTCGCATACTTCTTTCTGTCCATCGTGCCCTTTATGGTTTAATTGTCTCTAGTCCATAACCGGCAAAGCACCCTCAAAACAAAACCTTAGGTGTGTCTTTAGGAGCTTACTGGATGTAGTCGTTTCGAAGAGGTCCTCCGGGCGAGCGCCGAATGGAATTTGACCTGTATCCATGAGCTTCAAAGTGGTATTAGTTGGAGGATGTAACTTTCTTCCACTGCGCTAAAGTCCAGTCCTGATGTGTTTTTGTCCATCCTATTTTGTTCTGGTCTTCCTCTACTCTTGTTTTTCTCTCAAACTTCGTTTTCCATTCTATTTTAGCCTACCGGCTTTCTGGGACGCGTAGTAGATTTTTAAAAAAAGTTTAAACCCTAATAGTGCCTCTTGGATAACTTTTTAATGGTGTTGGTTACAGTCCATGTTTGGCGTCCCGATGTATGTCACTATTTCTGCAATACCAAGGGCATCAGTGATGTTCCTTAGTGTTTTGTTCTGGAATCTCTGGATGATCTGAATATTACTTTGTTTGGTACATCCCCATAGCTGTATCCCATAAGTCCATACAGGCTTTAAAATATGAGATTGGCCTGTAAGATGAAACCTCATGGGGAGGTTTCCCTAATTTAGGTATCATAATCACCTCTGCAACTTTCCACAGCCTAGGCACATACTTGAGCCTAAAGGCAGCATTTTTTAGGGTGGCCAGTTTTACTATGGCTTTCCTTGGGAGATGTCTTAGCACTTCACCAGTAATTAAATCAAACCCAGGGGCTTTTTTCGGGTTAATATTTTCTTTAATTTCAGTAATTACTTCATTAGGTGATGTAAGCCTGATTTTACTGTTTTCTTGTAGGATTTGTTCCCAATCAGGAGCTTCCTCGTTTCCTCCATGTGGTTGGAATGTTTTTCTTCTAAATGATCTGCGAATGTTTTGGCTTTTTGTTCACTATTTCGGTAGTAGATGACCTATATTTTTCTTTATGTCTTTAATTCCCACCCTTTTTGATTTTATAGTTGCTATCTTATCAGTCAGTCTATATCCTTCATATATTACGTAGATGTTAATCTTATAACTGATTTCAGCGAGAGACCAAGCGTACGCCGAAGAACAGAGGATAAAAGGACTGTTTAGATTGCCCGATGATTTGGACGTACCTTGTACCACCTATAGATATTGGTACAGAAACCCGATCGCTATAAACTCGCAAGCTTTGAAGCTTAGAGTCCCGAGGAGACCTGTAAACAATTTGGGACCAGAAGGTAAAGATTTTTGTGAGCGTAAATGCGAAAAATATCCAAAAATTTTTACTTTTCTAGAAAATCTGCGCGAAATTATGAAGGTGACCACGGGCTTGACCGATTACCAAGGAATTATAGGTACTGTGGGGGAATTGGTAATGAAGGACGAGTTGCATGGGAAAATGGTTCATCCACCATGTACTTGTTTTACACACAACCCTACCAGAGATCCAGATCAGGGAGAATAAAATTGGATTGCATTTTTAGCCAAAAATTAAATATATCTTACGAAGATATTATTGCTCTTTCGTTAAAAACATTTTTAGCAAAAGCTTTTATGTTTAAAACGTACTTTTTATATTTTTAAAAACGATATAACGAATATAAGTTGGGATGTTTTATTTATTTTAATTCTAGTGTACATATTATATTCTTTTATTTCAATTATGAGGTATTTGATTGTATTTAACTTACAAAATGCAATTATACAGGGTGTTTCTGAACGATGTAGCATAATTTCTACTGGTGAATCTACATTGAAAAATAGGACGATTTAGCCCATCATGCCTTATAGAAAGTTGCATCGTTGCTAAGTTACAGCCCCATGAAGAGGGGATGAAAAATAATTGTTGTTTTATTGATAAATCAAGAACGCTTTGACCTACAACATTTATATTTGGCACGTATTCTACAATAAGGAAGCATGTTCTTATGCATAAGTTTGAGCGAAATCCCACCATAGGGGGCGCTACAATCGATAATAGCAGATAAATAACCTGCTGTTTTTTTTTTGTCGGTAATTAGGTAGACCGAGTAAAACCTTGCAAGGCAAAGTTAAAAAAGCAGCAACGGATAGAAACATCAAATGGAAATACATAAAAAAGCTAGCACAAAACAGAAAAACATAAAAAAAAGTCAGCACAACACAACTGAACTGTCCTACACCTAACAGTAGAAGGACTCATGACTAAATAATAAATAAAAATAATTTCTAACTAAACTCATTTACGTGATATTAAACGTATTGTTATAAAAATTCGCACAAAATGTTTGAAAATTTTTAAAATCCTTTTATAGATGTTCAAGAAACTAAAATACATCGTAGATATATTAAAAAAATATTCCAAGAGTATGTTCCAATATTTTGAGCGAATTTTTCTAAAGATGTTTAATAAAATCTCAAACGTTATGTTATTAAAAAAAGTAGCCTAAAATATTTGAAATTTTTTGGAAATGTTTTTGAATGTATCTTAGGTATATTTCACCTCCTCAAAAATTATGGATTCCTTGCAGGGCCGGTTTTACTATTAGGCGAGTCTAGGCTATTGCCTAGGGGCGCCAGGTTATGGGGGTGCCAGATTTCCTCATAAAAAAGGGTAAAATTTATATGATAGTAGTATATGTATACAAATGTATCAACGTTAGTCAGAATCAGCAGTTATGTAATATATTGTTGTTTATCTTATGCTCAAATATTTATAACGTTTAACTCAACAACAAATAACAAAACCTTCGTAACTTGTACCACATGAGTTTTAAAAGCTTTTACACTTTGTTTTTTTTTCACAACCTACTATGTTTTTCTTAAAAAAAACAAACTAAAAAACCTTTGTAACTTGCGTATTACTCAAAATAACTACATCAATCCTTATACAATGGATTGGGAACGAGAAAAAAAAATAAAGAATTTAAATAGGTCTTAATCAATTAAAGCTTCTATTTAAAAAAAGGTAAATTTATGTCATAACTTTTTAACGGCAGGTAAAACAATAATTTTTCATTTAGTATCATCAAATTCCACATAAAAATATCTAAAAATAATCTCCATACATTTTTTCGATATTTACAACAATAACGGATATATGACAAGAAAACACTTTTTTTTTTAACAACTCGAAAACCGGAAATGATAGAATATTTTTGAGTTTGCCACAAAAACCTGTACATTTTTGGTAATTTAAACTTTCCTTTATCTTGAATATTAAGTGAGATACCCAGGTCGAATTTGGACCACTTTGTACAAAGGCGGAAGTGTCGCGCCTCTAAAGGATTTTTTTTCTGATTAAAAATACATTTAAAATTAATTTTTTTCATTCGTTTTGTTTTTAAATTTCTTTGGCCTTCTCCTCGGGCTGGAGGACGGCGCAGATTCCTCTCCCATGTCCCGGTTGTGCTATTCACAAATCTGGAAACCCTAATTATGGTCGGAAAAGGATTTTGATTTTTTCTTAAGATTGTCATACATTTTCGTTTAAAGGAGTTGAAATCAACCTACCTATGGTCGCTGTTCTTTGACGTCCACAACGTGTCAAAATTTTTGTCAAATACAGTTTGCAATGCATTGATTTAAAAATTACTCATACATTTTCTTAAAGATTTAAAATTTTAAATTTCAGTTTCCAAATTATTAGTCAAAATGGTGATGGATCAATTTGTTACCACTTACCGAAAGGATTACCTGTGGCCCTACGTGAAGACTATAGGAATAAAGTAAGTTGAGCATAAAACTTTTTTAAAAATTTACATTTAAACTAAAGCTTCCACCGAAATTTACAGAATATATTTATCGAATTGATGTCATTCATCATTGAGCTGTATAATCCTTAGGATTATGGTTAACGCTGAGGCGTTTTTTAAAACCATTTAATGAGGTGGATCGGTCCTCTCCCTCTGATTTTCTTGTTGTTGGTCCTGGCTTCCTCCGTTATTTTCTTCCATTCTTTCCTATCTTTGCATTTCGATTTCCAGTCATTTAGTCCCAATGCCTTTGTGTCTTCGTCCAGGGTGTCTCTCCATCTTTTCCCTTGGTCTTCCCTTGTTCCTGGGCCAAATAGGGATCCATTGTGTTACCCTCCTGATCATTTCGACTGGTTTCCTTCTCATGATGAGTCCTGGCCATCGTAGTCGTTGTGCTTTAATGTGTCGAATGATATTTTTTCCTCCGAGTTCCTCCTCTATTTCTTTGTTCCTTCTCAGTTTTACTTTCCCATCTCTTGTTACGTTACGTCCTTGTATTGCTTTCATTACTTTTCTCTCCACTATTCTTCCTCTTCTTTCTTATTTATTGTTATTGTTTCCATAGCATATTATTTTGTTTCTAGATCGTTCTGTGTGTGCATATTTTCTCTTCCTATCTTCCTATCTTCATATGTTTTGTTTTCTCTTCATTTATTTCCAGACCCAGTTTTTTGCCTGTTTGTCTAGTTGATTTATCGCTCTTATCATGTCTTCTCTTCTATTCCCTATGATTGCTATATCGTCACCATACGCTGTTATTTTGATAGGTAATTTTCGGAAATTATTTTAGACCAGGCCCCGACGCATTATTCCAACCACAGTTGCGAGATAAAAATCTAAATATATGTCCATGCCATTGTCTGAAGGACGTCCCGCCTTTAACGGAACAGAAGGGAGTTTTGGGGCCGAATGCTTTACAGGATCAACAATGGAGTCGGCAAGGACCTATGGGTCCTTTACTGGATCCAAAACTTTACCCAGCTAGAGTTGGAGCAAGTCCCGAAGCAGAGTCGCAACGATTCAATCAACCAAATGTGTTTCTCAAAAAGGTAAGAGCTCGTGTCTATTTGTTTTACAATTATTTAATAACTGATGTATATGTATAACAAAGAAACATTTTTTTCTGTGGTTATTCTTGGGAATAAAAGAAATATTCGGTCGTTAAACATCTGGATAACTTCCAGAATAGAAAGGAATTGAAAAGAGCCTTTGAAGAGTTTATAAAACCCTGTTCAAAAGATTTTTAAGAAAGGCGTATGCGTTCAGAATGTTGGCACAAAAGTATCGAAGTGAATGGAGATATATTGATTAAACGTACTTCATTTAAAGTTATTTGATTGTTTTAACTGAAAACCTCCACATTCTATTTCATATTGAACAACCCAATAGTACATAAAAATAAAGCAACTCGATCAGTTTTTTTCTTAGTAAGCTGTATGATAATAAATTCGAAAAGTTAGATAAAATTATGAAACTGTTACGGGAATTGAAATCGGAGGTAAAGTAAGAAACGAAAGAATTGGTAACAGAAAAGACAAAGAGGAGAACCGAGAAAGGCATGAAATAAAGGGAAGGCTGATTGTTTGAAGGATAGAGGATTGTCCTGGAGCGAGGGGATGAGGATGGCAAGGGAGAAGAAAGAGTTGGCAGTGTTTATTCATGAAATCGGTTGATGTTTTGTTATGCACCTTAACATCTTCGGGTTAATAAGGTTGTTGATAAATTAAAAAAAAAAAATTCTTAGGATCTGTGTTAAGCCGAGAATTTGGGACATTCCATTTGTTTGTCGGTTATTTTTGTGTTACTTTAAAAATCTATGGGTAAAAGTGTTTTTAAATTAGGTTACTCTCTTTTAAAAGTGGCGAAATGTAAAAATACATTGCAACTTTTCAGTTGCAAGAAAAATATCCCTTCATCTACGAAGTTTTAAGAACTGCACCCCCAGACGATATGATTTCGAGGATAAACAAGGATCGCCTTCGAACGACATACCAAGTGGATTATTGTAACTTAAGTAAATGTTTCTTTGACCAGTTTCCTTGTGCAGGTATACTTAACTTTGAAATGATTGCAGAGGAATATCCTTCGGCTCCCTACGACGAACTCTTGCGATCGGCTGGTGTTGGAGGACTTGCAGCTTGTCCTGAACCTGTTAGATTACCTGGAGATCCTTGTCGACCCAACCAAAGACCATTGGCATTCCGTCCTACAACGTTGAAATCGTTGAAAGGTGGAAAAGGTAACTTTGATCGTATTAATTTTGGGTACCTTGATATCAAGGGACAGCGTAAAAATTACATTAATCTGTAGCCAAACAAAGAGTTTGTTAAAATTGATGATGATTCACACTTTTTTAATGTTAAGTGAGTAAAATTTTGGCAAAATTTTGCATGGTAATCGTCAAAAGCTTGGACATTTTCTTGTTGGCCACTGTAAACTTTTTTATTTTGATTCTAAATTTGTCTCAAACAGCTGTTGAATCTTGATTTCTAGTTTTTCAACGGGCCCAATTTGCTAGTAAATCGTTTCAGAACTAATTACATAAGTAGAAACTGTACTAGGTCGAAGATATGGAAAAAGTTCCAAACACTTTTTGAAAACTTTTGAAATTACCGCGGATTTAGTAATGCTGAATTTCTGAGCAAGGGTTTTACATTCATTGAAGGATTATTCAATTTTATTAAACCTGTATAGCTTTATTTTGCCCTAAATGTTGTTATTAGGGCTAAAAATTAAGTTTTTCGACATTATGTGACGTCATATGTTTTGATTGAGAAAATGTAATTATGCTTAGCTTAAGCACGCCAAATGTACTATACGTATTTATAAGATAAAAGGAGATAGATTCATTATCAGACGTCTGAACTTGTTTACAGATTAAGTTGTCTTAGCTTTGTTATTTTGACGTCCATTTTGTTTACTTCCAGACATACGGCAATCAATTTCTTTGTCTTACGCATCATGTGGAAAAGTTGTATTTGTCATACGTATACCCATTGAAGTTTTAGTTTCATATTGTGTCATTTTTATAGACACAAGGCAATATGTAGCCTTATCTAATACATGCTGTAGTATCATTTGCTCCTTCCACACGTATATGGGTGATTTCTACTCTTAACTTATGTGCTCCTGATCCTTAAATACAAGTATAAATTGTAAATACTAGATGTCGCGTAGTGTATGAGATTTGAACATTTATAGAGTAAAGAATTGAGCGATTTCTTTCTACAGGAGGCTCGAGGCAAAAGCATTTTAAATTAAATTATTATTGATTTCGCGGTACATAAAGAATTGTTACAAAAAAAGGCAGTAATTGACGATGTAAAATTAAAGGTGTAGCCAGTTTTTACTTACACCAATACAATATATAAAAAAAATTACATGTCAAAATCGTGTAAATTTATGTGTAATATCAGTAAAACATCAAGTGATACGCAGAATTTTGCACTAATCTGTGGCTTAACGAAAAGTTTATACAATCCATGATATTTTGTGTCGTAATCCCCATAAAAATTAAGAATTGCTTATTTAAAAAGACCGATGGTGAAAATTAACGATCTTCCATGTATCTTTCAGCCTCCGCTATATTTCCAAGGGGCACATTTTTTGAATGAAGTAATTGTTTTCGATTGACTTTGATATTTTTGCAATTTCGGATTCAAACACCCCAGCTGACCTGGCATTTTTGACAAACTTTTATTTTAAATAGACTTTTTATTCTTACTTAAGGCCAGTTTAATGTTTTTTACTTTGTTAAAGTATAATAATTTTCAATCACTTTAAATTAATTATACTATATAAGCAACACCTTTTCATTTTTTTTTCTCAATATATATAGCGAGTTTCCTACAGCTTCTTCGGCCGTTTCTCGCACCCCAGGTGCTACTTCTTCCTATCCTCACACGTCTCCTTTGTTAGGTTTCTTCTTTGCACTGTTTCCTCCACAGTATCCTTCCATTTCTTCCGCGGACGTCCCCTCTAAATCCGTACACGCGGCTCCCATACAAAAATTTTCTTTGGCCATCGATAATCAGGCATTCTTGTTAGATGGCCGTACCATATAAGTTTTTTCTCTCTATGTTGTCATTGATGTTTGTATTAATTTGCATTCTATTTATTATTTCCGTGTTTCTTACATGGTCCAGTTTTGTGACCCCGCAGCATCTTCTCCAAAAGTTCATCTCTGTGGCCTCTAGAGAACGTTTTTGTCTAGTGTTCAATGTTCATCATTCAATTTTTTAATACGTACGTTACACGATTGCACCATATATTTGCGTTTGGTTTTTTTGGTTATTTCGTGACTCCATAAGATGGAGTTGAGTCCTCCTGTTATCTCCCCCTTTTACTTACAAAACTGGTAAGAAAAGACGAAAAAAATTGTTGCTTTTTGTCTGTTTTTTCTTTCTATTATGCGATCTTGTATCTTTCTCTTGCAAGAACCAGCAGTAGCCATCAATTTTAGCAGTCCCATCTTCTTGAAGCGTTGTCTCATAATTTGAATGTCTTGATGAAATCTCACCCTTTCGTAGCCCAAGTGCTGTGGAAAGAAGCCTAGGTGGGAATGCAGATGGATTTTAGTGCCATTCTGCATCCTAATTTCTTGTAATTTTGTAAAAGGTTTTTCACTACAAGCTGGTAGTTTTCCTCCTTCCGCTTTCCAAAGAAACCTTTCACTACTGATACAAAATATTTTCATATAGTACCTACAGCTTTCAAGCTGGTTTTCGACGAATCTTTGAACACTCGCCATTTCTTTGGTTCTTAAGTAGTTCCTAATTATTTCATGTCCATTAATGTTATTGAAATAGCACAGAAACTGTTCCATGCTAAAGTAGGAAGATAGAGTTTCATTTCTTTAACTAAACCCGTCGGAATCAGGAAAATCGCTTTGTTTTGAAGATATTATGATAAATAACAACGCAAACTTTACAAGCCTATTCTTGAAATCAGCTTAAAACATGATGTGAGAAGCACATATTATCATCCATTTTACTGAAATACTGTGGACCGTCTTAACAGTAAATGTAAAAAAATCAGTTTTATAAATATTAAAATAAACTGTAAAATAATTTTAAGCCCGAACTGGTACAACAATAAATCTTTTACGTTAGACATTTTTCTTTTAACTCATTGCTTTATAAGTTTTGGAAAATTTGTGTTGGCCGTGATTTGTTGCACCAAGATTATGATATTTTTCTATATTACGCCAGCCGTAGTAACAATTGTAAAGTATTACATTTTTTTAAAAACTTTTCAGGATCTGGATGTGGAGGTGGTATAAAGGGCGTACCGCCCGGAGCCACAGAGTATCAAGATGTGATAGGCAAACTTGGAATAGTCATTATTAGAGACAAAATTCACGCTACGCCTAGGCCGGGAAAATTTGCAAAATAATTTTTTTTTTGATGTATCAGAAATGGTTTTGTGGCTGTTTTTTTTTTAAGTCCATGTGTTCAAAAACACAATTTTGTATATTTTTATTATGTTGTGAATATGTTATATTTTATAAAAACTTCGAAATAAAATTTATTATTTAAACTTTTGTATTTCTTAGACGTTGGCATTGCCCGATGGAACCCGTTCGATAAAAACGTTACGGAATATGATGACACTATAAACAAATGGGGACAAATGATTCGCAGAGACACTTCACATTCGCATGGACCGCACCCTGCACGGCGCATACGCAAATAAATTAAATATTTTGTACGTTTCCGTAACTTTCCAATCCTGTTAAGTCAATAAAGCATTGCAAACTTCAAAGCTTTTTTAATGAAAATATCTTTGGTCGCAGTTCTTTGTCACTTGCGACTTAACTAATGTCCAAACGGCAAAAACTACACAGTGAGGAATTAAAACGAAATTTAAGAAAATTTTTATTAAAATTTAGTTCAAATGCACCAAGCCGATTCAATGTCATGATAGGTGTGAATTTGTTACAGCAAATCGCCGTTTTTCGCAGCCTACTTTCCATTTCTTGCGGTCCATCCAGTCATCCAATCATCTGTTGTGAGGCTTTTTCCACCCAGTTTTTTCATGTTCTTGTTGGTCTTCCTTCTGTTCTGCGATTTGGTGGATGCCACTTTAATATTTTACTTAGCCATCGTGCTTTATCCATTACTTGGACATCTCCGTACCATTTTAATCTTCTAGCTTCAATTATATCAATATCAATTCCCATATTTTAAGATCTAATTGCAGTATTGTTTACCCTATCATTTCTAGGGAGTCGACAACATATTCTCTAATAGTTGATTTCCATCTCCCGTCGCTGGGTCGACCAGTTGAGGCAAGAACTGAAGACATTGCTAAAAAATTGAAGACTTGGTGCTGTCAGATCGGCGGATGAAGTTGTCTTCCATTGCCAGAGAAGTTTGGAAAGCTTTGCACGACGATTTGGGTATGAAGAAAGTGTTTGAGCGAAGATTTCCAAGACTCTTTATGCCGGAGCAAAAGCTTGTCAGGAACGAAATTTCCCAAGAAAATTTTATCGCTTCACAGTCTAATAAGAGCTTTTTTTCACGAATCGCCAATGGCTTCTTCCTACCGTAGAAGAATCTATGCAGTGAGCGTTTAAGAGTTATGGACTTAACACACTTTGTTTAATCAACAATAAAGCTATAATAATATTTTAATAAACTGTCATTAAAAAATAAACATGTTGTTTTGAATTGGCATTTTTTCTATGATTGGCATCAAAGCACACTAGCCGCAGACACTAGCTTTTATCAAAATCCAGAAGGGCTTAAATAAAATGCAATTAAAAATATCTAGTCAGTTTCTTAAACATCTTACTTGAACACCAGTCATGGAATATTTATGTGTTTTGACAAGACTGACATCAAATTTTTTATTATACCAATTTTCGAGGTTTTTCATAAATTATCTGTACAAAAATATTTCAAGACTATTTAGAAATGTGAGAGGAAAAAGCAAAAATTAATGTTAAGGGTTTTCAAAATTTTAGGTAACTCTGTGGTTACGTTTGTCATAATTTAGCTTAAAAATTTCTTTGTAGTGTAAATTTTTGGAGTAAGAAAAATTTTCAGCCATGGTGGACAAGGATACGTTTCTAACAACTCAAAAGAGGGACTTTAAATGGCCCTATCCAAAACCTATAACAACAAGGTGGGACTTTTTTGATTGACTGATGTTTGCTTGTTTTGATAATAATTTGAAATTGGTTAAATAACTTTTGCAATATTTCCTAAACAATCGTAATAGAAATAAGCTTAATTAAAAACAACCTTTTTGTCTTAATGCAAACCCCCCATCTATCACTTTAATTGCTGGGGAGATTTAAGGCAATTAACAAAATGAATAGGTTTTGTATTGAGTTGGACAACCTCCAGCACTAGACACCCTTAAAAGTTTTGATTGTTTTATTAAAAGCTCAATATTTGAAATCAATAATAAAACATAATTGACTTAAGCCATAATTGGCGAGGGGAGGTTTGTCAAACCCCATAAAGATTAAACATTGTTTTTCTAGAAAGACGGATGAAGAGATATGGACAAGAATATTGTTTTAAAATAGTTTGAAACAAGAAAGAAACCTCCAAATGCTCTCCAATCAAACTATTTCGCTTATTCCTTGCACAACTTTCATTTTTACAGTAATTTCAAGTTTTTGCGATATTTAAAGTACATTTTTATAACATTTTTAGACCTGCTCAACCTCCTGTTAAAACCAAACAGAAAAATTTCTTCATTGTCGGACCAGTTGAAGCGTACTGTCATTGCGATGGCCACTTGTACGATCCTTTGATGAACAAATACAAACAACTAGGAGAAAAAGAAAAACTCCTAGTTGAAGAGTTGACTTATCTCAATGCAGAAGTAAGTATTTGAAAAAATCCTACAGATAATAAATCTATTCATGAACGATAAATTCACAGTTTGTAAACGTAATAATTGATTTATAGTAATTAATACTATGTGTTACTATTAAAAGAATTCGTTCGGTTAGGAACTGTTTATGTATTTTTTAAGCCATATAATAAGGTACCAAAAAAATGCTTGTTTTCTAGATGGCATCGTTATCAAACGAGATATTGGAACATGAGTGCGATTCATACGATGATAAAATGGAAACTATCTATCAAACGGATTACATCAAAAGAGGTAATTATATGGGGTGATTCAAAAATATGGGGTACTTTAAAAAAATTAAAATCGAATATCTTTAATGTAGTTTGATTTATGTAAAATTTAATTACGCGTTTAAAAAATCTTTACGACACTCTAAAGATTTTCTTAATAACGCCAAAGTTCTCATTCTGCAAATGAAAAATTTACAGCGCTGAGATTTTCTAATCGGGACACCCTGTTTATCAAAATAAATATGCCAAACCCTTTAGTTTTGAGTGCAGTGTTCTGCGCACATACATATATAAGTAAAGTTAATTAATTTATTTGGCAATAAAGTTTCCTCTAAATCGTTTGAGAATATAAATATGAAATATGTTAATAGTTCTGTTGGCTTTAAATTTATGTTGTTTGATTAATTGTCTGTCAAAGTGTGTGCCAGGAAGCAATATTAGTGGGAAAGAAATATTTTTTTCGTTGAATTGTTGTTGTAAACAAATACATTTTTGTTTGAAATATTGTTAGTCGTTGTTCAAGACTAATCAGATTTTAACAATCTAAGAAAGGCCTTATACAGGGTGTTCCCCTTTTTTGTAGCAGGATTTTAACAGTCGATACAAAAACTCATTTTAAAGCGAATATTCCATATCAACATGGGTCCATAAACGGTTCATTTTAAAGATATTGAAATTTTTGAAAAAATATCGATAATTTTTAACAGTTTCCAAACCAGTAGATATATTTAAACCAAATTTGGTATACAGCACCACCTTACAGGTTAGCAGATTCGGTGAGAATGTAAAGCCTCACAAGCAACCAGTGGCGAAGTTGTTAAGGTTCAGTTTCAATAAATTTTATAAAAAACTAGTACCTGCTACAAAAAAGTGGACCACCCTGTGTAAATGGGGAACAAACAATCTTTTGAGCTATTTTTGAACTGGTTACTGGCCGTTGGTTGTTTGTTTATCATTGTTTTTAAAAGTCTCTCTTCTTTTATCAGTTATTCATGGGAATTTTAAATTATAATGTGAACGAAGTGAAGTTTTTTTTTTTTTTTAAATGAAATAAGGAGTTTAAGCTTTTTTCTTTGATTTTAGACCTTTTTGTAGTTTTCTTGTCTTCCAAAATCATAAATATGGCAATCCTTTTGCACGAGAGGTTAGCAATTATTAAGTTACCCTGTTTTAATTTAGATTCGCCGTTGTTTTACATCATTTTTGTAAATTTTATTCTTGGGTATGCATCACTTCAACTTACCCAGAACGCATCATAGACCTTAGTCATTCGAAACATTTAACGAATAGCTACCAAAGCAGATGAAAGAATCGACTCGTGATTCACATTCAGGAATTCCTTTATTACTAACGACTTTATATCTAATTCTGTCTGCGCTGAACACAATCTGTTTTAATTTTCTATTTTCTTCTTAAATTAACTATAAGCAGCACATGTTTTAGTTTATAATTACGTTTTAGAATTTAATCTGGGAGTTTTGGTGAGTGACTGGTTTATGAGCGGGACTTAAAATTAAGTTGCAATAACTTGCATTGGGTAGTCTTTCGGCGTATTGCTACGAGAAATAAACAGAACGGTGCTGGGATTAGCACGAGAGTTTAAGAAATGCGTGTTTACAGCTAAATGTTAACTAAAATTACTTTGGTTTGAAGAGTCAGAGCTGAATATGGTTTATTTTAAGTTTAAATTCTCTTATATTAATACAGGGTAACGGACTTCCAAAGCTTTTAGTTTGTTGATTGGTTGTCATGGAAACAACATAAACTACAACGACCGGCCTACCTGATTTATAATGGTTATTGTTTGACCTTTTTTTTAAATTTGACAATTAATAAAGAAGTAAAATACCATGTGTAATACATCAATGGATTCAGGAAAATAAATGCTACTTGATTATGTAAATAGCAAAAACTGCGCCCATAAGAAAAAATAAAGTTGGTTGTCATAAAACACAAACGAATCGATCTGGGAAAAAATTGTGACCACCATCCGATGTGGCTTAAAAGGTTACTTAGGCAATGTTTTTACACATTTAAAATATTTCAAACTTCAAAGGAGTTGTAGACGATTTTCAAAAATCGTAATTTCCGGTTTTTCCTAATTTTCTCGGATAGCGTTTGAGATATTTCCAATTTCTCTTCGGATTATTAATGAGCACCAAATTTAGCAGCATTGCCGAATTTAAACCTATACTCTAGCTATTATAATGAGCGAGATTTCCATGCTTAAACTCGAATTTTAATCACCCTGTATATACTAAAAACATTTTTTTCCCTAATAACTCAAAAACCAGAAATATTTTTGAAAACGGTTCTGAGTTTGAATCAAGAAACTGCACATTTTTGGTATTTTAACCGTTTCTTTTTCTTGAATATTAAGCGGGATACCCATGTAATCCCATCGAATTTGGACCACCCTGTACATAAAGAAAATTCATCAATAAATACTTAAGTTAATCACTAAATCGTTAAGCCTTTAATGAACAAACAAATAAAGGGGATTAAAAAAACAACTTTTTAATGATTTATTTATTTATGAACGGGTTTAAAATAAATTTAAGATTCATTCAAATGTTTTACTTTTTCTGTATTCCAGGGTTAAATCTGGCCAGTTATACGAAACTTATGCCAGCTGTTGATTCTCCTGCTAGCTCGCCGATCAAGAGCCCTACGATAAGTATAGGGGATGGATACAGGGATCCTACTAGATTTAGATTTTCACCATTCCCACGGCCTACGATACATCCACCATCCCCGGTGTCATTTGCAAGAAGTAAGTAATCTTCGACAAGTAATTGATTATCAGTAATGTTATTAATGAATTACTCTTGCTTATCTACTCGCAAGGGACGTTCAAATCAAAACCGCAATTGAATATGTACTAAATACGAATACATACGTTTATTTTTCAACGTAATTATCCCCGAGCAGGGCCTACTAGAGGGGGGTCATGAGGGGCTGCATCCCCTGGCCCCCCGTCTGAGTGGTCACCATTTTATAAATTTATTTTTGTTTAATATGCACGTTTTTTTTTGCGCTCATCTTAAAAATAAGATTTTTTCATTCACAAGGGCCCCCAAATTTTGACTTCCCTGGACCCCCTCTTACCTCTAGGAAACCCCATCCCCGAGAACAAACCGTTTGCCCCAATGCAACGGTGCACAAAAGCGTGAATAGTTATGAAAAAAGTCTGTCGGACGGTGTGCAACCAAGCATGAACCGATTTCTTGACTTAATCGTCGTTTTTTGCGTTTTTCTCCGGGACCGTTTAAGATTTTTTCAAAAACTTTACACCATTTTACTTGCCAAGGATGCTCGCATTGGTAACTAGAAGAATTTTGATTTGATCTCTGACGGTTTCATGGCCAACGCGATCGCAAAAATTACTTTTATTATACAACTTTTCAGTTTTTCCCCTATTTTTTCCGAAGGAAATGGCCAGTGGCACGTATAACTCTGCAAAGCATTTAGTTTTGATGTTCTTGATGCAATAAACACAGCTTTGAACAGATTCTAGCGACAATATATCGTGACCCTCCCTTGTTAGTAGATTTTTGCTTCTGTTCTTCTTGCTATTCTTAGATGCACCATAACCTATAACTAACTTTTATAATTGCTATTTTCAGTTCCAGAAACCGTTGATTCGTGGTTTGCGGTTAAAACAGGAAGGACAGAATATCAAGATACATATAGCAAAACTGGCCTGGGTATAACCAAGAATCAACAACAATACGCGGAACCTTTGCCATCCAGTCGACGACGCTATGGTGATCCATGTCTGTAATCCTTCGGCTTAATAGGTTATGGAATTTACAATCCTAAAGGGCCGTTTAGTTAATATGCATTGTTCAAGTTTAAATCTTTTCGATGTAATAAAATTATAAATAATTCATTGTGTTGTAAACTTAAAGTACAAACACAAACACGAAATAAAATGTGTATGTTTTGTGGGAATTTAGGTTTTCTGTTTGTTTTTGTGTTTATGGTATTAAATTTGTGCGAACCCATAACAGCACTTCCCCAGGAATTTATAACAACAGTGGGAGTAAGACAAGGAGGCACATTAAGTCCACTGCTCTTTATAATTCTTATAAATAGAATAATTAAAGAATGTAAGCAAAACACAAAGAAAGCCTTCTGGGGTTGGAATAAACTGAAACCAATAACAGAACTAGCCCTTGCAGCTGATGTGGTGCTATTAGCTAAAAGCGAAAAGAACTTGCAACTCAATCTAGACGTGTGGGCAGATACATTAAGTAGATATAATATGAATATTAATATAACAAAGACAAAGGCTATAGTTACAGCGAAAAATTATGAACCAGTTACAATTATGCTAGACTGAAACAAGATAAAGTAGGTAGATAATTTTAAATATCTAGGGACGATAACTGCAGAGAATGGTAAATTGGAGGAAGATCTGAATAATAGAATAGCGGCAGCTACGAAATTTTACCACGACACTAATAAATGTTTGATAAGTAAGGAGATATCAAAAGAAACGAAGACACGAGTTTTTAATGCAATGTACAAACCTACAAACCCATTCTCACGTACAGTTCAGAAACTTGCTTGGACACTAACACAAAAACAAAAACAAAGAATACAGGCACAGGTAATGAGATTTCTAAGAAGAATAGAGGAATGTACACTGAAAAAATTCTAAAAAACCTAGGAGTAACAGATGTTAAGAAAATGATGGAGACGAATCAATTAAGATGGCTTGGACATCTGCTACGCATGTCAGAAAGTAGATACGCGAAAATAGGATGGAAAATGCAGATGGTGGAAAAAAGACATAGAGGAAGTCCAAGAATAAAATGGGAAAAAGAAGTGAGGCAGATTCTAGAAGAAAAAAGAGTCAGCTGGAGAGATGTGCCACAATTAGCTAACGATAGGCGGGAGTGGAGAAACTTAATACAGAAATAGAAGAGCATACCTCGACACCGAAAGGTACAAGAGGAACTGATTAAGAAGAAGGAGGTATTCAATTGTTTATGTGAAAGCTTTATTTTCTACAGGATTTGTTGGTCTGCTTAAATTCATCAAGCTAATTTTTTAGTGTATTGCATATTTTATTGATTTAAGATGACTTAGTTCATTTATTACAAATTTACTGTAAGAATTTTTCGACTGTTTCTATATTTTCCGAAGATGCAAAAGGACATTATAAAAAACTCTGCGAAAATGTGTCAAAGAACTGAGCTGTATAAAATGGCTAGCGTAAAAGAAACTTAAACTCGTGTTTGTAACAATTCATTGCCAAAAGGAAGAAGAGTGATTGAATTTTAATGTTTTTTAAATTTTTTGCCGTACCAATTTGATTTCGTAAGTTTTTCTTAATGTTTCTTGTAAAATACGTTCATACGTAATTAAAAAACATAATCTTAGCGAATAAAGAGCATCAAAGAAAAATTCAAGAAAAAAAAAACAAAAAAAGTAGAATTTGAAATGAAACATATAGAGAGAGAACAACTAAAGACAAAATAATTTGAAACAAAAATACAAGAAAGACAGCTGGGATGGTTGGGTCATATTTATAGGATGAAAGGTTAACCAGAAAAGCCTATGAGCAAGATCACAGGAAAAAAAAACAAAAGCGGTAGACCGAGAAAAACCTGGCAAGACGAAGTTAAAAAGCAGCAACGGATGGAAACATCAAATGGAAAGACATAAAAGACTGTTGTCCTACACCTAACAGTAGAAGGACTTAGGAATAAAAATAAGAAAATTAGACAAGGTTATTCAGAAGTTTAATGTAAATATTGTGATATCAATATTCAACTGCATCTGTTATATGAAATACATCATGATATTATTATGATTTATTTTGCTTGATCACGGATTCTACGCAAATTTCAAACTGGTCGATACAAATTACTTAATTTAGTTAATTCCGGAGAATCCAGGATGGTTGCCAATAGTAGGTTGCTATAGTAATCTATGTAAAATATTACATTAGTGAATTTTAAAATTTTTCGCGTTTCCCAAGTCAAAATTTGCTAGTTTCTTGTGTGAAAAATTTTCGTGAAAATGACTCAAGCTTTTAGTACTACTTACAACAAGTTTTTCAGATGGCCGGAAATCGACAGGAGGAAATCGTAAGTAGTTCAGGGCCAATAAATAAAACCTTCTAGAACTGCGTCATTATGCTGTCATGTTAAACTCTTGTAGTTGGAATAATGTCAAAAATAAATAGCAATAAAGGAGGAAATTTAAATAATTTAAGCTAAAGTTTTGTTTTACATATTGATTAAACAGTTATGAATGTTTTTTTAAAGTAACTTTAAGATAAAATTTTGTAAACAAATTATTAACGTATCGTGACATTCCCTGGTGAGATGAGTCCAAGTTATGACGGTTCAAGCAGTAAGTTAGGTAAAATAGGAGTAAAGTGGAACTAAGGTTGGACTTTGTTATAAATAAAGACAGGGATAAGTTAGTACTAAAGCAGGATTAAGTCAGCTAAGGCAGGGACAAAATATACTTTAAAATTTATTTTTTATTGTTTATGAGTTGTCTGCATCGTAGCAAATATTGTTAAATCATTAATTTTTATTTACATTAATTATTCTAACTTCAAGTAAGTTTCTGATAGCAATGTAACTGCTAAACTTAGTACAATGTTTGCATAATTTTTAGTTCAAAACCGGTGGACAGAATGGCGGAGAGCTTGCCAGAAGGAGATATTTGGATCGTAAAAAAACCTTTATCAGTGGCTTCTGACGTGAGTGGTTAAAATACATCCATTTACCTTGTGTATTATTTGGATTAATCTATTTTGGCTACGAAATCCATCATACATCAGACATTTTGTGACGTTTATAATTTTTACCGATGTTTCTAATATTGCACGTTTTTTTGCCATTGAATGTCTTGCAAGACAATTATACACATATGACAGCAAATGAAAATGTTGCCATATGTATTATTTTTATTCAAATCAGTGATTAACATATTTTCAACACTAATTTTTGAAAGGGAAAACACAATATCTAGGAAAAACTATTCGAAATTTATTTTTATTCCAAATTGCAGCTTTTTTCAGTAACAAATATCGAATAATAACGCTTATTAAAGGATTGGATGTCAAAACTGTGAGGACCTCTTGTAGACACAGCAAGCATGGTACAACATTTTTGTATTAAGATTTTCGACTTAGAATTTTACGAAGAACATCGCCACCTGTAGCGCTTCCACCAATTTATACACACCTTGTATGAGAAGAAGATAAAATTGCACATTTTCATCTAAGATTATCATCAAACCCATACAAACCCATACTTCTTGGTTAATTGAATAATCCTTCTACTATAAATGAGCTCCTCATATTCTTCATGTTGTATAAGATCCTAAATATAAAAAGCATTTATTTCTTGGTGCTTTATTGGCCATTAGTTTCTCAATGGATGGTACATCTTCACATGAAATTCTTTGGAATTACATATTTCACGATGTGTAATGTTTATTTCCAACTGCATAGAACTTAAAAATCTGTCAGTACTTAATCTTATAGATTTGATATTCACTTATGTTCGCAATGGATAGAATTACGACGTTTATACAGATAATTTACATAATTTACATTCCTTTAAATGTAATTTTTGCGTTATCTGGTGATTACTTACGTTAAGTGACGACTTCATTTATTTTGAGTGCTTATGCAGAAGCTGAAGGTTGTCTTCTAAAGTAATGGTTATTTGTGTTTGTACGTTGTGGAAATTTAATACTTGATTAATATCCGATTTGAAGTAGCTTTGGGTTAGTGAAAATATTTTAAATTTTTTTAGGGTCATGAGGATTTGGAGAAAGCGCAAAAATCGATAAAAAGAATGTACCGGAAACGGCTCTGGACGACATACCACACGAGTTATTGCAGAGAAAGTAAGTACACTTCGTCATACAACAAGAAACACTAACAGTGCAAACTTTTTTTTTTTTTAATTGATACCTTTTTGCTCCATTCAATTAATTTTCAGTGATGCCCAAGGACAGCGACGAAAAAGTATCTACTAGTATGGAAAATGCCCTTTTGGAACAAAGTGGTGTTTTATACAACCCAAAAACGCAAAAGATTATGCCTCCGCTACCAACAGCAAGACGAAGTAAGTTAGTTTATATGGTAGTCCAAATGCCTTGGGATAGCCTTATTAATATATCGCTCGTTATTATACAGGGTGGTCCACTTTTTGTAGCTGGACCTTAACAATCGATACAAAAACTAATTTTTAACCTTCCGTACCAACATGGGTACAAAAACGCTTCATTTTAAAGATACAGGGTGTTGAAATTTTCGAAAAAATATCGATAATTTTTAACAGTTTCCCAAGCAGTGGATATATTTGAACCAAATTTGGTATACAGCACCACCTTACAGGTTGCCACATTCGGTAAAAATGTTAAGCCCCACAAGCAACCAGTGGCAAAGTTGTGGGGGTTCAGTTTTTAGATCGAACTTATTAGCAAATTTTTCGGGAGAATAGTAAAATAAATCAAATTTCACGCTAAACGGTGGCAGATACGAAGAAAAGTCAGAAGGCACTTTTTGTTTAGAACAAAATGTTCTACTCAAAAACAAGTTCTAGTTTGATTTTGAACAGGGCTGTACTAGTTTTTTTATAAAATGTATTGAAACTGAACCCCTACAACTCCGCCACTGGTTGCTTGTGGGGCTTGACATTCTCACCGAATGTGGCAACCTATAAGGTGGTGCGGTATATCAAATTTGGTTTAAATATATCTACTGGTTGGGGAACCATTACAAATTATCGATATTTTTTCGAAAATTTCAACACCCTGTATCTTTAAAATGAAGCGTTTCTGGACCCACGTTGACATGGAATATTCGCTTTAAAATAGGTTTGTTAAAGTCCCGCTACAAAAAAGTGGAACACCCTGTATAGACTTAATAAAATTATTATCAAAATGTTTCGAGACAAGTGCAGTAATATTTACAAAAATAAATTCAACTATTTTTTCTCTTTTATGATAAGCGATAAACCCTTGTCATCCTATTATATTTTAACTAATCTTTATAACAATTTATGTTTAGAGAGACTGCTACTTGCTACAAGCATGTTTAGTTTCACAATCTTATTTATTTATTAGTTTTGTAGTATTATTTGATAGATTTTTGGATTTTTACTTACTTTTGAAATGTATCTCGTATAAATTTTGCACGGTTGATGCGTTTTACGTTTTTTGGTGAAATCCAGACGCGCCAAAAACTTTTTTTCACGCGTAGACACCAGACAGAACTTTAATTAAGTGCTCCTGTTAATTTCAATTTCCCAGAAACAACTGTCAGAGTATAAAAAATGGCCATATTACCGTCCATAATTTCATTGAAGCCCAGACTTTGTTAAATTATATTTTATTTGCCGAGCTGGCACTTCTGTTAATTCAGTTATCGTGTAGCGTGGCCGGTCTAAAAATACAAAACGTTTGGTTTTCCCTGTGTAAAAGATCGCATCGTTTCAGGGTTATTTAGCGTTTCAACGAATTTCAAGTAAGCGTAATATGGCAGTTTATTAATTTGTAAACATCGGGTTTGGAAGGACGCGAACATTTATTTCGGTTTGATAAATTTTACAACCGACCATCTGTTTAAGCTTCTCATAATTTATTTAGTATTATCATCTCTCGTCAGTCGACGCGCATTCAGAAATTACCAAAAATATTTACGATATAAAATCCATTCAAAATATGATGGTCAAAATTGAACCAGTAAAAAAATCAACACTCGTCCCCCAATGTAAAAATGCCAGTTGCAGGGACATGCACGAAAATTCTGTGCACGCGGGCCAAGATGCGTAAAATGCGCAGCTAGACACTTAACAGCTGTACAAAGCTAAGAGAAGATAAGCCAAAATGTGCTAATTGCTTAAAAGAACATCGAGCAAACTACAGAGGATGTGAAGTAGCCAAGGAATTTCAGACCAGGAAAAACTACCCTAAAGAGATAAGAGAACTACTAAAAGAAAAGAGAAAGGCTCGAAGAAATTGGCAACAAACGCGAGCCCCTAAAGACAAAAATATTTTAAATAATCTCTCCCAGCGAATTAAAAGAGAAATGATAGAATTAAAAAATAATTCCATTAATAAATATTTAACAGAACTAACTGGCTGCAAAGAAACTGACTACTCGCTATGGAAAGCTGTCAAAAAATTAAAACGAAAAACATCATATTACCCACCAATTAGAAACACTAATGGAGAATGGGAAAAAAGTAACACCCAGAAAGCAGAGGCTTTTGACAATTGCTTAGAAGAAAAGTTTAAACCAATAGAACAGATTAATGAGAACATGGAAGTAGACGTAAAAGATTTTGAGAAAATAATTTTAGCCACTCCGAAAGAAATTTCTAAAGAAATTGAGTATAACACGAAGCCAAAAAAGCTCCGGGTTATGACTTAATAACTGGTGCAATATTAAAACAGCTTCCCCGAAGAGGTATTGTGAAGCTTACTAACTTAATTAATGCAGCCTTTCGATTGAAATACTAGCTATAAACTGCAGACAGCAATCAATGCACTTCGCTCCTGGACTAAAAAGTGGAGAATTCAAATAAATGAAACCAAGTCAATTAACTTCACAAACAAAACAAGTATGTGTCAATCAAAATAAACAATAAGGTTGTTCCCTATAGCAACACTGCCAAGTACTTAGGTATGAAACTTGACGCAAAACTGAAGTGGAAAGAACATAATACAAAAGAAAAGGAAAGAACTCAACATTAGGTATAAAAAAATGTACTGGATGCTGGGAAGAAAATCTCAGATGTCCACACAAAACAAAGTACTACTGTATAATCAGAAGCCTGTTTGGACCTATGGGGTTCAGCTTTGGGGTTGCGCAAGTAAAACCAGTATAAAAGAAATTCAAAATTTTCAAAATAAAGTTCGGCGAGATATTGTGGGAGCACCATGGTATGTGAGGTATGATAACCTTCATAGAAACTTGAATATTCCCACTGTTAAGGAGGAAATCAAGAGGCTAGCAAGGAATCACCAAACAAGGCTACTTACCCATAGCAGCAGAGTGGTACACCAACTTCTGGACGTGATTGTAGTGAGAAGGTAGCAAAGAACCAAACTCTTCGAGTTGTCTAGGGTGAACGCCTAAAAGCAGAGCCAAGTGGTGCGTTGGTAACAACACGTGAAAAAGTGTTATGTATTTAGAGTCTAAGCAATGACTAATGGGACTTCTTAGCTAATAACATTTAGGTTGATAAGGTCAAACGAAAACTATAGATTAGTCGTTACGACTAGATTAGTTAATTTAAAGATTAAAAAAAAAAACAAGTCGACGCTCATAATTTTTTCAGAGTCTGCTGGTTTACTTTATGTTTAATTTTTTTTTTCAAGTTAATGGTTACGTTCGACCTTCGATGATGTACATTCCTTTGACGACGTATCAGCATGGAATTGGTCGTGTGGGATATAACATACTCCGTAATCCTGGAGTGTTAATGCCTAAACCTAAGGAAGATTCTGGGGACGAGGAAGAATCAGAAGACATCTCCGATACAGACGTTAAAATTAATTCCAAGAGGTTAGTCGATGACATAATAAACACACAGAGTTTCGAGCCGCCCAAAAGTTCCTTAGAAGAGGACAACAAAAGGATCGACAGAATTCTAAAAACAGTTTCGTACAACCATCCAAAAGCCTGCACGTGCTGCGCCTGTAAACCCATCTATAAAAGTGCGTAATACAATTTTTAAACGGAGCACATGGTATATTATTGTTTAACAATAATCCGTCTGTCTGTACATGTCTTGCTGAAAAAGAACGCGAATTATGAATATGAAATGAAAGATTTTTGGACCTAATAATACAAAGAATATTTCGCACCCTCTTATTTCACCAACTTCTTGGTCTTTCGCGTTAATTTTTTCCGACCGTGGTCCCATGGAACGCTCAATTGACTATCGATTATCCGAAATCCTTAGCAAGTGTCCAAATAATAGCAAATTCTATCGTTATATTCTGTCTAATACGGTATTTGTTGCTTTTATCCTGTTTTACGTGGTCCTTTTGTAGTAATAATAGCTCTTGGTAGGTGATTTTCGGTTCTTATATACACTAAATTATTCGTTATAGCTCCATAATAATTGCCAAGTTGATGATGTAAGCTCAGCTCCAATAATTTTTATGATTGGCACTATAAAAACAGTAAAAATTTGCTTGTTTGTAACCGAATTATTTAAATTTTTGAAAAATGTTGATAAAAATTGTATAAAACAAGTTATGGATTAAAGGCTGTTTCTTTTTTGTTGAGTGTTTTTACAAATGTTCAAAACACTGATGTTTTAGATATTGTAGATTTTATTAACTTAAGATCCATTTAGGTAATAAAATAGTGTTGCTTCTTACAAGTGTTATTTATTATTTAGTCATGAGTCCTTCTAATGTGTAGGACTGTTGAGTTATGTTGTGCTGACTTTTTTCCATGTTTTTCTGTGTCGTGCTAGTTTTTTTTATGTCTTTCCATTTGATGTTTTTATCTGCTGCTTGTTAACTTCGTCTTGCTAGGTTTTTCTCAGTCTACCTCTTTTGTTTTTCGACAAAAATGCAAAGTTATTTTACATTTTTAATGTTTTTGAAAACTTTGAAGAGCTGTTTTAGGACTTTTTAAGCAAACTTTAGCTGGAAATGCATTATTTAAGGCGTCTTTAAAATTATTACTTAATATTGAAACAACTGCAAAATTTTCCCCAAAGACAGCAGCAAAAATATTTAAGATAATGGTATAAAATTTCATTTACACGTTTCATTAAAAGCTTTTTAATCATTATTTTAACCAACTGAGGGTAAATAATTGTTATTTAAAAACTAGTCGAAGGTATAAGAATAGTTGTAAATAGTTTTAAATTTTTGAAATTACCGCGTGTTTCGTATTGTTTGACATTTCTCAATTTACGTTTTGAATTTTGCGTTTTTTGAAAGATTGTTTAAGTTTATGAAGCAAACATTTCTTATTTTACCCTGAATGACGTTATTAAGGCTATAATCTAACTTTTTAAAATCATTTACGATCAGCTGTTATGGTTGAATGAATGTAAACATGCTGAAAATACGGACATCAAATGTACGCTACGTTGTTGATGAGTTAGAAGGAGACATATTAGCTATCGGAGGTTGATGCTTATATATAGTCCAGATATGCAAGATGTTGTTTGTCTCTTTTTAACACGCTGGTTGTAACAGTCGCGTATGTCGTAGAGTTCTTGCCACCTCCTTTATGTGCTCCTGGTACAAAATATAAGTAGAAAATGTCACTAATAGAGGTCGCAGCATACACGATTTAAGAATTTATAATGTATAATGAAGAAGGGCTGGTCAACTGGCGGCCGTAAGGAGTTAATAACCATTTTTAATTAACGGAAAATGAACTATTTATTTCGAACCAAATATACAATTTCACATTCTCTTGACTTCTTTTTTATTTACCATCACGTATCGCGTTAAGCTTGGAGTTCCATATTCTTTTTATAAACTAAAACTACTATAAAACATTTGAATTTATGTTAAGAAAAACGGAAGCTAAATAAAGTTTTGGATTTGTTTTAAGTTTAAAGAGCTGTCAAAAAATTTGTGGGGCGTTTTAAAACTAAATAATGATAAAAACACATTACTTAGGTTTTTTCTTTAACATAAAATAAGACAAAAGAATATCTAAATTTAACAAAATGAAAATGTGAGTCTATACACTTGGATGACAGTTAAATTTGTTTAACATACTAAAGAAATTTTTGCATTGCTTGACAACCATTGCAAAACTTTAGAATTTTTGTCAAATAAAAATGCTCTTGAAATGTTTTAAAAAATTTTGGAGAGCCGTAAACAATTTTTTCAGGCCTTTTTGGAACAAACTTAAGCTGGAAATGCGTTCCTTATGGTGTTCTTAAGATTTGCAGAACTTTAAATTTTTGTCAATAAAAATGCAAGGTTATTATACACTTTTAATGTTTTTGAAACCTTTAAAGAGCTGTTTTAGGACTTTTTAAGCAAACTTTAGCTGGAAATGTACTACTTAGGACGTCTTTAACATTGTTAGTTAATATTGCAAAGTGCAAAATTTTCCCCAAAGACTGCAACCAAAATATTAATGAAAATGGAATAAAATTCTATGTACACGTTTCATTAAAAACTTTTTAATCACTATTACAACCAACTAAGGGTATATCGTATATAATAGTTATTTAAAAATTAGTCGAAGGTATGAGAAAAGTTGTAAGTAGTTTTGGATTTTTGAAATTACCGCGTTTTTCGTATTGTTTGACTTTTCTCAATTTACGTTTTGAATTTTGCGTTTATTGAAAGATTGTTTAAGTTTACGAGGCAAACATTTCTTATTTTATCCTGAATGACGTTATTAAGGCTATAATTTAACTTTTTAAAATCATTTACGATCAGCTGTTATGGTTGAATGAATGTAAACACGCTGAAAATACGGATATCAAATGTACGCTACATTGTTGTTGAGTTAGAAGGGGATAGATTTGCTATCGGAGGTTGATGCTTATATCTAGTCCAGAAATGCAAGATGTTGTTTGTCTCTTTTTAAGACGTTGGTTGTAACAGTCGCATATGTCGTAGCGTGCTCGTCACCTCCTTTATGTGCTCCTGGTACAAAATATAAGTAGAAAATGCTACTAATAGAGGTCGCAGTCTACACGATTTTAAAATTTATAATGTATAGTGAAGGGCTTTGCAACTGGCAGCCGGCGGGCCACATTCTGCCCCCGAATCAACTTTTGTGGCCCCCAAACCCCAAACACCTTACAAAAAATCATTTAACTTAACCCTTAAGACAACATATGCATAAAATTTAGTTTCGCCTATTAGAATTATACTCAGTAGTGGTCCGCCAAAACTTTGGAGAAAAAAAATGGCCTGCACTCGTATAGAAGTTGAACAGTCCTGATATTTAGCATAATAATTTTATTGATATTATAAAGTTTGCACGATTTAAATTTGCTGGTAATATGAGCGTTTGTTTTTGTGTCTAAAGTCTAAAAGCATCACTCTACTTGTGTACTGGCGAATTAGCATTACTTACGGTGATTGAAAAGCCATTAACTGCTTTGCTCTTAGCTGGAGTTTTTAATTTTTTTGCTAGAAAATTTCATAAATCTATTGAACATAATAAGTTAATAACCATTTTTAATTAACGGAAAATTAATTATTTATTTCGATCTAAATAGGTTAAATTTTACATTCTTTTGACTTCTTTTTTTTATCTACCATCACGTTTAGCTTGGAGTACCTTACTCTTAAGCCAATTATTAATGGTGTTTTGTTCGATTATATAAACAATATTTTTTTAAAGATAATAAATATACCAGAAAAATGAAATTTGCGTTAAAATCTTTAAATTTAAATTTTCTACACGTCCTTGTGCTTCCAAGTATGTTCTTTAGACAGACTCCTGTAAAAGTTTCTTTCGTTGTGAGCAAGCCATTCTAAATAACTGCAATACTCGTCTTTTCACTAATTGCAGTTTTGAAACTCGTATTGCATTACGACAAGAGATCCTTAGAAAAAAACATAAGTGAGTTTTAAATAAACCTATTTACTTTTTTCTTCTTCTTTTTCTATCGCCTTTTGCCTTACGGCGTCGGCTTTTAAGGGTTCTCCACCCATCTTTTCCATTCCTTTCGCATCCTCATCTCTTTAACTGTTCTCCCTCGTTCGCGGGCTATCGCCCTGTTTAATTCCTCTTTGTAGTGCAAATTTCCTGGAACATTTACCTTTTATTCGCACTTCCCCTCTAACTTTTCTGTAGAAACTTTATTGCCCGGGTAAGTTTTTCCGTGACCTTCAGTTCTTCCAGGCAGTTCCACAATTTTTCTCTTGGTGCTGCATCCAATGCACGAAAGCTAGATATGATTTTTTTATTTGTTCGTTTGCTCTCCATTATTTTTCTAACTATATTTATATGATCTTGTGTTTGTTTTCTTTTCATGAAGGCTGCCTATTCTGCTTCTATTTTCTTTTCCACTTCATTTCATAGTTTTCCCTCTAACACTTTTGTGTACATTTTATATAATGTTGATGCTATACAAATAGCTCTATAATTTTCGTATTTACTTTTGATTCCTTTTTTATATAGTGGTATAATTACATTTTTCTCCCAGTCTTATTATCTTATTTTCTGTACATGCTTTGCGAAATAGCCTTGTTATCTATTTTTCCTATTTCGCCTCCCCATTTTATAAATTCTGGCACTATTTCATCGCTCCCTGCTGCCCCTTGTCTGTTTTTAGTACCTAATTTCTTTATCTGGGCTAATTCTTCTCTTATTATAATATTTTTTGCTTGGTCTTCCTCATTTTCGTTGTCCGTATTTGCTTTTTCTTGTTTGTTTACGTGTTTGCTTTTGTTACTTTTAAATTTGTCAAAAATGAAAAGTGATAAAAAACCGAAAGAAAATTAGTTGGAGCATCTTTAGCAATGGAAAGTAAGAATTGTAAAGTGTATTATTGCCAAAGGTAAAGTTTTAAAATAAAAATATTACCCGTGTTATTTTCTTTCAGTAAATTTAGCCCCACCCTCGTGTTATGTGTACTAACATGCTACACATAAATCATATGTAATTGTCATGTCATCGTCCTCGCGGGAGTCTTTAACCCATTGCTGCACAAAAGAATGTATCAGCAAAACAAACAATGCACCTGAAGAAAAGGCCGATGACTGTAACAGTATCTGTATCCAACTGACGTCATTGCATATGATAGGAAAACGAGTAAAATATATTTAGGAATGATGCATAAAACAGAGTCAGATGTATTATATATTTAGCCGAGACTCGGCCTGTGTCGACATTGAGCTAATCATAGATTAGCTTTTTACTTCTGCCATCGTCTGACGTCGCTAAAAGTTTAACCCCAATGGTTGTTTATTAATGTGCAACAACTGCACTGGAGATGCAGGCGTTTTTGTAAGTTTGCAGAGTAATCCACAACGGTAGAGAATGATTTTCGGCCCAGACGATTTACTTATGACGCGAACGAATGGAGAAAGAACTGAAATAGTAAGGGGTAATATCTCAAAAATGAAAAGTGATAAAAAAACAGATAATAGTTACATTTTACATAAAAGAGTACCTTCAGAAGGTACGAATGAAATTGATTCAATGATTAAGACAAAAAAGTTATGAGAGAAAAATAAATTCGACATTTTCATATTTTTTGCTATAACATCTGAAGTACGAGGAGTTTTGTACTTTAAAAATTGATTGTAGCTCCTCTCTCATTTGCGAAAAATTCATCTCACTTAAACAAACCTGTTAAATAAGCGAGATCCCCATGCTGGAAATGTAATCTGGGACACACTGTATATAATTTAAGGGGAAGTTACAGGAGAATCTTCAATTTCTGAACGATAGATGTATTCTAAAAAGAACCTGTCATACATTTACACTAAAAATAGACCCTGTGTTTGTTTAAGTAATATTTTTACAGGTCACAACCAAATTGTGTTTGATGGCAAGTTCAGGAAGACTTGATGAAACCATAAACATAAATAAATAAAGTTTCTACGCTGAAATAGTAAATCTCCGAAATAGCTTACATAACTAGGCGATGAAATAAGTTTTTAAAATTGCAACAACAATAGTGAAGTAACTTGGGATACTAAACTCTTACTGATCCAAACAGATCACCCCCAGTAGTGCGTGGTAAAAAAAAATTGGTCTTATATTAACCCCTATTCTCCGGAATTAAGAAATATTTATCAAAATGTTTTGAAATTCAATCAGTTGTTTAAAAATGGCCATAGATACATGAAAAATCACTGTTTATTAAATTACAGGACTCAGGTCCTGACTTAGGAGCTGTCGTTATATGACGACGCTAGGGGAATATGAGTACAAATAATAATAATCTTGGTATGTTTTATAATTTCAGATTTATTTGTGAAAGTATATTGCAATGTAAATTAAATTTGAGACATATAAACTATAAACTTATAAACTATGATAAGGTTGAAAGCATAGGATATTGGTCTAGCAAGTAAAGCACTGTAGATGAACATTTACCAAATTTACTCTCCATTATTTCATTTCCTCGATAAGTTTTTCCTTGGTAAGGATCAAAGGCGATTAGATAACAAGATGGTGAATTTTGACACCAAACCTTGTATCCAAATCGTATTGGTTTATTTCTAATCGCTTGCTTACCGTGCCTACCGAAGTATTCCACCATTGCCTCATCATGCGATATTGCTGAGGTGGGTGTATAATTTTCCATAAATTTTTTTTGAATATATGAAATTAATGGTCGTAATTTGGAAAACTTATCGAGCTTGTCTAAGTTTAAATTTGATTTAAAATGAAGTGATTTCATGATATTATCAAATCTATCCCTCCGCATAGATTCATATATCGCAATGTTGCGCAAATCACTACATGTACTCCAATACATTGCTTTTCCTGGCAATGGATTGTACCCAGAAACAATTAAAATGGCAAAAAATACTCGCAGTTCCTCTTTGGTTAATTTTATATCTGGCCAGTTTTTTGATAAGCAATATTCGGAACTGGCAGTAATAATTAATTCGATTAAAGTATCATCAAAAAACCGTTCAAAATATTGAACAGCAGTGACTTCATCAATATTTTCTTCTGCCATAAAACGAAATTGACTAGGTTGTATATGTATAGTTTTACCGCCACTGCTCCATATAATTTGATCTTTTTTTGATTTTTTGGTGATCTTTGGTATTTTGTTTAGGTTGGAAATAGTTAAAACTTCTTTTCTGGTCTGTTTTTTCTCTGCCGGTGCCATTAGTTGATTTCTGGATAAACAGTTTATATTCGTCCCTTCTTCTTCATCTGAATGTTCGTCTGTTAGCTCGTTAACTGCAGGTGGTTCAATAAAAATATCTTGGTCACTATCATCATTTTCTAACAAATCCATCATTTCGGCTACACTCAAAAATCTAAGGACAAATAGGGTATGTTAGTACATGCATTCTCCTAGCGTCGTCATATGACGACAATCAAATTTATAGCGAAATAACTCCCTTATAAATGTTATTATTAATAATTACATTTTATATAAAAAACACTTGACTATTATATATTCAAATATGTAAATAAATAAAATATTTTTACCGTAATTATATTATTTAGTACTTACTTTTTTGACGACGTCATGGTTTTCGTGTTCTCTCGTAAATTGGTCACTTTTAACAATTAAATATGTTCGAAGTCTGCAACTTACCGCGATGCAATGGCTACATTTATGAAAACAATTGTTTACCTGAGTAATTAAACTTAAGCTGACAGGTTTAAAATCATCAGGTACCTGACAATACACCGTTATTACAGGACAGGTAAACGTCGTCATTTGACGACGCTAGGAGAATAAGGGTTAAGGGACTCTAAAATAAAAATATTATAAAGCGTTTTAATTTTTCTTAGAGTATTTTATTACTCAAGCAGCATTCGGTCATTTTATACAGACAGCATTTGCTTTTATTATAATAAGTTTTTGTTTACTATAGAGACTTTTATTAATCTATATAGCATTTGTGTATTTATAGCAGTTCCATATAGCAATCATATTTTTACACGAAGCAAATAATTCGTTTTCAAAAAAAAAATAACTTTTATTTGAACATCAATCAAGGTATAGTTTATAAATTATATTTTTTGTAGGTATCAACAACATATAAAACTTGTATTTATAGCAAACCTCGACTGATATTTATTTCATATTAAAACGTATTTTTAGCGTAAATTTACGACTTAACGGGTATCTAAAATGTAGTTTTTAGGTACAGTTCAATTATTTTTTTTCCCAAAACGCGCTCATTAGACTGTTTATTGTTAACGTATTTGATTTTTAAATTTGTTGTTATAAAACTTAAAACCATTTACATAACTAATTTCTTTCGCGTTTAATTGTTTATACTCTACTTTTATTATACATTAAAGTTGGCTATGTTAGGGTGACAGATTCCACTCTGTATATATTTTGACATTGTCACTTTAAGCATTTTAGGTTGTAATTTTTATCATCTACAAAACAATTTTCCCTATAATACCAAATTTGGAAAATATTTAACGATTTTTATAAAAATAGTATTTATATCAAAATAAGATGACAAATACTTTATTGTATTTTACAATTCGTGTGTTTCTTGTAATGATTTAAATTGTTTCCCTGTTGGTGGAATACCGGTATTAATGTCGGTTTAAAACAATTGTATTAATTTTGAGGACTCAAAATACATGTATTGTGAAATGTAATACATTAACATATAATACATAAACATAAATCTGTACAACAAATATAAAGCAATAAATATGAAGATAGTTATATGAATAATACGTAAGTTTGGTTATTCGCGCATTCTTCTTTTCATTTTCCTCTAGATTAGATAAAACATTTTTGTATTGCGTCGGTAAATCACTACTCGCATGTAAATGGATTATTTGCATAGTTTTTAATTCCTATCCTTACATTAAATTGCCTACCGAGATGTGCATTTTAAGTTTTTTGTCCTTTTTTGCATACTACAGATAATTCCAAAGTGTTTTAAAAACCATTGAACATCTGCTTCGTTATCAAGGTTACGGAGTGTCAAAAAAGTGGTCGTAAGACCATTCAACTTTTATCAAAGTGGCTTAAGTGTAGTGGCGTGCGCGCTTCGACCGGTGAATTTGATACGTGTGGCTTTTTGACCACGGCGTTTCTGAAGTTAATTTAGTGGTTTTTTCCTTTTTGTATTATATCGGTGTCATACTATCAAAAGAAAGTGTTTTTCGTACTCTTATTGTGTTTAAAAACGTATTGTTTTGAGTAAAAGTTGCGCGACTTTTACAGTTAATTGTGTATTTATCGATTCTGGTACGTTGTGTAATAAATAAATGGGTAATTGCTTTAAGGGTGAAATTTTGAAAACTGTATTTTTTGAGGTTTTAAGGTGCGTTTGGTTTATTAAGTAATACTTTTATGGCGAATGTGACATGTACTGTGCTCTTGAAATTTTGGCGTTTTCCGCCGAAGGATTTTCGAGTGTTTGATGTTTATACAGGCGACAATTTTGACTTTGCTTATTTTATCGTTACATTGGTGGCTCTAAGGTAGGTCAATTTAACAGTGTTTTTAGTTAATACATTTAAACATCCTTTCTTTTGCCCAAACAATAACGAACGATTTGTTTATGATTAATTTAATATTTACGTCAAAGCGTAACTTTTTTATGTTGGCTTCATTAATTGTTCGTTCACAACATGAAGCATAGCTTTTCCAGTTATATCTATTAAGTAAAACAGTATTAACCAACCTTTAACGTACGCTTTATTACTGAACAAATGGCTAACGTTACTGTTGTGCGTCCAAATATTCCGCACTCATTTATGATCAAGAATTTTATTGGGTCTTATTATTCGAAAGGATTTTGAGAACCAGCCAACGTCTCTCACAAATAAATGACGAGTTTCATGACATAGTTTGTAACCTTGAAAATTTAGTTCCAGTTTATTCAAGTACCGCATTAATTTTAAACTGTTTTTCTTCGGCCAATTTATTTTGATTATTAAGACGTATTAGACAAAACAACTGTGTTTAAAAAAAATTGAAGTCGAGTTGTGCCAGATATAAAGTCGAAAATCATCTATCGAATTTGCCTGAAAAATTTGTGGGCCAAAATTGTCCACAAATATTAAAAAACAAAACTGAAAAAACCAAAGCTGTTCGCTGTTCAGAACTGAGAATTGCTTAAAATATTCGTTTCGGTAAATACCGGGTGATTCAGGTTAACTGTCGCACCCCTATAACTTTGCTATTTTGAGAGGAAACCCCTATAAACCTCATATTTTTTATGTCGCATAATTTTTTTAATAAAATTACGATAAAATGTCTTTTCTACGATGAAATATATCAGACTGGTGATTATAAAATCTATTTTGATATTACACATTATATTATTTACTTTTTTAAAATTTATTTTGATAGAGAATTTAAATAAATACTAATACATACAAATTTTATTGAGAAAACTGAGTTTAAAAATTATTTACTGTTTTGTTTTTAAGAGGATTTAAAATATAAGCTCACTGAAAATTTCATTTAAATTAAAATACGTAGTACTGTTATTCACAAACTTGCAGTCAAAAATACAAAGCAGATATTTTGCTGTTGTTCTATTGAGTAGCAAAAATCGATAAATTGTTTATTTATTTTTTATATAGTCATGAGTCCTTCCTGTAGGACTTTTGAGGTGTGTTGTGCTGACTTTTTCCATGTTATTCTCTCTTGTGCTAGATATTTTATGTCTTTCCATGTGATGTTTCTATCCGTTGCTGCTTTTTTAACTTCGTCTTGCTAGGTTTTTCTCGGTCTACCTCTTTTGTTTTTTTTCCTGTGATCTTGCTTCTGGTTAACCTTTCTCCTTTCATCCTATAAATGTGACCCAACCATCCCGGCTGTCTTTCTTGTATTTTTGTTTTAACTGATTCTATCTTTAATTGTTCTCTATATGTTTCTATTCTGGTTCTATATTTTTTGGTTTTCCTTGGATTTTTTTTAGAAATCCCATTTCTGCTGCATTAGCGGCTCCTATTTTGTTTGTGTTGAAATAGAACGAATAAAACTTTGTCGCTTATGAAACCAAACGAAAAAACCTTTCACCGACTCTGAGTTTTTGAACAATATTTTCATTGCATTATAACCTGCATGCAGTTGAGATTCGATTATTCTCACCCACCAAAAATAGACGAAACCTGGTATTAATATCTGCAATGGTTAACGAGTTCTGTGAATAACCCTAATGTTACTAACTCTGACATTCTAAATTAGAACACCAGCGTGCAAGATTTATTTACATTACAAGTAGCGGGATTTAATTTTAAGTCGAATTTCCATCTAGTAAAATTTTTCAACGAACGTGAAATTAATTTGGCAGCTTGTTTATATTATATATTTTACCTACATGCGAACAGTCATGTATCGGGAGAACCCCAAAAATAAATACAACGGTTACGTTAATTAACGAGAACTGATTCCGGGTCTCATTAAATTTATTTTTGCGTTCGAAATTTACGCTAATTTCTTTTGAAATTATTTCGGCCAATGCCACTGCGTTAATGTAATGTTTTTAAAGTAGGTTACTTTGCTAGGCATTATTCTAAACATCAACTGGACAATTGTATGAAAAAAATTTGAAAATAGATATTTTAATTTTTAAATTTTTAAAAAATTTAAACCTTTGTAGAGTTTATGACAATGGAATCTGGTCTTTGAGACCAACAAGTAAAATGCTAGCCTGAATTAATAATGTTCAAACTTAGTGTAAGGTTTGCCCAGTAGTAGTCCCTACTTTGCTAATATAATATAAGTACACTAATTATTAACGTGCACACTACCGTACAGTCTCTGCTTTTAAACTTTTCCTTAAACTAACTTAAAAGGTTTAATCCGTCTTCTTACTAATCCTGTAGTGTCCAGGAGCTGGATCGTCTCGACGTTTACATGTTGATGGAGCCCTTTTTCGTGGCTTTTGGCAAACTTCTTAATGGTGTTGGTTACAGTGTCCATGTTCAGGTCCCGATGTATGTCACTATATCTGCAACACCAAGGTGCATCTTCGATGTTTTGTTCTGGAATCTCTGGATGATCTGAATATTACTGTTTGGTGCATCCCCATAGCTGTATCCCATATGTCCATACAGGTTTTAACATTTGCTTTTATAGCAAAAGTTTATTATGTAGGGACAGAGAGGAATTCCTCCCGATTAGCCAAAACAATTTTTTATATTTGATACCTATTTCTTTCCTTTTTTTCTTGAGATGAGCCTCCCAGCGTAGCTTAGCGTCCAGCGTAATACCTAAGTATTTTGCTGTGTTGGAGTACCTATGGAATTTGTTTATTATTTAAGTTGATTGGTACATGTTCAATTCTCTTGTTGGTAAAATTGACATGTGCTGGCTTAGTTTCATTTAACTTTATACGCCATGTTTTTGTCCAGTTGTTGATCTGATTGGCAGCTGCTTTCCTGGTCAATAGTTGAATGTTTATTTCTAAATCAAAATTGATGAGAGGGAATTAGTTCTTTTTCTTTTCTATTATCGGGTTCATTCTTTTGAGCAACAGCTTTTGAACAGTTTCGATATAAAAGGCAATAATGAGATTGGCCTGTAAGATGAAACTTTATGGGGATGTTTCCCTAATTTAGGGATCATAATCACCTCTGCAACTTTTCACAGCCTAGGTACATACTTGAGCCTAAAGGCAGCATTTATTAGGGTGGTCAGTTTTACTATGGCTTTCCTTGGGAGATGTCTTAGCACTTCACCAGTAAATTACTTCATTACATGTTGTAAGTCTGATTTAGTTGTTTTCTTTTAGGATGTCTTACCAATCCTCGTTTTCTCCATGTGGTTAGAATGTTTTTTTTCTAAATGATCTGCGACTGTTTTGGCTTTTTGTTCACTATTTTGGGCCCACGTTCCATCCTGCTGTCTTATTGGCGAGATCTGCACGATTGGTCGTTTTAATTGTTTGGTGGATATGAATGATAAATTAATACAGTTGACCTTTAAATAAAAACCAATTTGGCGTGTTTATTTTGTACTTTTGGTAATCTAGTGGTGGAAGTAAAATGTTTGTGACGAATTTTAAAGTCCAATTATATTCTTGTTTCTGTTTCTTAGCAATCTTTGGGCCCCTGCTAAATTATAAACGACAATATGATGAATTTTTATCCGCATACAGTATATTTTAGACTGGCGAACTCTAATGGTAACTGACGCCTTGAGATACATTAGCTTAACATGCCCTATCAATTTCAAAATGTTTTAACGCGCCGTTTTGATTTTATCTAAGATCGTAGGAAGGGGGTAATTTCATGAGTAGGTATATATATAATGAAATTATAAGTAACGAAATGAATTTACTGTGTATTAGTACCTAGTAAACTATCAGGTAATGAGGTTTAATAATTTTTTTATCAATTTCTGAGGGAACTCCATCTATTCTTCGCGGAACCCCAGGGTTCCATGAAACCTAATTTGGGAAACGCTGTTATAAAATAATCTTTGGACTTTAATATTTACAATTTGGTTTATACACTTTAAATAATTAATAAAATGCATGAATGTTGAAAATAAACCAGTTGTAATGCACTTATTTTGTACTTTGCCTATAAAAATGTTCGTTGAAATGTATTTGCTTTAAATGTATTTGGGCAGAATTAGAAGTTTCTCCAATTGATTTTTTTTCGACCATTGCAAGAGCAGTTTTCTTTATATATTATTAAATAATATCAAATTTCTTAAGTGTTTTTGAGTAATTAACAGTCAAAAACTGAGAAAGAAATATACGTTTAATTTAACCGTCCGTCAATATTGACAAATAATTTCCTCGTCATAAACTTCGTGTATGTTTGCTTAGCGAATTCGTTTTAAAAATAATCATATTTATGCTATATTTATTTGCGTAATATCTAACCCATTACAGTAAATGTACGTTTTCAAAAATATTATTTCAGTAAAAGTAGCATGTTAAAACGAGTTTGTTACAGTCTTCCGCGAATAATGATATGCCCCTGCCACAAACATATGTTTGTTTTGGCAATGGAGTCCAGACTCACTGCCAACAGGAAATTAATCTTTTATTGGCGTATTTAGAGGTTTGATAATAGACAAATGGTTTAATTGGTGTTATAATGAAATAGGATAACTGTCGGTTCACTAGTAGGCTATGTTTGGCCAAAATTTTAAGCATTGTGGTGTTTATTTAAACAGCATTTGCTTACCTTTTGTACATGGTGGTCCAAATCAATAGTATTTGTGGAGTGTGCCGATTATGTGATCGTTTTTACACGAACAGAAAAAGAACTTGTCATGCGAAAGACCGAGAATCGAACAAGAATAAGGGAAATAAGCCATGACAAAACAAAATATATGGGAGGAAAATGTTAAGAGGGATACCATAAGGGAAAAAGGTTGAGGGTGTATAGGAAAGAATGTGCAATCAGGAGATGTATGACTTCTTACTATGCCAATAAATGTAAGGATATTATTTATAAATATGGTCTTAAGCAAATTGTTTCAAATTATACTAGGATTACAGAATATAGTTCAACTTTAATTGACTATGTAATAACAAATTCTAAGGAATTAACCCATAAAGTGCATTTAACTCCCAAAATTAGTGATCACTGCATTATATCGTTACTTATTAATGACAACAATCTGTATATTGATCAACAAAAAATTACAAAACGATCGTACAAAAATTATAATTCAGAAACATTTCAAAATGCATTGTTAACTACAACATGGAATAACGAATCAAGTGATGTAAACGCTTTATCAACAACTTTGGTTAAGTGCATACGCGACATAGTTAACGATTTTTGTCCAGTAATCGAATTGCAAATTCCATCTTCACATTATAATCATAAATGGTTCAATGCGGAAATACTAAATAAAATTAAATTAAGAGATGCGATGTATAAGGATGCTACTACTAATAAAAATTTATGGAAGGATTACAAAAAACTACGCAATGAAGTTGTTAGCCTAATAAATCGAGAAAAGGATAAATATTACAGGAAGATGATTGATAACAATAGACATGATGGTGTAAAACTATGGAAAAATTTAAAAGAACTATTACCTGGCAATCGTAAAAATAACATACCTAGGGAAATAATATTTGATCAAATTGGTTTAACAGATGAAATAGCTATTGCGGAAAAGTTTAATTATTACTTTATAAATAGTATTGATGAAATCGTAGAAGGTATTGACCATCATAAAAATCATAATAATGTTATTAATAAAATAAACTACTACTATAACTTTTCGAAATTTCAACCCATAGACATGGCAGAATTAAACCAAGTTATCAAAAGTCTATCTATTACAGGACCAAATGAGGAAGGAATATCATCTAAAGTATTTAAAGATTCAATGTGTGTAATAGGGAATAGGTTATTAGAAATAATTAACTTGTCGCTGAGAAAAGGGATCTTCCCAGAAAACTGGAAAACATCAACTATTATACCTATCCAGAAAGTACCTAACACTAAATTATGTCAAAACTTTAGACCAATCAATACAGTGCCCGTTTACGAAAAAGTTTTAGAGCTAATTGTTAAAAAGCAAATCCTAGAATATTTACAGATTAATGATGTGATAGTGGATAACCAGTCGGGTTTTCGCAGTGGACATTCTTGTGAAACAGTGCTTCAGAATATTTGTGATTTGTGGTTTAGAAATATGGAAAATGGTGAAATAACACTAGCCGTATTTTTGGATTTTCGTAGAGCCTTTGAGACGATCAATAGAGAATTATTAATAAAAAAATTAGAAAAAATAGGGATAAGTGAGGTAGCATTGTCTTGGTTTAAATCATACTTACAAAATAGACATCAACAAGTTAAATATAATAGAACTATATCATCTTGTTTAAAAACCACACATGGTGTACCACAAGGAACCGTTCTGGGTCCTCTGCTTTTTGTTGTTTATATAAACGATATGGTTAAATACGCCAAACATTGTGAAATAAAAATTTTTGCGGACGATACAATGTTGTTTGTTAGTGGATTTAAAACAAGTGAATTAGTAGATAAGATGAATTTAGATCTAAGTAATATTTATAAATGGCTATGCGATAATAATTTATGTATTAATGTTGATAAATCCAAATTCATGATTTTGGGAACTAAACACATTATCTACAAAACAAATATTAATAATGCTAATCTGGATGTAAAAATTAGCAACACTAATTTAGAAAGAGTAACCGAAATTAAATACCTTGGTGTTATATTAGATGAAAATTTAACGTTTAAGTTACACGCAAAATACATGATGAACAAAATTTCCAAAAAGATTTTTCTCTTTAAAAGATGTAGCAAACACATGAGTATGTACACTAGAGTTTTACTGTATAAAACAATAATAGCTCCTCATTTTGAGTTTTGCGCTTCATTACTTATTAATTTAAATAAAAATGAGCTTCAACAATTACAGAAATTGCAAAATCGCGCCATGCGCACTATTTTAAAGTGTTCAATTCTTTCCCCTATCAAGGTTATGTTAAATACACTTCAATTTATGAGTATTAATCAGAGAATAGTATTTAGAACATTAGAGCTAGTTTTAAAAATTAAACTACAAAAAACACCAAAATATCTGTATGAAAATGTAAAATTAGTCTATGAGATACACAGTTATAAAACTAGAAATAGGCTTAATTTCGTTATAGAGAAATGTACTAAAAGTCAAACTGCTCGTTCATTATTTTATCAAGGTTTTAAAATATTTAATAATATGCCGCATCAAATCAAAATATGTAATAATTATAAGAAGGGTATTAAATCAATTAAGGAGTACGTATTAGAACGCTATTAAACTGTTATCTTAGATACTTAGAATTTAGAAGATTTTTAGATTTTTTATTTTATTTCATTCTATTTTTATTTTTATTTTTATTATATTTACTATTATTAAATTATGTTACAATGTAATAGCAATTGCTAAATAAAGCTAACTTACTTACTTACTTACCTTTATAAGTAGCCCAAGATACCAATTGTTGTTAAGGCCCAAAGTATCTTAAAAATGGCACATATTTTGAGGATTGGGAGAACGATTAAGGACAGTTTGGACAGGAGGGCAATAAATAATAGAGGAACAAAAAGGCCAAGAGTAAGGTGATGGAAACAAGTTGAAGGACGACTGAAGAAACTAGAAGAAAAGTTGCAGAAGCCAGAAATAAACGAAAAGGAACAGTCCTTCAAGATTTTTAAATTGTTTTAATTGAGAAAATCTTCTTTGTTTTCAAGAATTGAGCTCAATATTATGTAGGTTGTTAATAACTATTCAAGAGACGTATTCCTTAAGTTGTATTCTTCTTTTGTGTCAATCTAAGTTTGTGAGATGTGAAACAAAGTTATAGGTATGGGGAACGCACAATATATCATGATATTGAAAGGAACGAATACATTACGAATATCTAAAACGTGTTCAAAATAATTAAAAGTGTATCAAAAATAACATTGAAAAGATTTAAAAAGACCAAGGATATTCTTGTTTGTACACATTATAGGTAGTGCATATTGCCAGTGTAAAGTTATTTTATGTATTTATGGAGTTTATTTTCACAAGATTAACGACCACGAGAGGTGGTGGGGGGATTGGGGACTGAAGATGCAGGGGCAAGGATGTTTTGGTGGCTAGGCATAAAATATTATAGGTTTTTATTTATTTAAAAAACCCAAGTAGTATCGAGGTTATTTGTTCAAGATTATCAAAAATACAACAAATTTTTTATATCTCATGACTAACGAATTAAAAGTGTGTATAGGAAATTAATTGGGTAGATCTACTGTTGTCAATTAGTATTAAAATTTAGTGGACGTTACCTAAAATATTGTTATTGAGTCACTGTGTCTCCTTCGCTGTCGTCAGCAGATTAATTGAAAACATATTTCTTCGTTCCCATAAAGTTTTTGGTACAATATTAGATTATATGACTCATAAAATTCGTAAATGTGCAAAAATAAGTACAGCTTTTTAGCGAAATATATTATATAAGTGTGCAATTTGTTATGCAAAGTTATTGAGTGTTAATTGTGAAAGCGTTTCGCTTATATTCTTGGATGTAGTTATTTAGTAGCGGCGTTGGTTGTAAATTTATTGAATTTAAAAAAAATTAATAAGAGATAAGGCCGCATTAAATACTGGCTGAGGAAAATTTTCAAAGTTTCTGACGAAATATATCATATAGAATATGGAGACTCCCAAAAGTGTGAAGTAAGAAGAATACAAGTGGTAGAGATTTGGAGCTTGTAGGTGCCCCAAAATTAGTATAGAACGCCAAAAATTTGCAGTTTATTAAAAATAAGTAAAACAATGTTGCCCAATGTTATGCTAAAAATTTTGTCTAAGTTTTTGAAAAACTGCTCTATAATTTAAGACTTTTTGCATCAAACTTTTTTTTTTTTTTTTTTAAGAAAATAGCATTGCGTTGGTTTGAACTATCATTACAAACATTAGCTCAGTTATGTTTATTTTTTCCATTTTCCAGTTCCATTTTTACAAACCATTAGGCCCATTTGCAAAATTTTTGAATTTTTGGCAATCACATGTTGGAGGGTGTCACACTTGGCAATGTTTTATAAACTTTGGAGAGCGATAAAAAATATTTTTAGTCGGTTTCTGATCGAATTTATGGTTGTGGTGCATTTTCAAAATGTTTTTGAACATTTGCACAAATAATTAGGCCCATTGCAAAATTTTTGAATTTTTGGCAATCACATGTCACTTCTTTAATTTTACCCCATCTATAACTATTGAGAATAATTATGGACTGAGCATGCATTTTTGTTTTAAGCCCTCTTTTGTTTGAAACTCTACCGATTCTTCATTTTGTGTTCTTACAATATTTACCTTTTTTTCGAACAAGGCTTTTATTATGTCGATTGTTTCTATTTCTATTCCCTTCCTTCTGAGGTCCCTCCATACGTCTACCAACGCTTTTTACAAGTTTATAAAACATAAATATATTTCCTTGTTTTTTAAAGAAAAAAAACGTATGTTTTAATTAGGTTTAAATAAATATTTCAAAGAACTAATATAAATCAACGAAAACTGTATTTCACCGAGACCACCGCGTGGACGTTGCTGAGAGACACACAAGCGACAAAGACAGAAAAATCGTGAAGTTGAGCCAAAAGCTAAGCGGAATTATAGTACTCAGTATTAACTTTTCAGTTTCAGTGAGCACAGCCTAACACTGCGGCCGAAAATAGTTTAGGCCACGTTAGAACGCGCTGCGAAGTGGGCACCGCAGACATTAACACGACAAAATACAAGTAACCGACAATTAGCTGGAGATCGCAAGACAAAAATCGCTCCTCAACTGTCTTAAACGCACTCTAATTTCGTTTTCGTAGTCCGGTGGTAATTACGCGAGTTGTATGCGGTTGTTTCAGTACGTAAAATTAAAATTAGCAGTGATTTGTTCAAAGTGAGATGTGATGTGAAGTGTGCTGTCATTGCTAAATGATTTCTGTCGCTAGAAATGAGATCGAAGTGGCCAGTTTCTCTTTTAAGCCGGTTTCAGTGATGGGAATCCCAACAACTGCACAATTTATAGAAAAAGCACGAACGATTGGTAAGGAATTCCGTAAAAAAATACAGTACCCAATTGTACCCAAAATTGCCCAATCCCGACCCAACTACAGACAAAACAAATTTTAATAAAGTACGCGAATAGAAACGCACGCTGGATTAAAATAATTGTGACGCGCCGGCGTTACATAGCGAATTTTGGAACTAGTTTTGAGTAAGCGAAATGTCCTGCTTGATTTAGCAGACGACAACGCGAAAATAATGAACTGATTCCAGAAATTGTATAAAATACTACACCAATATATTCTCTTGCATTTTAATTTACAGAATGATTCACTGAAGAATTATTCATAGTGTTTTGTATCAACAATAACGAAAAATATCATGTGCTTGTAATAAACAAACTTTTCAAAATAACGACAAGCGTGAAAAACTTGAAAATAACAGAGTCGGCGCGCTAAAAAAAATAGTGTACAATTATGAAGTGGTTGTAGAACTGTTTTTAAATTTAAGGTAACACAAGCCTTTTCGAAAATAGATTGAAAAACGAAGCGCGTCATTTTATTTTTGAGTTGTTTTGTGTTTTGGAATAACCTAATGAGATTAAGAATTTTTATATTAGGACATGTTATCGAATGATAGCTTTAAAATTTTTTAGAATGTATAGTAGTAGTAGTCTTTATTTGTTTTGAAAAATCCAAAAAGGCATAGAACATGTCACAATAATAATAATAATACACATATATACGAATAAATACACAACACAAAATTATATTTACTTAAAAGAGTTTTTTAAGTAAACGTCATTAAGATATTCACTAACTCCATAGTAAGCTTTAGAGATTAGGGACTTTCTTAATCTTTTCTTCAAGTCTTCAATTATTAGTAAACGGTTACTAAATTGAAAAACAATTATTGAATTTTTGTGCATTTTAAGAGACTAAAAACATATACAGGCTGATCCTCATAAAAGGATCATTATTGGGATCTTGTAAACGGTAACAGCCACAATGAAGTTTTAGTCAGACAAATTATACCTCTTTCTGAGACCTATTCAGTGATGCTTTAATGTTTTAAAAAAGTTCCCTGGCACGCTAGATAATAAACAAAAATCAAAATGGGCATTTTTTTAAAATCGTTAATAACTTGTTTACACTTGTTGGTAAAAAATATTTTTGGGGAAATGGTAAAACATTTTTTTACGCAATGTTTATTATTTGTTTTAATATTTTTTAAATTCATGGCATTCTATAGCTTCATAGGGACTTTTTAGCAGACTTTATTTGTTTTGGGGCCTAAATATCAAATTAAATACATTAAACCTTATATTATTAAAAAGAGGGAGACAATATGCTCCTTCATGAGGTCATAGCCAACTATGGTTTTCATTTAATAATATGCAATCTAGGAATTTAAACAATATTGAAACAAATAAATGTTTTCATTTTACGTTGTGTAAAAAAATTTACAACTTTTTGCCCAAAAATATTTTTGTACCATCAAGTTTGACCGATTTTATAACAATGCCCATTTTGATTTTGATTTATTATCCAGCGTGCCATGGAACTTTTTGGAAACATTAAAGCATCACTGAATAGGTTTCAGAAAGGGGAACAATTTGTCTAATTTAAACTTCTTTGTAGCTCTTAAGGTTTACGAGATACCAATTGTGGTCCTTCTATGTAGACCACCCTGTATAGTAGGTTCTTAAGTTTAAAATTTTAATTTCTATTTATTATTAAGAAATTAAAAAAAAATTAAAACGTAAACAATTTCCATAGAAACAGTTAAGACAACAAAAAAAAAACGAACAACTATTCAATTGTTCTAATTCTTTGGCATTGTAGCTCATTTACTTAATTTATATATAAAAACCAAAGATATGTTAAGACAATAATCGATTCGAGGTACATGAAATTTAAAAAAAAACTTTTGATATTGTCTCAAAATTCTGAACAATGTGCTCATTCAACCAACTCTTTAGCTCTTATAATTTGCGAGATCCCATTGCTGCTATTTAAAATATCTTAATGCACATTCTAATACAAATAAACCTATAAATCGATGTTTTATAAACATAAGCTTAATATTAAATATGTAACAAAGATTATGGAGTTAATTCGAAGAACATGAAATGATTCGATTCTGCTGTGGCTTAAAAAAACAAGTTTTGTATATTTGTATTTTCGCTAACGTTGTGTGAAGAAAGCATTTCTTGTGAAGTAAGTTGATTATCATAAGCAACTTGATTTTATTGGTGAAATAAAGAAGACTCAATGAAACTTAAAAATAGGCTATTGTACATGAATGTAAATATTACAATTATACACTCAGTGCAAAAGTTAGGAAATACATAATAAAAGCGGTTATACATGTTTAAACAGGGCGTCCAAAGATCATCTTCACTTCGATTATTTATTTTATAATAAAAAATAACCCCAATAAACTTTGTACATTGCTATATGGCTGTTTAATATGGTTAAAAAATATTCGAAATTTAGATGTATCTTAAAAATACGTTATAATATTGCTAAATCAAATGGCACTAGTATAGTTTTTAGTAAAAATTATTTATTGTCTGTTGTTATATTAAGTAACATAAAAATTTTAATACTTTTGATATTGATTTTTTTTATATACACGTCAAAAACTAATACTTAGACTATGAAGACCTATTATGGTTGATAAAAGCGCCTAATGGAGTAATTTATTGTGATCAACTTTAAAAATCCTATTAACATTCAGTGATGCACCTATGCTTCCATTACCTACTAATACCAGATATTTTATCAAAAAAGAACAATAAATTTATCAAAAAAGAACAATAAAAGCGTTTGTAAATGTTAATATGATTGCAAAAATAATAATTAAAATCTTATTTTAATTTTAAATTTAAAAGTTAAGTAGTTTTAAGTTTAATTAAAAACAATTTATCTTTTTTTATCGTGTAGCTCTTGTAGATTTACTACATTACTATCAAGCCTCTCGTTTTTTTGTCAATCTTACTAATAAATGAATTAATTTAAAAATAAAAATGAGATTAAAAAAAAATATTCATATATTTTCAGCATGTTCCATTATACATATAATATTATTACATGATTTTTGTAACTAATATTTCTACAAGAGGTTCTTTATAAAAGAGATAAGATTTTTAACAAAGATCGTACAATGATTCAATAAATTATTCAAATATTTATAGACTTTAATAATATAAAATTCTTAGTTTTTTGGTTGACAACCGTTTTTCTTGAATTTAATTTTTCAATTAGTTTTTCTAGTCGTTTTAATCAACTTTTTATTTTAAAAACACCAAGAAAGTAGTTAATATATTTTAATATTTCGAATAAATGTCAATGTTTTTTCTGATGCAACTTTTATCGCATTAAATAATTGACAAACTTTGTTCAAAATGTTAAATTTAAAAATAAATAAATTTGAGGTAGTGACGATTGCTAAGACCCCCTGTTTTTGGCGTATTAATTAAACATCACATCAAAATAAAAATTTGGATAGTTTTTATAATATGTGTGACGATTATTGTGACTACATCTCAAGCACTCGGTTCGTTGGTCGATTTTCTTTACAATGATTTTGCTATTGACGAAAGCTATAATTAATTGGATGAACCAAAAGCGTTCGTCAGTCGACTCCAACAATAATGAAATAAATGTCACTAGGTTGAATTTAGCCATCGTGCTGATTTAAATGTAGGTTGCAACAACTTGTTATATAATAATGTGTTAAATACTATATATAAAATTTTACATAGAACAGAGAGTCTTCAGAGAAGTGTTTCAAAACGCTTGTAAAAAGTTATTTCAGGCTTTAACCAAAACATTTTAATTTTATGTTCATTTAAATTATCATTTTTGAACTGCTAAGCTATCGTAGTAAAAGTTTTAATGGCCAGTGCGTAAGAAATTTTTATTTATGACGTACGACATTAGGTTAAGTAATACAAACAAACCCTTAGGATGCCAAATAGCTGTTCAATGAAACCTTTAAATGGAACTTGATTGGGAAGGTGGTCCAAGATGAAATACTGCTCATATACAGGGTGGTCCACTTTTTTGTAGCAGGACTAACAGTCGATACAAAAACTTATTTTGAAGCGAATATTTCATATCAACATGGGTCCATAAACGCTTCATTTTAAAGATACAGGGTGTTAAAATTGTCAAAAAATATCGATAATTTTTAACCGTTTCTTAAGCAGTAGATATATTTAAACCAAATTTGGTATACAGAACCACCTTATAGGTTACCACAATCGGTGAGAATGTCAAGCTTCACAAGCAACCAGTGGCGAAGTTGTGGGGGTTCAGTTTCAATCCAGTGTCTAGTACGGCCCTGTTGAAAATCAAACTTGAACCTTTGTTCCCAAAAAACATCTCTAATTTTTAACAGTTTCCTGGCTATGATTAAGTCGTTCCGGAACATTTGCCTTGCCCTGTTGTTTGTGAATCTCAATGACACACAAATATTTGTACAGACTTAATACAAATACGCGTACGTTTCCTGTTTTTTTGAGTTAATGAAGCATATAAATACCGTTTAAACGTTTTGAGATGAAGAAAATATGTTCACGCGAGGAACAAGAATTTTAATAAGCCGCAAAGCCCTTCACACTTCCAGTGTTTGAGTGTTTTCTAAATCTGGATTTATCTCGAAGTTTTTTCTTGTTTCAGTAAACCACTTACACTCGCATTTGGCACCGTCAATTATTTTTGTCTGTGATATGGTTTCGATAAAAATAAACTTTTATGTCTTTTACGCGATATTAAAATAGCCTTAACAGTATAATTTGTAATTGTAAAACTCACGACTATAAATATATGCAAGGCGTCCGTTATGAATACAAAGTGTTTTTACAGACATTTAAAAATTTCTAACATAGTCCGTCCAACCTCCTTATTTGATGGAGCCAAATTTTCGCTTACTTCCTTATTTATACAGAGAACAATGTGGTTGTGATTATATCTTCCATGAATTCCTAACACCTAGTCTACGTTTGTGATTTTATATTCTACAGGTTCGACTTCGCGTCTTTTTAAATACTGCCGACGTTAACATGTATCCTAAAAAATTGTTTATGCAATATTTCATTCCTATGCATCACCGGATAAGTGGCCCATATACAGGGTGCACCACGACCCTGAGATTCTTCGATAGCTCCTTTATTAATGAAAATATCAAAAAATGTTTAATACAAATATTGTGTGAACCTATTTTCTACATAAACTAAAATTATTTTCAAATATACAGAGTGTTTCGTTTGACCGGCACATATAAAAATTTATTTTTTTTAAATAGAACACCCTGTATATTTTTACATTTTTGGATTCCTCTTAAAATTTACTTTAAAAAATGTTTAAGGTTATATGGGTCTTAAGTCAACCGTTTTCGTAAAATTTTTAATTTTTGTGAAAATTTTGAGCGATAGAGCACTTTCAATTGTTTTTTACATTAAAGTTATTTAAAAAAGCGGCAAAATTTTGTTTAAAATTGAAAATGACAATAAAATAATTAACACTTTGCGCTAGCTACATTTTAAAAATATTATACAGGGTGTTTTTTACGCTTGGTCAAACTTGTGAAACTTTAAACATCGATAAGTCATTTTTCTTAAATGCAACACCCTGTATATTTTTACATTTTCTTGTAGAGAATTTAATTGTCTTTCGAAATTATTAAGCATGTCCTATACCTAAAGTTAATATTTTTCGAGCTATCTCGATTTTTATTAGTATTACTAAGGCAATTAAAATATTTTAAAGTGGGCCATGGACGTAAGTCGTAATTTTTCAAAGAATTTTTAAGCAAAAGAATAAAAAGAGCTGCAACTTTGATTTTAGGCTAAAAGTGTACCCCATTTTACCGAAATTTATCGTATAAATTGTTCAATATTATGTCCTTGTTCTACGCACAGCCGTAGACCTTGTATGAAAGACTCTAGCTCCCTTTATAACATTTAGGGGGTTATACCATCAAAAGCAACACGAATCCTGTTCTGCACATCTTCAGCAGTTGTTGGGGGGTCTTGATACCTTTGTTTTATGGGTCCCCACAAAAATAAATCTATAGGGGTAAGATCAGGTGACCTAGGTGGCTAGAAGATTGGTATACATCGCCCTATCCATCTATTAGGATATTTTGTGTTCGGCAACTGCAGTACTTGCTGTGTTGCTTTTAATGGTATAACCCCCGAAATGTTATCAAGACCGTTAGAGTCTTTGAAACAACATCTACGGCTGTGCGTAGAACATGAACAAGGATATAATTTTAAACAATTTATAGGATAAATTTCGGGGAAAAGGGGTACATTATCGGACTAAAATTAAAATTGGAGCTCTTTTTATTCTTTTGTTTAAAAATTCTTTGAAAAATTACGACTTACGTCCATGGCCGACTTTAAAATATTTTAATTGCCTTAGTAATACTAATAAAAATCGAGATAGCTCGAAAAATATTAGCTTTAGGTATAGGACATGCTTAATAATTTCGAAAGACAATTAAATTCTCTACAAGAAAATGTAAAAATATACAGGGTGTTGCATTTAAGAAAAATGACTTATCGATGTTTAAAGTTTCACAAGTTTGACCAAGCGTAAAAAACACCCTGTATAATATTTTTAAAATGTAGCTAGCGCAAAGTGTTAATTAATCTATTGTCAATCTAAATTTTAAACGAAATTTTGCCGCTTTTTTAAATAACTTTAATGTAAAAAAAAATTGAAAGTGCTCTATCGCTCAAAATTTTCACAAAAATATAAATTTTACGAAAACGGTTGACTTAAGACCCATATAACTTTAAACATTTTTTAAAGTAAATTTTAAGAGGAATCCAAAAATGTAAAAATATACAGGTTGTTCTATTTAAAAAAATTAAATTTTTATATGTGCTGGTCAAACGAAACACCCTGTATATTTGAAAATAATTTTAGTTTATGTAGAAAATAGGTTCGCACAATATTTGAATTAAATTTTTTTTGATATTTTCATTAATAAAGGAGCTATCGAAGAATCTCAGGGTCGTGGTGCACCCTGTATAGCTGAGCCTTTTTTGGACACACTAAGTACAGAATTTTTTGTTTAGATGTACTCCAGTATGTAAAATACAGGGTGTACATGGAACAAAACTATCGTCATTTTTGTTTGAACCACATCTATTCAACAAAAAGGAAAAAAAAAAAAAACAATAATGTATAGTAGTCCTTTAGGAGATATATTTTTAAATTTAACTCCTTAACAATTTAAGGAGTTATTGGAAAGTGATAACATGATAGATGATAAGGAAGAAGACAAGAATATGAACAAGAAATAACCGAAGATGAGTTGGATAGAACGACACATAAAATGAAAATTGGAAAAGCAACAGGCCATGATCGTGTTTTACTTGAAATAATTAAGTACATGGGAGTAGATGGAAAGAAAATGCTGCAAAGTATAGTAAATAAAGCATTCCAAAGGACTGGGAGGTTATATTACCGATATATAAGACTGGCGATAGTAACAAATGCGAAAATTATAGAGGCAGTTCTCTTCTTAGGGTTGTAGAAAAATTACATGAAAACATTTTAGAGGAGAGATTAAGGAAACATTTCGAAAGAAATTTGGAAGAGGCGCAATGTGGCTTTAGATCGGGTAGAAGCACGCAGGATCTAATTTTCACTGCTCTTTATAATTCTTATGGAAAAAATAATTAAATAATGTAAACAAAACACAAAGAGAGCCTACTCGGGTTGGAATAAACTAAAACCAATATCCTTAACAGAACTCGCCTTTGTAAATGATGTGGTGCTATTAGCAAAAAGCGAAAAGTAAGAAGAATGTATCAAAAGAAACCAAGACGCGAGTTTTTAATGCAGTGTACGTACCCATCCTCACGTGCAGTTCAGAAATTTGGACACTAACACAAAAACAAAAACAAAGAATACAGGTGCAGGAAATGAGATTTCTGATAAGAATTGAGGGATGTAGACTGATCGATAAAATCAGTAACGAAAAAATCCGGAAAAACCTAGTAGTTACAGATACTACGAAAAATATGGAGACGAATCAATTAAGGTGGCTCGGACATCTACTACGCATGCCAGAAAGTAGATACGCGAAAATAGGATGGAAAATGAAGATGGAGGGAAAAAGAAATACAGGAAGACCAAGAATAAAATGGGAAAAAGAAGTGAGGCAGAGACTAGAAGAAAAAGGAGTCAGCTGGAGAAATGTGCCACAATTAGCTAACGATAGGCAGGAGTAAAGAAACTTTATACAGAATTAAAAAAAGCATTCCTCGACACCGAAAGGTACAAGAGGAGCCGATTAAGAAGAAGGTTTTTAAATTTAAACAAGGCTAAAAACTATGTTGACAAAAATACTGAAGCATTTAAGCGCTTGGTCAGAAAAGCTACTACGTTCTTTCAAAACAAAATTGTCTCTTACCAAAAACGTTCTCTTGCAATCGGTGCTGCAAGGTTTAATTTTTATTCTAAACTTTTTGTTGTGGTTTGACTCGATTCTAAAACAATAAATTTACTTGAACTCTTTTATAATTTAAGGATTTTTTTTGTATTTTAAACGTCCACCATAGTATTGTTACTTCTTGTTCAATTGAAGTGAATATTATTTTATTTTCGCTTATCCCACTTCCAGTGTGTTTATCTTAATCTTCATTTTGAGTTGCAAAAAAGGCGCGTCGTAAAATTTTTCAGCAAAACAAATCGGCATAGCTAAATGGAACAGCTTATGCCGAAGATCTGTCGTTTAACACAAACAATTTTATATTTAGAATTTGTATAAAACATGTTTGCAAGACATGTACTAAATATAGTACATCGGCAATATTTTTAGTCCTTAATTATACCCGGATGTATTTTTAAACGTGTTCCAGTTGAGTGATCACATGGATGAAAAAATCTTGTGCTGTCGATATATTTCCTATACGTCTATCCTTTATTTATCAGCAAGCATGTGCGAAAATGAAAGAAAAAGGATTATTTTATAACCAAAATCAGTGCTTTGGATGGAGTAAAAAAATTCTAGAGGTTGTACAATAGTAATTATAGTTTATTTAAAACAATTAAATAAAATAATCTTGTGAAGGTAATGTACTTAAGACGAAATATCTTAAGTTCTTTATAAATTCGCCTGTCCCTTGTATTTTTGTTTTTTTGTAAAAAATCATCAGCAGCATATTTATTATCATTGAAAGTTTACGTTTGGGCTATGCTCATTTCGTTTGCATATATTCAAGTCAAAACAAATTTACCTACTTACAAAAAAGTTTACATTACCAAATCTATTTAATTCAATTAAAACAACACACATCTGCTGTTCATTCATTCATAAACATGTGGTATACCGGCTTTTCATTCAAACAAAAAGTTAGCGAAACTCTCTTTTTTGAATTTAAATTTACCAGAGAATTTTTGCACTCTAAATTAAAGCATGCGGTGGTTCATTGACATTGCTTGTAACATAACGCGTTAACGAACACAACAGATATGGTGGGATAAAAATTTACCGATAGTTTTGCTCTAAGCTTATAAACTATCCTAATATTAATATTTTTGTTTTAGATGCTAAGTAATTATAACAAAATTAACGTAAAAAGATAATCAAAAGAACAAGAAAAGTTTTAATCCAAACTAGACGTACCTAGCGTAAATATTTCACGAGATACAAGATCTGAAAAATCCTGAAAAAAGTCATAACTTTTTCAGGAATTATGAATAATGATATCTTTGAAAGTAATAACGCCAGCACATTGAATTTTTCAGGAAGTTTTGCTCATATTTGGGGATATCGCTTTTTAATATTTTGGTGCAAAGAAAATTTTTGTTTTGCTAAAAAAACAAAAGAAACGCAATGTGATATTTTACCCGTTTATAATCGTTTTTTTTTCACCACGTGCCACGCAAATGATTAATTAAAAGTAGTTTCTTAATTATTTTCTTTTTGGAACGCACTTTTATACTTAAAATGATTTTTTCGCAGTTTTGATTTTAATCTAGTTTGAGACAAGAAACTTGAGGTAATTGACCGATGTATGCGATTGTATTTTTTATTACATTATATCTTTTTCTTAAAAGTAGGGTTGCCAACTGTTGAGTACAAAAAAGAGAACATTTTTTTAAATAAACTTATTCGTACCTATACACGTTTTTTACAATTATAATATAAGATTGGTAACTTTAAAAAAAGTGTGAAAAGCCAAAGTTCCTTCAACTGCTGATACTTTGAGATCGAGAGATGAATTTTTGTGTGTAAAAAAATCACATACCTACGGACATGGAACTAGTTCCTGCACGAAGAATTTTTGAGTGTTTTTTTGACAATACGTGTTGATCCAAATCATATTTGCCTTTGTTTGCAACTGAAACTATTGTATTACAAATCGTACAAGTCGCCTCCGATTTACCTAGAATTTGATGTTGGTTTAAAACTTATATTTGGTTTGCAATTCTTCTTAAAAACAGATAATACGATTGGTTGTTTCAGGCCATGTGATTTGATTTGTAACGTGTGATATTTGCAAACCCCACCACACCTCACCTGTGGATCTGTGTTGACAACACTAGATTGACTAGATCAAAATTTCACATGCTTTTTACCTTTACATACAATAAAATAGTGTTGTTAATTTACATTTCAAATTTAGAGAGGAACTTTTACTTGTGTGCATTATTAAATAATTATTAATTAGCAAAATTTAAAAAAGAGGACATTTATATAAATAATAAAAAAAGAAAGAGAACAAAAATATTCTCTTAAAAAAGAGAACATGTTCTCTTTAAAAGAGACCTGTTGGCAACCCTACTTAAAAGGGTCTTCTTGTATCTTTTGGTATCGAGGTATGTTTTCCTAGTTCTTAATTTTGTTTCTCCATCTCTGTCTATCTGTGGTACATCTGTACAGCTGTGGTGCATTTCTCCATATCTTTTTTCTTCTAGACTGTGTCTCAAAATTGGAAAACTCATTTTGTTCTTCATTTTTCTCTTCTTCCCTTTTTCTCAAACTTCGTTCTCCAGCTCATTTTTGCTTACCTGCTTTCTGGTATGCGCAGTAGATGTCCCAGTCATCTTAATTGGTTGGTCTTCATTTTTTCTGTAAGTCTTTTTCTTCTAGGCTTCTCTGATTGTATCGTTGCTAAGCTTATTAATTACTCTACATCCTTCAATTTTTTTCAAAAATCTTATCTTCTGCACCTATATCCTTTGTGGTTGTTTTCTTGTAAGTGTCCAAGCTTCTGAACTATAATTAAATTTTTTTTCTATATTGATGCTCATATTGTACCATCTTAATGTATTTGCCCATACTAACAGATCATATTGCAAGTCCCTTTCAGTTTTTGCTAATAGTACCACATCATCTGCAAAGGCCAGTTCTGTTAAAGAAGCTGGTTTCAGTTCATTCCATCCCAGTAGGCTTTCCTTGTATTTTCTTTGCTCTCCTTAATTATCTACTAGAATTATAAATTGCAGTGGATTTAAAGTAATCAACAGACTTCTAAGTCGACATCGATATGCAGTAGGGTCATAGCTATGCTTTATTTTGTTCGGTTTTTAAATTTGTCGTTAAAATTGCTTTTTATGGAAGTATTCCTGGTTAAATTTGAAAACTTCTTGTTCAAAACTCAGCATATTCACTGCAACCATTAGTCGCAGTTTTACATCGATGTGTTTATTTATATTTACCACAATAGCGTGTTGTTTGCTATTTTGAAAATAGTAAAACGTGAAATTGCTCGTCACAATAATGTGTCACGATTTTCCGAGCATTGTTTTGTTTTATTTCTGCATGACGCAAAGCGTAATCGCGCGATTGCTATTTTGATGCGGTTATACATAGAAAAGGCGTCTCGGAAGTGTAGCTACGGCAAAATTTTGCCGCAAATTTGTTTTAGGAGCACCAGAAATACAAAACAGACGTTAAAAATGTGTGAACCGTATCGGTTGACGACAGGTATTCTTGTAACATATTTTAAAAATTAGATGAACATTTATTTTGGCGTCTAAACAACATAAAACTTAACTGTTTTATTACTTACAAATTTCGTTTGCAACTACCAATAAAATGTCTGTTCTGATTTTTTCATACTACTCGGTCTGTTGAATGATGCATAGTATATATTTCGTTTAGGCCGTAAAATGAGCAAAATATGTTGGTTTTTGTAGCTGCTGTACAATTTAACATGACAAAACTTAGTGAAAAAAAAGTTACGTGGTTTATCAATATGAAAAGAAAATTTTGTTGTCTGTGTAATGGTGTTAAAATCCAATATGGCGGCCATAAAGAATAAAAAAGTTGACTATCGCAGCCTAAAATCTTGAAGGCCTAGAAAATTTCTGTCCAAGTCATTCAAGCCAAAATGGTCAAAAACAAAAGGTTACCAGGTATGATTAAAATAGCGTCAATCGTATGAAAGATAATAATTGTTTTCTAAAATCACAATTTTCATATATTTTTTTTAAATAAATCTGAAAGTAATCAAAATATCCACGATTGTTTTCCAGATTCTCAATCGCCATAAACTTGTGCAACTTTTCTCCAATTTAACTGATCTCATATCTTTAAGATACCAATGGTGAGCTTCGAAAAATTTCAAATAATTAATTTTTTTTGCCCATTTCGTTTACCAAATTTTATTTTGATTCTTTTCGTGCATCGTTCTTGATTTTTTTAAATTTTACATTCCTGCTGTAAAATGTATGGATAATCTTCTTACTTTGTTTAAAAAAAGAATGTGTTTTTGTACAAAGCGTTGTTTTCAATGAAAAATCTAACTAACATAAGTAAAAAATGTTAACCATTATTTTTAATGAAATAAGAACCAATATTTCGAATGAAGTACATGGTTTTCTATTTTTGTTATACGTTTCATTTTTGCAACACTTAAAATCAATTACCTAATTCACATAACTGACATGGATTTGTGCCAAATAGATTCGCAATAAGTAATTGCACGGTTTTATGGTAAAGATTTTCTTAAATTATTAGTTGAAAGTAAACAGATAAATTTTGTCCACGTGCATTTTAAAATTGTGCTTAATCTAAGCTTAAAACAGCGTTGTTATTTATTTGTATATCGAGACAAATTAAAAAAGGGTTGTTAATTATGCATTGCACATATTTTGGCACATTTTGGGACTTTTTTCCAACTTAAGGTCCACACACACCGGCGCGATTTCGAAGCGGGCGCGGCGCGGTCGCGGTCTCGATAATTGGTAACCATGCAGGTTAACGTAAAAGATGTTACTAAAATTTTAAATACATCAATAGCGAAGCTTTACAATTTAAAAAAGTATGGAGTTGTACTATTGTTAGTTTTGTGATATTGCACATCCAGCAAGCAAGTATGTTAAATATTACTGTGAATGCATGAACACGTTTTAAGATGTAATAAAATTGCACACGTGTGAAAGCTAAAACTGAAAATAATCTAGAAATAACAAACTGAAGACTATTTTACATGATTTCGGTTCATAAATGTATATTATTGGATTAGTTCGTGGAATTTGTTACGTTATTTTGAACTGCATGTCAACTATAGTACCAGAACTTAACGTTTTTGATACTTTTTTTTGCAACCTTGTCAATTTCAACGGGAACTTTTTTTAGATTTTTATATCTTTGCTTCCAGTAAATTTACGACAGTAAGTCTTTGATTATAATTGTACGTTTTAGCCTTGGATTAGACTCACACGTCAGATTTGTATATTTATATTTCTCTGAAATCTTAAAACAAGTTCTTTCAATTTTTCGAGTGATTTAGCACATGTTATTAATCAAACTAAGCACCACTTCTGCGTCTAAAAATGTTAAAAAATCCTTAAAATTTAAGTTAGTACAAACAGAAATTAATTTGAAAATTATTTTATTTAGTCATTAGTCCTTCTACTGTTAGATGAAGGACTGTTGAGTTGTGTTGTGCTGACTTTTTTTCATGTTTTTCTGTCGTGTGCTAGCCTCTTTATGTCTTTTCATTTGATGTTTCTATCCGCTGCTGCTTTTTTAACCTCGTCGTGAAAATATAGTGGGAAATTCTACCTATATCTTCCACTCATAAACTTTTTAAAATTTTATTATTGCTAATCTTATTAATTAGGCTACATGATTTTTTTTACTTCTTAAAAATCTTATCCCTTGCGTCTGCATCCTTTGTTAGTGCTCAAGCTTCTAAACTGTATTTTCATTATGAATGAAATAACGTTTTCAATCGTTACGTTATTGTATAACGTTATTCATTATTTGTTTTCATTGCATAACGTTACAAAAAGCATTAAAAAAATGAATCGTTATTTAAACTTATGTGAATAATAATATATAACGTTATAAAAATAAATATCATTTGTAACTCTGAAATTATATTTGTGATCTTTAAAACGTAAATTTTAATAAGTAGAAGAAAATTACCTTTAAATATTTTATTTTAATTTTTATATTTGAAATGCATAAAAAGTATACATTTAGCTTAAGAGAAATTCAAATTTAAATAATAAAAAATAACGTTACAAAAAAACCTTTATGGAACGTTAATGGTTATTATAACGTTATACAGGGTGAGTCACGACGGACGCCACGGAGTTTTATGGCGAAACGGTATATATTTTTAAACTTCTGTCGCGATTAGATTATGTAAGTCAATAAGGGCTACATTTTAAAAATATCTTCAAACATACAGGGTGCTCCAAAAAAGAGTGGCATATCAAAGCTACCTATACTTTTTCTTATGCAACACCCTGTATATTTTTACATTTCTGGATTACTCTATAAATTTACTTCAAAAAATGTATGAGGTTATATGGGTTTAAAGTCAACCGTTTTCGTGAAAATGCAATACTTTCAAAACTTTTCAACATTTAGAAACTATAAAAAGTCTGAAGAAACTCGCTTGGAAATTAGATTGACAATAGATTATTTAACACTTTGCACTAACTACATTTTTAAAATATTATACAGGGAGTTTTTTACGCTTGGTCAAACTTGTGAAAATTTAAACATTGATGACTCATTTTTTTTAAATACAACACCCTATACTTTTTTACAGAGTCTTGTAGAAAATTTAATTATCTTTCGAAAACATTAAGGTTGTTTTTCACCTAAAATTGATATTTTCCGAGATATCGCGATTTTATTGTTAATTATTAGGGCAAAGTAATATTTTCAAGTAGGCTATAAAGGTAGGCAGCGATAATTTGAAACAATTGAAAAAAAAAACAAGATCTCTATAATTTTATCGTTTGCCTACACCATAGATAAGAGAGAAAATAGATACTACACTCCCATACAATGCTTTTGAACTAAATTGCGCCATCTGAGCGGCTTGGGGTTAACTTAAATTTGCACGCTTGTCAAAGAATTTACAGTAATCTGTAAATACGACCGGATTTGCTTGTATAAATTATAGGAATTCAAAATTTATACTTATATTTATTATTTATGGATAAAATAAAAGGATTAAGATGCATTTTAAAATAAAAAATATTTATTTATATGAAATACAAAATATTTATATATATAAATATAACTAAAGGTCTATTTCTTACAAGATATTAATTTGTTGTAAACTTTTGTTGGGGTGACCATCCATCCCGGTTTTAAGTACTGTCCCGGTGTCCCGAAAAATGAATTAGTCATGTGAACTTGCGTCTGTATGATTATAATAAATTTTTAATAAATAAGACTGAATTTATATTTATAGTTTTAAATTGAATTATTTTTCAAATTATATTGTTACTTAAATTAGACAACAAAAACTGTATTTACAAAACATTGTGGTATTTGGGTCGTTACTTTTTTGTAAAGAATGTATGCGTTCCAATTTTTTTTTCTATAATTATATAATTCGTAACAGAAAATCATTAAATTTATACTTCCCATTTACGAAACAATGGCATAATCAAAGGGGAAGGAAAAGTAATTTCAATTTCACCCATTAACACTAAAAATATATATTATACTTCTGTTATTGTTCAAATTTTATGACTTTATTACTTTTAAAATGGTTATTTAAAAGTTATGTTATTTAAATATTTTGATGTTATATTTTGTAACAATCTCGGACCCGGAGTTCGTCAAGATCTTTTTTACTACTTTCATCCATTTCTTTCGTAGTCGTCTCCTCCTTCTTTTTGAGTCCGCTTCACTATCTAGCACTAGTTTTGTTACTCTTCCTTCAGGTAATCTGGTGATATATCCAAGTCATCATAATCTTTGGATTTTTGCCACAGTTTTTATATTAGCTTGTCCATATATTTCTTTCTTTGACCGTCTTCTCCATATATCTCCCTTCTTGATTCCCCCATATATTCTTCTAAGTATCTTCCTATCCCATATTTCTAGATTGTTTTCCATATTTCTATTAAGGATCTACGTTTCACAAACTTAGAGAACAGTCGGTCGATAACTGTTCGATACACTCTACATTTTGCGTAAGTGATACCTTTTTTTATTTCAGCATTATTGCTAACACTCCGGCACTTTTACTTCCTTTGGCTATTCTCTTATCTATTTCTTCCTTTTCTTCATTTCTGGTAATGTTACCCCCAGGTAGTCAAAATTGTTCACTATCTCAAAATTATACTGCTGCTCTGCACTTGTAACTTATTATTATAACACACAAACAATTTAAGATATTGAACAGGCCGAACAGTTCGTTCAAAATTATGATATATTTTCTTTATGTTTGATTATAATATTTCAAAATATTAAAATATTCATATTTTTATTTTGACTTTTTATAGCCAAACGGGGGTAACCATAGATAAAGGGTACGCAACCATGGAAACCTTCATTCATAATCCGTTGCGCAGCGTATTATGAATGAAACCCAAGCCGTGTAGGTGGCGTGTAAGTCTGTTGGATTATAAATGAAGTTAGTCATGAACGCAACATACACGCCACCTACACGGCTTGGGGTTCAACTATTTTCAATGAAACAAGTATTCGATTCTGCCCATAAGAGTGCAAACACCGTGGCCTACACATTTTTGACATATGTTTATAATAAATTTGTAACTTTACAATTTTACGTTTGAATAGGGGTTTCTTATCAGGCCCCGCACAATAGCAAGGTTAATTATTTTATTACGATGAAAATTAGGCAATGCAAACTGGACTAGCTAAGTTCAACTTTTAAACTGCGCTCATGCTTGTGGAATTATGACAATAATATTAATAACAAAGTATGTGACTAACATTTAATACATGATACGCCAATTGCAACATTTCCGCGGTAGTGGATGCACAAGAATGTTGCACTGTGACATCACCACGTGCTTTTTGGAATATTAATGTGAAGCAAAATTTGCTGTGGCACGTGGCTAAGAAGTAATTTTAAATATTTGTTTTTAATGTGTTTGATATTAACCAGTCGTGACACATAACGTGCTAGCTACGTAACTGCAGGAATATACATTCATATGAACGTACACACACACACAAACATTGACAGTGATAGGTGCATAAATAATGTTTATAAATAGGCGTTTAACTGTAAGCACATACGTAAATGCACATGGTCGTAATTGTTAATAATTATGAGTTAAGTTCTCTATAAACTACCTACGAATTCTAGACGTCTAAATCTTTCTGCTAGCCAAATTTACAGGTCAATCAAAAAGTGTTTCACAAATGGAGAATATTTTATTAATTTCTCACTTCTACTTGTTTTATTGTTGTCTATTTTTTTACTGCAAGTATTTTTCCTAAATACTTAATTTGTGAGGCTTAAATCCAATTTGTTTTCGATTGTTAGTATTCAATTTTCGCATCCATAGTTTACTGTGGGATAAGTACATATTATTTTGCATACTTTTTTTTATATTTGTCTTCCTAGTTTCTTTATTGTTTAAAAATGTTTGGTTGAAGGCTTAGAACCAATTCCCCGTCGTCTTCATTTTGCTTGAGTTCATCATCTATGGAAGCGGTTCTGAACCAGTTTTCATCAATGTACCCCTTGGCATCACTGTGGCGTCATGTACCCCTTTTAAATTAGTCCATTTCAAAACAACTTTATTTATACATTAAACATACAGTGTAAAATAATATATTAGGTGCGAAAATTGTTGATTCATGCTTTTCACCAATACATTTTTCGTGGCATTGTATTTGACACATACCCTCTGTAGAAGCTTCACGTCCCTCTTGGGGGCCCATGGACTCCTGGTGTAGTACACCTATCTTGCGGTATTAATGTTAATATTCATTTATCCGGTATATATTGCTAAAGAGGTACCAACGCTTGGGCGTCTTTTGCTAAAATTGACAAAAACAGCTTTGACTATGTTAGCTAAACATACCCAGATTGTTTTAGAACCATGACTTAAATAATTTTCTAGTTATTGTATCTTATACGGGGTGTTGTCTTACGGTATTAATGTTATTATCCATTTATGAGGTAAATATTGCAAAAGAGGTAGCGACGCTTGGGCGTCTTTTGCTAAAATTGACAAAAACAGCTTTGACTATCTTAGCTAAACATACCCAGATTGTTTTAGAACCATGACTTAAATAATTTCCTAGTTATTGTATCTTATACGGGGTGTGGTCTTACGGTATTAATGTTATTATTCATTTATGTGGTATATATTGCAAAAGAGGTACCGACGCTTGGGCGAATTTTGCTAAAATTGACTAAATGGCTTCGACTATGTTAGCTAAACATGCCCTGGTTATTTTAGAACCATGACTTAAATAATTTTCTAATTATTGTATCTTATACGGGGTGTTGTCTTACGGTATTAATGTTATTATTCATATATGAGGTATATATTGCAAAAGAGGTACCGACGCTTGGGCGTCTTTTGAGAAAATTAACCAAAACGGCTTCTAATATATTATCTAAACATGCCCAGGTAATTTTAGAACCACGACTTTCATAATTTTTTAGTTATTGTATCTTATACAGGGTGTTGTCTTACGGGATTAATGTTATTATTAATTTATGCGGTATATTTGCAAAAGTACCGACGCTTAGTCGTCTTTTGCTAAACTTGACAAAAACGGCTAGGACTATGTTAGCTAAACATGTCCAGGTAATTTTAGGACTGTGACTTTAATAATTTTCTAGTGATTGTATCTTACATGAGGTTATTTAGAACCACCACTTTAATAATTTTTTAGTTATTGTATCTTGTTTTTTAGTTATTGTATATTGTTTAAAGTGTGAAGTTAATAGCAATAATTTTTAGAAGGTCAATTAAGATTTGTTCAAAGACTTTGTTCAGAAAATAGCAGGTACCTAAGAATTTAAATACGAATGAAATAAAAATTCATTTATGATCCTATGTTGTTATTTGTAATTAATTGTACTCTGTAGACTTCGGAGGGCGATCTTGAAGTAGCATTTAAGTCACATTTTTGCCATTACGTTTAAAAACGTCAGAATGTGACTGTTATAACTCTGCTATTATTACAACTAAAAAGGCAGTAACGCATCTATCTCTTCAATGTCTGAATTTTTCAGTTAATTTTAAAGTGTTACGGATACCGAAAACCTCAAAACTATCAAAAGCGATATCTTTAGAATCTTTACAACGTTAACAAAAGCCCAGCAAAGACCGTGACGAGTGGGAAATTAAATTTATTACATGGCCGCCTGTGACGTTAGCAAAACTTATTTGTTTTTTTTATTCGATTCCAATAATATCAGAGTCGTGCTGTCTGAAAACAAGTGAGTGTGACACCAACACGTGGTTTGAACACTTTAATGCCATTAGACGCAAGACTAATATACTCTGGCTATAAATAAATTTTGTAAACGCCAAGCTTATGCTGCAATCTGGTGGGAAGCTCTTCAGAGTTTTCGAAAGTTATTCTAACTGCAGGGCACGTGCTGCCACGGTGGCGACGCCTGGAACCTGTAAAAGACGTCTGTATTGTACACAACGCTGGCTTTAAGTACGTTTGGACGTCACACAGGTGTCTGTAATAGTTACATGTATCGTGCCATTCTTATATTGTCGTTTATATCTTATTCCATTTAAGTTCTAAATTCTAAATCTAACATTGGAAACATGTCGGGTTCTCTTCATTTTTCCAAGTTTATTTCTAATTAATATTTTCGTTTTTAATCATCACGAAACTTGTTAAAAATGCATGCTATTTCAGGTTTGTTTTTTCTTGCATTTCTTCTCTTATTCGTTATGTTTAATAGTCATAAATAACATATTATGTCTATAGTGTAAGTTGCCTTACTGTTCGATACTTCGAACATGATTTTAATGTAATTAGTATTCCGTTTTTACTCAACAATTTCTTGCCATTTTCTGCATTCGATTTAAATATTTTGTATCTGACAACAGCTTCAAAGCAGAATGGATTAAACGTGTACATATTCTTCATTTTGTAAGAGTGCTTTACAGCCGAGTCGATTAATTTAACCCACTTTACAAATCCGAGTGGATTAAAAAAAGAATATTGTGTAAACAGACCTTGAAAGCCATTTTATAAATTATCCGTAGAAGATGCGAAAATAACATGTGTAATCTAGCATTTATTTTCGTACTAAACTCGGGTAGAAAATAGAGCGTTTTATGAATTAAAAGTTTCAAGTTCGAAAAATTATTTTACACACACACTCTATGCCTAAATTTCCGTAAAGTATTTCGCAGAGCAAATATGTTCAATGTTATGTACGGTTAGGGATTTGGTTTTTCTTCAAGTAGTTAAGTCATTATCAAATTAAAATACAACGTTTATTTTTTAAGTGAGAGAATATAACTTAAACAATTTTATATATACCAATAAATTATTTTTATTATTGTTGGAAATATACTGATATATTTTTTTCTTATTTTTTGATAGGCGTCGTTACATTTTCAGGTAATTGACTTAAAATTTTTGCCTGGGTTAAAACAATTATTTAATTATACAGGGTGTTTCTTAAATATTGCAAAAAAATTCAAGAGGCATTTCTTTATTGAAAATTAAGGGGGGGTTTTATATAATTTCATTTACTTAGACGTCTCCTTTCGGAGTTACATCCCCCTAAAGGAGAGCGATAAAATTAGGTTTTTATTTTATTTCCCAAATTTGGATATATTATGTAGGAGAATGATATTTGGTAGATGTTTCGTATTTATTAAAAGGTTTCCCTTAGTTAAATTTTTAATCATCTGCCACCTTCATAAGAAGCTGAAAAGTGCGACCCCTGTTGGTTTTTTTATCAGAACTTTTTGGAGGTTTAACATATTGTAAATTAAAAAATTTTTGTTTAAAAGCTTGCTTTATTTAAAAACTTTTTTATACCTTCACTTTTCCTACAAAAATTACAGTTTTTGAGTAAAAAATTAAATAAGTGATCATCATAAAATAAAACAATTCATTTTGGTGGTTACCATGGTTTGTCTTAAAGTTGAATTTCACTTATCAATTCTACCCAATATGAACATTAACAAACCATGGTAACCCCCAAAATGAACCGTTTTATTTTAGAATGTTTAATGGTTCATGTTCACGCATTTAATTTTTTACTCAAAAACTGTAGGTTTTGTAGGAAAAGTTAATTAATAAAAAAAGTTTTTAAATCCTTCCAAATAAACATTTTTATATTGCCAAATTTTAAGCCTCCAAAAAGTTCTGATAGAAAAACCAATAGGGATCGCACTTTTCAGCCCCCCGTGAAGGTGGGAGATGATTGAAAATTATACTATGGGAAACCTTTTAATAAATACGCAACATCTACCAAATATTATACTCCTACATATATCCAAATTTCAGAAATAAAATAAAAACCTTTAGGGTGTAACTATACAGGGTGTCCCAGTTAACTTGAACAGCATGGGGATCTCGTAAACGGTAAGAGATACAGAGTTGGTTAAATGGGTCAAAATGATCTATGATTTAAGAGCAACTATTCTATGAAAAAAAAACTTGAAAAAAATTTACAGTTTTTGGGCTATTCGTAAAAAACAAAAAAATGACGTTTTCGATTTTTGCTTATAACTTGCTTATTTAAAATCATACCCAAAATATTTTTCGACATTATTAGGACACTTTTTTGCGTAGAATTGAAATTAGTTAATAAATTTTACCTATCTTCATTTGTTTTTGTTATTTTAACATCAACTTTCTTATTTTAAATACGGGTCGTAGTTGGCTATGACACCATTAAAAAGAGATTTTTTTTCTCGTTTCATTGATGTATGGGTTGTTAGGTTTATTTTTAAAAATAAGCAAGTTATAGCAATATTATTGTATTTGTTAAGTTTAATCAAAGTGGCCATTGGAAAACAAAACAAAACATCACGTAAATAAACTAGCTGTACTTAATTAAACACAAATAAACCTAAATAATTTAAGATATTTTTCAAATTACATAATAATTTATGTTTTTCCAATTACTATTACTATTGAATCTAAATTATAACATGCGTTCAAAGTGCAGCCCACTCTCCATGAGCAATGCAAATTTGAGATCTGCACTTTGTAGATAACAATTATTTCTTATGCATATTACTTTCTGCTTGATAAAATGTTCTTAAAACAGCTAATCATAAAAAGACAGCTGAACACAATTACAAAATTAAGATTGGATAGTTTAACAAAAGTTTATCAAATAAAAAGAAATATCGTTAGAAAAACATTATTACCTACAATGTGCAGATCTCAAATTTGTATTGCACATGGAGAGTGAGCTACACTTTGAACGCATGTTATAATTTAGATTCAATAGTGACAGTAATTGGAAAAACATAAATTATTATGTAATTTGAAAAATTCTTAAATTATTTAGGTTTATTTGTGTTTAATTAAGTTCAGCTAGTTTATTTATGTGATGTTTTGTTTTGTTTTCCAATGGCGGCTTTGATTAAACTTAACAAATACAATAATATTGCTATAACTTGCTTATTTTTAAAAATAAACCTAACAACCCATACATCAATGAAACGAGAAAAAAAATCTCTTTTTAATGGTGTCATAGCCAACTACGACCCGTATTTAAAATAAGAAAGTTAATGTTAAAATAACAAAAACAAATGAAGATAGGTAAAATTTATTAACTAATTTCAATTCTACGCAAAAAAGTGTCCTAATAATGTCGAAAAATATTTTGGGTATGATTTTAAATAAGCAAGTTATAAGCAAAAATCGAAAACGTCATTTTTTTGTTTTTTACGAATAGCCCAAAAACTGTAAATTTTTTTCAAGTTTTTTTTTCATAGAATAGTTGCTCTTGAATCATAGATCATTTTGACCCATTTAGCCAACTCTGTATCTCTTACCGTTTACGAGATCCCCATGCTGTTCAAGTTAACTGGGACACCCTGTATAAACGCCCCCCCTTAATTTTCGATAAGGAATAAATACATCCCGAATTTTTTCGCAATATTTAAGGAACACCCTGTATTATATGGATTACTAAAATGTATTTTGCATAAAAACTCTTTTTATGCAGTTAGGTTACCCTAATGGGTAGTTCACACGGTGACATTTAAAGTCGCGATTTTAAAACTAACCGTGTGAACTACCCTTAAAATAAAAAACGAAAGTGACTTACTTGTGCGCAAGAATTTGCAAATTTGTAAATTACCAACTTGGTGCCATAAAAGGCCTTAATTTTGTAATCCAATTAATATAATACAAACTTATTATATAGATAAGGGTAATACAATAAAATTCTTTGAGCAAGTTATCTCAAATATTATAGATTTCAGAATGATGTTTTCAATTGATATATTCACAAGAAGTCACATTAAAATAAAAAATATCAGTTGATTAATATTCAAATAGCAATTGTAGTAAATGGTACATTTAAGCTCAAAAAAATAGTTTTGATTTATTTTTCATAATCATTTTTTGAAACATCTTGAAGTAAAAATTTTAATACCGAAAAAAATATTTTATTTTAGATTCATTCTTCATCAGATTATATTTTTTTGGCGATGATGTAACTGAAATAAGACACCGCTGGTATGATTTCATGCGTTTAAATATGTTCTCATCTCTTTAAAAGTGCAGCAAGTTAATTTTTTTACTGAAGAAACTTATTTGGAAGACTGTCGAATTTGATGTAGGTACTATGATGATAGTTACAAAAGCTAAACAACCACCGCCCAAAGTTTTGCCTCGAGCAAAACATATGCTGGTGTTTTGTGACGTACTCGAAGGCATTGTACACTATGTTTATTGCAAAATCGATCGAAATAGTTGGGATGTATTGACTTCTGGCAAAATTATGTCATTGTTTTTTTTTGTTTCTTTGGAAAACCGTTATAAAAAACTTAATTTCTTGGTTATTTTAACAATTTATTTTAGATGTCAGTTGACACTGTTGTTGAGAATTTAAATACGAACTAGGATTACGAGGGCACCCTAAATTTATTGAAAAGAAAGAAAAAAAAACTAGTAGTAGTAATTTAGTTCTGTACGCGGCCTAAGAATTTGTAATGAAACCTTCTCAAAATTGACGGGCACCAATTTTTTTCTGAAACTGTGACAGGTGACGAAACCTGCAATTCAGCTAAATATAAAAAAAAGCAAAAGGTGTCAATCTTATTTTTAATTTATTGTTACTTTTTATTTTAATTTGTTTGCCCGTATTTTTATGTAACCACACCATAAGCGTTACAAGTTTATTCAATGCAATGTTTTTTACTTTGAATAAAAAAGAAATAATTCATTTAAAATTTATTATTTTATTTTAAGAATGTATTTTGTTATTGTTGCTTTAATTTCTGCTTTTCTTTGCCCCTCCCTTTAAATATTTTGCACCCCCCTGAGGAGGGAGGGCGCCCCACAGTTGAAAAATCGCTGATGGACTTAAAGGTTTGTGTTTGTTTAATAAAATGTCGATAATACAAGTAATTATATTTTTTAACTCATTAGAAACCCAGACGTCGCTATGTTAAAGATTTACTGAGTGTATTGGTTATTAATTATTTCAAAAAATGTTTAGGAATATTGTTACCAAGTAACTGAAGTCAGTCGTTTGGACGGTTGTTAAGTAGTTAAAAAATTATTCGCGAATATGTTTCGAGACGAGCATACTAGTAAGGACATTTTTCTTTGTTGAGATAATTTTTGAAGTTACTTACAAACAGAATATTGGAATATTTCCTAAACCGTTAAATCGTTATGAGTAAGCATAACAAACATGTCCTGAAAAGTGGAAGTCAATATCTTAAGTAGTTAAAAAATTATTCGCGAATATGTTTCGAGACGAGCATACTAGTAAGGAAATTTTGCTTTGTTGAGATAATTTTTGAAGTTACTTACAAACAGAATATTGGAATGTATCCTGAACCGTTTGTTCGTTATGAGTAAGCATAACAAACATGTCCTGAAAAGTGGAAGTCAATATCTTCAGTAGTTAAAAAATTATTCGCGAATATGTTTTGAGACGAGCACAATAGTAAGAAAATTTTGCTTTGTTGAGATAATTTTTGAAGTTACTTACAAACAAAATATTGGAATATTTCCTAAACCGTTAAATCGTTATGAGTAAGCATAACAAACATGTTCTGAAAAGTTGAAGTCAATATCTTAAGTAGTTAAAAAATCATTCGCGAATATGTTTCGAGACGAGCATAATAGTAAGGAAATTTTGCTTTGTTGAGATAATTTTTGAAGTTACTTACAAACAGAATATTGGAATGTATCCTGAACCGTTTGTTCGTTATGAGTAAGCATAACAAACATGTCCTGAAAAGTGGAAGTCAATATCTTAAGTAGTTAAAAAATTATTCGCGAATATGTTTCGATACGAGCATAATAGTAACGAAATTTTGCTTTGTTGAGTTAATTTTTGAAGTTACTTACAAACAGAATATTGGAATGTATCCTGAACCGTTTGTTCGTTATGAGTAAGCATAACAAACATGTCCTGAAAAGTGGAAGTCAATATCTTATGTAGTTAAAAAATTATTCGCGAATATGTTTCGATACGAGCATATTAGTAAAGAAATTTTGCTTTGTTGAGATAATTTTTGAAGTTACTTACAAACAGAATATTGGAATGTATCCTGAACCGTTTGTTCGTTATGAGTAAGCATAACAAACATGTCCTGAAAAGTGGAAGTCAATATCTTAAGTAGTTAAAAAATTATTCGCGAATATGTTTCGATACGAGCATAATAGTAACGAAATTTTGCTTTGTTGAGTTAATTTTTGAAGTTACTTACAAACAGAATATTGGAATGTATCCTGAACCGTTTGTTCGTTATGAGTAAGCATAACAAACATGTCCTGAAAAGTGGAAGTCAATATCTTAAGTAGTTAAAAAATTATTCGCGAATATGTTTCGATACGAGCATAATAGTAACTAAATTTTGCTTTGTTGAGTTAATTTTTGAAGTTACTTACAAACAGAATATTGGAATATTTCCTAAACCGTTAAATCGTTATGAGTAAGCATAACAAACATGTTCTGAAAAGTTGAAGTCAATATCTTAAGTTGTTAAAAAATTATTCGGGAATATGTTTTGAGACGAGCATAATAGTAAGGAAATTTTGCTTTGTTGAGATAATTTTTGAAGTTACTTACAAACAGAATATTAGAATGTATCCTGAACCGTTTGTTCGTTATGAGTAAGCATAACAAACATGTCCTGAAAAGTGGAAGTCAATATCTTAAGTAGTTAAAAAATTATTCGCGAATATGTTTCGATACGAGCATAATAGTAACTAAATTTTGCTTTGTTGAGTTAATTTTTGAAGTTACTTACAAACAGAATATTGGAATATTTCCTAAACCGTTAAATCGTTATGAGTAAGCATAACAAACATGTTCTGAAAAGTTGAAGTCAATATCTTAAGTTGTTAAAAAATTATTCGGGAATATGTTTTGAGACGAGCATAATAGTAAGGAAATTTTGCTTTGTTGAGATAATTTTTGAAGTTACTTACAAACAGAATATTGGAATGTATCCTGAACCGTTTGTTCGTTATGAGTAAGCATAACAAACATGTCCTGAAAAGTGGAAGTCAATATCTTAAGTAGTTAAAAAATTATTCGCGAATATGTTTCGATACGAGCATATAAGTAAAGAAATTTTGCTTTGTTGAGATAATTTTTGAAGTTACTTACAAACAGAATATTGGAATGTATCCTGAACCGTTTGTTCGTTATGAGTAAGCATAACAAACATGTCCTGAAAAGTGGAAGTCAATATCTTAAGTAGTTAAAAAATTATTCGCGAATATGTTTCGATACGAGCATATTAGTAAAGAAATTTTGCTTTGTTGAGTTCATTTTTGAAGTTACTTACAAACAGAATATTGGAATGTATCCTGAACCGTTTGTTCGTTATGAGTAAGCATAACAAACATGTCCTGAAAAGTGGAAGTCAATATCTTAAGTAGTTAAAAAATTATTCGCGAATATGTTTCGATACGAGCATAATAGTAACTAAATTTTGCTTTGTTGAGTTAATTTTTGAAGTTACTTACAAACAGAATATTGGAATATTTCCTAAACCGTTAAATCGTTATGAGTAAGCATAACAAACATGTTCTGAAAAGTTGAAGTCAATATCTTAAGTAGTTAAAAAATTATTCGGGAATATGTTTCGAGACGAGCATAATAGTAAGGAAATTTTGCTTTGTTGAGATAATTTTTGAAGTTACTTACAAACAGAATATTGGAATGTATCCTGAACCGTTTGTTCGTTATGAGTAAGCATAACAAACATGTCCTGAAAAGTGGAAGTCAATATCTTAAGTAGTTAAAAAATTATTCGCGAATATGTTTCGATACGAGCATATTAGTAAAGAAATTTTGCTTTGTTGAGTTCATTTTTGAAGTTACTTACAAACAGAATATTGGAATGTATCCTGAACCGTTTGTTCGTTATGAGTAAGCATAACAAACATGTCCTGAAAAGTGGAAGTCAATATCTTAAGTAGTTAAAAAATTATTCGAGAATATGTTTCGATACGAGCATAATAGTAACTAAATTTTGCTTTGTTGAGTTAATTTTTGAAGTTACTTACAAACAGAATATTGGAATGTATCCTGAACCGTTTGTTCGTTATGAGTAAGCATAACAAACATGTCCTGAAAAGTGGAAGTCAATATCTTAAGTAGTTAAAAAATTATTCGCGAATATGTTTTGATACGAGCATAATAGTAACGAAATTTTGCTTTGTTGAGTTAATTTTTGAAGTTACTTACAAACAGAATATTGGAATGTATCCTGAACCGTTTGTTCGTTATGAGTAAGCATAACAAACATGTCCTGAAAAGTGGAAGTCAATATCTTAAGTAGTTAAAAAATTATTCGCGAATATGTTTCGATACGAGCATAATAGTAAAGAAATTTTGCTTTGTTGAGTTAATTTTTGAAGTTACTTACAAACAGAATATTGGAATGTATCCTGAACCGTTTGTTCGTTATGAGTAAGCATAACAAATGTCCTGAAAAGTGGAAGTCAATATCTTAAGTAGTTAAAAAATTATTCGCGAATATGTTTCGATACGAGCATAATAGTAACTAAATTTTGCTTTGTTGAGATAATTTTTGAAGTTACTTACAAACAGAATATTGGAATGTATCCTGAACCGTTTGTTCGTTATGAGTAAGCATAACAAACATGTCCTGAAAAGTGGAAGTCAATATCTTAAGTAGTTAAAAAATTATTCGCGAATATGTTTCGATACGAGCATAATAGTAACTAAATTTTGCTTTGTTGAGTTAATTTTTGAAGTTACTTACAAACAGAATATTGGAATGTATCCTGAACCGTTTGTTCGTTATGAGTAAGCATAACAAACATGTCCTGAAAAGTGGAAGTCAATATCTTAAGTAGTTAAAAAATTATTCGCGAATATGTTTCGATACGAGCATATAAGTAAAGAAATTTTGCTTTGTTGAGTTCATTTTTGAAGTTACTTACAAACAGAATATTGGAATGTATCCTGAACCGTTTGTTCGTTATGAGTAAGCATAACAAACATGTCCTGAAAAGTGGAAGTCAATATCTTAAGTAGTTAAAAAATTATTCGCGAATATGTTTCGATACGAGCATAATAGTAACTAAATTTTGCTTTGTTGAGATAATTTTTGAAGTTACTTACAAACAAAATATTGGAATGTATCCTGAACTGTTTGTTCGTTATGAGTAAGCATAACAAACATGTCCTGAAAAGTGGAAGTCAATATCTTAAGTAGTTAAAAAATTATTCGCGAATATGTTTCGATACGAGCATAATAGTAACGAAATTTTGCTTTGTTGAGATAATTTTTGAAGTTACTTACAAACAGAATATTGGAATGTATCCTGAACCGTTTGTTCGTTATGAGTAAGCATAACAAACATGTCCTGAAAAGTGGAAGTCAATATCTTAAGTAGTTAAAAAATTATTCGCGAATATGTTTCGATACGAGCATAATAGTAACGAAATTTTGCTTTGTTGAGATAATTTTTGAAGTTACTTACAAACAGAATATTGGAATGTATCCTGAACCGTTTGTTCGTTATGAGTAAGCATAACAAACATGTCCTGAAAAGTGGAAGTCAATATCTTAAGTAGTTAAAAATTTATTCGCGAATATGTTTTGAGACGAGCATAATAGTAAGAAAATTTTGCTTTGTTGAGATAATTTTTAAAGTTACTTACATACAAAATATTGGAATATTTCCTAAACAGTTAAATCGTTATCAGTAAGCATAACAAACATGTTCTGAAAAGTTAAAGTCAATATCCTAAGTAGTTAAAAAATCATTCGCGAATATGTTTCGAGACGAGCATAATAGTAAGGAAATTTTGCTTTGTTGAGATAATTTTTGAAGTTACTTACAAACAGAATATTGGAATGTATCCTGAACCGTTTGTTCGTTATGAGTAAGCATAACAAACATGTCCTGAAAAGTGGAAGTCAATATCTTAAGTAGTTAAAAAATTATTCGCGAATATGTTTCGATACGAGCATAATAGTAACTAAATTTTGCTTTGTTGAGTTCATTTTTGAAGTTACTTACAAACAGAATATTGGAATGTATCCTGAACCGTTTGTTCGTTATGAGTAAGCATAACAAACATGTCCTGAAAAGTGGAAGTCAATATCTTAAGTAGTTAAAAAATTATTCGCGAATATGTTTCGATACGAGCATTAGTAAAGAAATTTTGCTTTGTTGAGATAATTTTTGAAGTTACTTACAAACAGAATATTGGAATGTATCCTGAACCGTTTGTTCGTTATGAGTAAGCATAACAAACATGTCCTAAAAAGTGGAAGTCAATATCTTAAGTAGTTAAAAAATTATTCGCGAATATGTTTCGATACGAGCATAATAGTAACGAAATTTTGCTTTGTTGAGATAATTTTTGAAGTTACTTACAAACAGAATATTGGAATGTATCCTGAACCGTTGGTTCGTTATGAGTAAGCATAACAAACATGTCCTGAAAAGTGGAAGTCAATATCTTAAGTAGTTAAAAAATTATTCGCGAATATGTTTCGATACGAGCATAATAGTAAAGAAATTTTGCTTTGTTGAGTTAATTTTTGAAGTTACTTACAAACAGAATATTGGAATGTATCCTGAACCGTTTGTTCGTTATGAGTAAGCATAACAAACATGTCCTGAAAAGTGGAAGTCAATATCTTAAGTAGTTAAAAAATTATTTGCGAATATGTTTCGATACGAGCATAATAGTAACTAAATTTTGCTTTGTTGAGTTCATTTTTGAAGTTACTTACAAACAGAATATTGGAATATTTCCTAAACCGTTAAATCGTTATGAGTAAGCATAACAAACATGTTCTGAAAAGTTGAAGTCAATATCTTAAGTAGTTAAAAAATTATTCGGGAATATGTTTCGAGACGAGCATAATAGTAAGGAAATTTTGCTTTGTTGAGTTCATTTTTGAAGTTACTTACAAACAGAATATTGGAATGTATCCTGAACCGTTTGTTCGTTATGAGTAAGCATAACAAACATGTCCTGAAAAGTTGAAGTCAATATCTTAAGTAGTTAAAAAGTTATTCCGGAATATGTTTCGAGACGAGCATAATAGTAAAGAAATTTTGCTTTGTTGAGTTCATTTTTGAAGTTACTTACAAACAGAATATTGGAATGTATCCTGAACCGTTTGTTCGTTATGAGTAAGCATAACAAACATGTCCTGAAAAGTGGAAGTCAATATCTTAAGTAGTTAAAAAATTATTCGCGAATATGTTTCGATACGAGCATATTAGTAAAGAAATTTTGCTTTGTTGAGATAATTTTTGAAGTTACTTACAAACAGAATATTGGAATGTATCCTGAACCGTTTGTTCGTTATGAGTAAGCATAACAAACATGTCCTGAAAAGTGGAAGTCAATATCTTAAGTAGTTAAAAAATTATTCGCGAATATGTTTCGAGACGAGCATAATAGTAAAGAAATTTTGCTTTGTTGAGATAATTTTTGAAGTTACTTACAAACAGAATATTGGAATGTATCCTGAACCGTTTGTTCGTTATGAGTAAGCATAACAAACATGTCCTGAAAAGTGGAAGTCAATATCTTAAGTAGTTAAAAAATTATTCGCGAATATGTTTCGATACGAGCATATTAGTAAAGAAATTTTGCTTTGTTGAGATAATTTTTGAAGTTACTTACAAACAGAATATTGGAATGTATCCTGAACCGTTTGTTCGTTATGAGTAAGCATAACAAACATGTCCTGAAAAGTGGAAGTCAATATCTTAAGTAGTTAAAAAATTATTCGCGAATATGTTTCGATACGAGCATATTAGTAAAGAAATTTTGCTTTGTTGAGTTAATTTTTGAAGTTACTTACAAACAGAATATTGGAATGTATCCTGAACCGTTTGTTCGTTATGAGTAAGCATAACAAACATGTCCTGAAAAGTGGAAGTCAATATCTTAAGTAGTTAAAAAATTATTCACGAATATGTTTCGATACGAGCATAATAGTAACGAAATTTTGCTTTGTTGAGTTAATTTTTGAAGTTACTTACAAACAGAATATTGGAATATTTCCTAAACCGTTAAATCGTTATGAGTAAGCATAACAAACATGTTCTGAAAAGTTGAAGTCAATATCTTAAGTAGTTAAAAAATTATTCGGGAATATGTTTCGAGACGAGCATAATAGTAAGGAAATTTTGCTTTGTTGAGATAATTTTTGAAGTTACTTACAAACAGAATATTGGAATGTATCCTGAACCGTTTGTTCGTTATGAGTAAGCATAACAAACATGTCCTGAAAAGTGGAAGTCAATATCTTAAGTAGTTAAAAAATTATTCGCGAATATGTTTCGATACGAGCATATTAGTAAAGAAATTTTGCTTTGTTGAGATAATTTTTGAAGTTACTTACAAACAGAATATTGAAATATTTCCTGAACCGTTTGTTCGTTATGAGTAAGCATAACAAACATGTCCTGAAAAGTTGAAGTCAATATCTTAATAAAGTATTTGTTGCGCATACCTATCAAATACAAAAAACACAGAGCTTGTCAAGTTGGCATTATGTTGGTGTAATAAAGCGACAGCAAGTGGGTCCGATCTATTAATGCCGAGTTATAAATGCATTGGCGAGATTATATTTAGACAGGCATTTTGCAAGCCACGTATATTACTTCAGGCATTCGGAAGGGTTCATGAGCGCCAACTTTGCTAATTGTTGTAGGAGCATTTTTCTATGAAAATGAGGTTTCCCAAAAATAATTAATAGTAATTGATTTTCTGAAATATTTATTTTATGCGTTTACTTCAAGTTTGACAAGTTCATTATTATTATTAACAGCAAAGTAACACATTTAAGAAATGTTTGTGAATTAAATATAAAAGGGGTACATGTATAACGACGACATTTTATAGCCAAAGCGGATACAAATTATAGCTTACGCCGATGACTTAGTCCTCTTAGCTAGAAATAAAACGAACTAAGAGCAAACGAGCAACTAAGATAAATGAAAAGAAAACGAAATTTAGAAATCAGGACACGATTCGAAAAATTTGAACTGATTATGGAGGATGGGACTCAATAAAAATTTGACAGGGTGGATAAATTTTACTATTTGGGAGTCACTTTATCAGACAATGAAGAAGAGGGAGCTGAGATACAAGAAAAAAATAGTAGGCTTAAGATGTTTGGCGGTATCAGGTCATGTATCTACTCAGGCCAAAGAATATCTCAAGGAATTAAAATTAAAATTAATGTCTACAAAACAACATAAGACCAATAGTAACGTACAGGGTGGAAAATTAATCAAAAAGAAGTGAAAGCATTACAGGTCTAGGGAAAGGAAGGTATTACGGAAGATATTTTGGGGGAAAAAAGAAAGAGATCGATGGGGTTGAAGAAGCAATGCGAAACTGGAGTAATTATATGGTCAACCTAAGTACTATAATTAATGTAGTAAAGACACAACGAATGAGGTGTCTGGGGGTGGCGGAGAAAAGAGCAACGAAACAAGTACTTGAGAGAGGAGTAATGGGAAAAAGGACGAGAGGAAAACCCCCTGAAGTAATGAGTTAAATAATGGAAGAAAAACTGACAAACAATGAAAAAGAATGGAGTAACCAATGTAAAAAAGCCATGGGCCAGCTTAGCCTGAAGAACTGAGTAGTAAAAAAATTACAATAAAAAATACTGCACTGTAGGCAAGTTTATTTTTTCTTAACTCAATGAGGAAACCCCGCACAAATATGCTGCAACTATCACCGCTGCATAGAATTTGTCTAATAGCGAATATTTTATCAGGTTTTATTGATATTTTTTGTTAACTGTTCGCTGGTAAAACTTAAGAATAGGTTAGTATCCACTTTGCATGCTAATGATAACCTTTTTTTGTATTAAATTAATTTGTATTTGTGTATTTACACGTTTTTTATATGTACTATGTACTTTATATTTACTTGTAATATTATATTATAATGTTATGTAGGTACACTACTTTCTTGTAAGTAGGGGTTAGCCCCCTGTTAGAAAGAATTAAATAAATAAATAAATAATATTATTTTTACAAAACTGAAGTTGATTTAGACTTAGTTACAAAAGTAATTACAATCAAAGTTACAATACAATACTAATTGCATAAGATTATGAAGACATAAAAAAGGGCCCAGAAATTAACACAAAAAAAACTGAATATGTGTATTGGGAGACAACAATAATTAGTACTAGATGATGGTAAATACTTTTAACCATGTAAAAATTGTAAGTATTTAGGATTGAGACAGATACAGAGTAGACATCTTACTTACTTACTTACCTCACTTAGCAAAATGTGACTTTTACATATTTTTTGGAAATGAAATAAATTTGCAGGACAGAAAGTTCTTGTATAAAAAGCAGTTTGATACTGTCATTAACGATTATTTTGTAAGCGTTTCGAAAAAAGATTGTTGGGAGGTTTAAGCAAGAAAAGCAAAGTGTATTATTAGTGAGAAGAACTCCTTTGTTTTTAACAAAATTAAATTAAAGTCTCCATAAATTAAGCTTGGCCTCTTGTAACAAGCGACATACCAATATGTTAAATGAAAATCTATAAACGTTTTTATTAGAGTTTTGGTCTCTTCTTGTTTAATTCATTTTTTAACCCACTGCTTAATTTTTCATTGTCATATTCTAACTTCTTCCAAGAAGGATTTTGTTGTTCAAGTAATGTTGATATTCACAATCTCACCCACTGTTGCGTGGTTATAACTACAAACAAATATTTGTAACGAGGCGCCTACACTATTCTCTACCTAATCGTTTTTTGTATCGAAGTGAACGGTTGACGAACCAAATTCTCGTAAAAAAACGGCTGTTATTTATAAGTTTACGGCTTCTAAATCGAAGCCAAAACGTAAGCTTAACGTTTGTAAAAATATTGATAAACAAAGTTCTAAATACTAAAGTTTGATCACATGATAGTTGTTTGTCTGCTAGACGCAACTGGTATTTGATCGTCGTGTTTTTCAATGTAATTTACTTAAAATTCCTCTCGTCATTTTGGCCATTATGTTTATCATGCTGAAGACTCTTGTTAAATGATTAGGAAAATTGAAGAACATAAAGATAAATCGCAATAAGCGAAATAGAACTGACTTTAAAGTTATTTTGTGCGGACTTGTATATTATTTTCAGTCTTAACCAGTGTTACCTGTAAGGAGAGCGCTAGTGCGCGCGCACAGCGTTTAAAAAATTAGCGCACAAAGATAATACATTCGCGCACAGTAATATTCAAATTCAAACATCGGTCTTAACTGTTGCAAAACTTCAACAGATCAAGTTGTGGTTTTCCAATCACCGGATTTTCTTTATATCAACATTTGTAAAACTCTAGTATTTGCTATAAATATTGTGAATTGCGTAAAATAATAGTTGTGAAGCTCAGGATATGATACAATTCCAGCAGCCTTAACCTAAATATATACAGTCAATATTAATTTTATTTTTCTCGGCGACTTTGACTTCATTAATGAACTTTTATTTCTCCACAAATAGATTTTTAAATTGTGTTCCTCCTTTGATCTCTCTGCGTTTACAAAACACTTTTCTTCCCACAAAAATCGGTTTAAATATTATGAGGCTTACGTCTTACAAGCTTTCTTGTGCAAAAGCTCAATAAAGTCAAAATGTATCGACGCTAATATCTTGAGAGAGTAAATGTTTAACAAATGTATTTAATTTTTTTGTGATCGTTTACTTAAAATTCTCTTCAGGAAACACAATTTTCGTTTCATTAACTTGACGATTTAAGATTAAGGAATACCAAATATCCTACGCAACCTGATTTGTGTTTAATCTGGGCCGGTGTTAGTAAAGGAAAGCGCCCAAGGGCCAAATTAACAGAGAAACCGTTAAGTGATTTAGGATGTAGGCCAAATGAACTTTTCGAAATTCAATAAGATTAGGCTGGACACGTTCCGTGCTGTGAATTTATATTTGTAAAGAATTAAGCAAACATGCTCGTGAAGTTTTGGGCCAGTTCCTAAGGGGTTTTCCTCAAAAGAACCAGCCTTTTTTTCGTAATTTTAACCACCTGAACATACAAAATTGTAATTCAAGATGTAAGTAACGTGTGTATTAAATTTAATTTCAATTTCTTTCGCTTGTGTATTTTTTTCTGTTTTTTTTTAAGATAAAAAGTGCCAAGTTTTTGCGTTAATTCTATTTTGCATAAAAATTTTCGAACCAAAATTTAAACTATGCTTGAATAATTGTTATTTAGAGTTCAATGAAGTCCTAAGCCAATTTTTTACTTTGAAAAGTTTTCCCGTGAAACAATTCAATGGCTGCAGCCCTTCCAAACTAGTAATATGACCTTTTAACCGCCTACCATAGTGCTAAATCTGCAAGCTCTTACGAGCTGCTACTAAAATATATTTGTACTTTTAAATGAGCTATGGGAATTTTCGAAAAATTAAGACACACACTGATACAGGCAATAAAGAAATTTACAGTGATATGACCAGCGTGGTCCCCTATCCTGTACTGCGACCTATTGGTCTATTGTACCCTCTGGTGATAGACCCTTAAAGAAGTCCTGTGTTCTTGAAAAACTCCAGGATTTTTTTAAGTGTGTTTTGCTTAACTCTTCTTAGTTGGCTTTTTCCATCCCTAGAAGTTTACGCCGATAGGGTGTGAATCCTTCACACTGGCATATTACGTGAAGAGGAGTTTCTTCTTCTTCACCACATCCTCTGCGTATATCGATCTCTGAGAGCCCTATTATGTAGAAGTGGTTGTTCAACCCACAGTGTCCTGTGACGAGTCCTGTGGCTGCTCTGAAGTCTACTCCGCTCATCCTGAGCATTTCTTCTGTTTTTCCTATAGAGACCATTGACAGGATAGCCTTGTCCTGCAACTTTTTTCAATGAACATTATGCCCTTGTATTAATACGTCATTAAGACACCGCTTGGCTGTTCTATAGGACGTACCAACTGCGGGTTCTGGTCCAAAGAAAGCGGTCTTACTAATCTTACTGCGGTCTTGCCAAACTTGACAGAGTACCTAACACGGACGTAGGTACTACTATAATAATTAATACAATCACATCAAAGAGATTAAAGTGGTATGGCCATCTAAGACAGATGCTAGAAGATCAATTACCAGCACAAGTATGGACGTGGCAACCACGTGTTACACGAAAAAGGGCCGGCCAAGAAAAAACTGGAAAAAGGAGTCGAGGAGACCATGGAGGATAGATGATTTCAAGAACAAGCTTGGCTCGACAGAAGAAGATAAAGATTAGGACGCGACAAACGGTTTTCAACTGTAAAAAATCGCAAATATGCTTCTAAATATTTCATGGGAGCCAATTTTTACAGTTTTCTTATCAATTGTTTCCCAAAAAACGTACAAAGAACAGATTGGTTTTTAAACTAATTCACATATAAAAACAATATTTTTTAGACATTTAGAACAATTTTTTAAACCACTTTCATATTAGTGTAATATTTAAATGAAAAAAGATCTGGTAAATGCACTAACGACGTTTTTAATAATCGATTTTGACTAAAACTAATATAAAACTCTATGAAACAAAGCACATTTTCCTTGATTACATAAAAAAATATTTTCACGTTGAATCAGACACCGAAGTTTATAAATTAACTATATTTTAAGTTGCCGCAACAGTCAAGTAGTATCTAATTTTTTACAAGCCGCGTTATAAATAGTCTTAAAGTAAACACGAGTAAATATAACGTGTTGTGCGTTGTTGAATATAGTTTTTACGGCCTTTTCTTGCAAAATTTCGGATTGAAAACCTCAGGGTTTTCCATAGCTTGATACATTCAAGCGTACGAGGAATTCTATTATAAGATTTTTGTGTGATAATCAAGAATTTGTCTCTATTTTACTAACTCTGTCTAGCCTGTTAGGTGTCTCTTGCCAAATAGGATATTTTTGTTTCAATGTGGCGGCCCGATCTCGCTGTTTTGCCGCAGTGGTGAGTGGTCAGTTAAGGAAACTTAAGTTAACGCGCCGGGTTCGCGAGTGGCTTAATTCGAAACGGTCAAAATGGGCTTTAAACAACACTTCACGTACTCCTAGCCTTTAAATATTGTTCTCCGAACACTCAGCCGAGAGCTAACAACAAACAACCATGAAACGATCGTTAAAATTTTGTAATTTCGCACAATAAATTTAAAAAAAAAATCGTGTGACTTTAAAGTATTTAAAAATATAACCGCTATGTAAATACGCTTACAATCTTTCGTTATGAATCATTTTGCACTGTGAGTATTTTTAAGTATATGCGCTTTAAAAGAAGAACAAAATCTATTGTGGCCATCTTCAATTAAAAAATAATAAAATATTGTCGTTTAAGTATCGGTCATGTGACGGAGATTTCGCATTTCTTAAAACCTACGCGAAATTTGCCACAGCATTTGCCAAGATTGCTACAACAGTTCAATTTTAGATCGTCACATATACGTTAACCATTTATTGTTTGATATCAAGGTACTAAAAAAGCAATTGTTAACGCGCGCCGAAGAACACTAAATCGCGTTGGATGTGCGCCAGAGTGTTGCAGAACTGAAATTAATATGAGAAAAGTGACAAGGACTTTATGGATGCGTTAAGAGTTTGGCACCGGTTGGAGTTATCGAATTCGCCTTTAATATTATAAAACCGTGAGCGAGGATGGCGGAATCGAGCTCGAAACGTAGGAGCAGTCGATTTTCAAGAACAGCTTCTGTAGAAAGTACAGATGAAGCAATGACGAAATCGATTAAGGACCGCAAGCCGAAGAAGCCGAAAGAAAGATGGCTCCTGACTAGAAAAACGTGGAGGTACATGGCGGATGCAGGAAAGAAACTCATACCAGACGGAGCCCACAACCGTCCTGAAGACATCCCGAAAATCGAGGCTTACTTCCAAGAAGTTTGCCGTCGCGAAGCGAGTTTCCTGCTGTGGAGGAAAAACTCGTATCCCGGTGCGTTAGGGTTTAGATCAACCAGAAAAGGAACGATCAAACGTAAAGGGGGAAGCTGCAGAAAAGCAACTTCCGTTGATGAAATACCGGCTAAAAGCGCAAGGCCGAAGGACTTACAACTCCCCGGTACTTCCGGAGGGCGCTTTGATATCCAAAAAATGAAACACGACTTCCTTAACAAACAATACTCACCGGGCAACTTGCAGGTTTTAACAGAAAACCAGATAGTCCCGGCTTTGGAGAGACAACACTCGACGGAAAAAGAGTTGTTGCATACTTTGGAGGAGTACTTAAGCCTCCCAGAAAAATCCCAACCATCAAGTTTCGGTTCACTGACACAACTGAACCACCAAGAACTAATCGACAAGCTGCAGCTTCATTTATCTACGGTGAGCAAGAGTGTATCGCATCCTTACATCCCCCCTCGTCGCTCTTCGGTGCATTTTGAAGGCGATCACGTACAGAAAAGTTTAGCGGAAACGTTAAGCAGGTACTTCAGCCAATCCCCGAATCGCGACAAAGTCATTTCCGATCTCCTCACCAACAGGAAAGCCTTGGAGAAACTGTATTTCGAGCTGAGAAAAACGAAAGGTTTTGGATGCAATCGCATGGGCACGAAAGGTCCCCAGATGCGGAGCTTCGGCACGGGATACGAATGGGACAAGCCGGGAAGAACGATACGCAAAAATTCCGATAGCTTGCTAGCGACACGTGCTCCCGTTATCTCGATCCAAAAAACAGCGCACACGATCACTTACCGTCAGTTAGGAACGCAAACGAATCCTCTACCGCCGGGCATGGCCGCAAAATTAGAGCAGGAATACAAGAAGGAACAAGCGGCGAAGGACAAGGAACGGGAGGAAGAGGAGAGGAGCTATAAAACGTCATCGCGGAGAAGGAGCAGCGTTGAAAACGACGATGTTTCTCAATCAGTAAGTGACACGATTAAACGTTATTTAAGAATGGCGCGTAAAAAGAGTGTTGACACGGGAAAACAAGCCGATCGTTTCAAGCGCGTGAACTATGACCGAAATTTGCGCAATATTAAAGCTAAGGGTGAAATAACTAAACCAGGTGACGACGACGGGTTAAGTAAAGGTTGCCAGACCAACGACGACTGGATCCTGCATTACAAGGATTTTAAATACGACGAGTCGTTCTCGGATCCTGACAGTTATGTGCAGAGTTCGCGTAATAGTATCGATGCGGGAGTTGTCGAAGAACATGACAAGTCGACTACCTCCTCTCCTAGTTTCCTCCAAAGTAGCCAGTCCTTTTTGTCCCATCTCCTGCACGGTAAACATCATCATGATAAGTCGATTCCTTCCGCAGCTACTGCGGCCGGAGCCATGCAGAAATCCAAATCGTCTTCGAGTGTTATGCACCATGGTAGCAGGCTCGTTGCCAAGAAGATCTTTAGGTCGAGGTCAAAGAGTCAGTCGAGAGTATCCATACATTCCAGTTGGACTCCTCAGGTTTGTAACACTAAATAATATTATTAACCTTCTTTAATAAGAATAAGGTGTGTGATGGTAGGTACTTCTTTTTTAACTAAGAAAATACTGTACTAAATTATACTTTTTAAACTATTTATTGTATATTTTACCGCTAAAGCGTTTAATTCGTTATTATACGAAACAACTGTTGTTTCATAGAATAGCTATTACATGAAAAAGTTCAGTATTTTATATTTTAATCTGACGCTCATTCATTTAGTCAGTAATAAAGGATAGATAGAGGGTGTGGTTAAAGGCTGGTTTAAGCTTGAGAAATTATGTAAAGAAGCTAATGGTTTGTTTTCTATTAAAAAAGCTTTCGGCAAACTTTATATTTACCCTCATTTGTTGTTTTGTGAGCCCATCACTACATACAGGGTGCACCACGGCCCTGAGATTCTTCGATAGCTGCTTTATTAGTAAAACTATCAAAAAATATTAAAAACAAATATTGTGCGAACCTATTTTCTACATAACCTAAAACTATTTTTAAATACACAGGGTGTTTTGTTTGAGCGGCACATATAAAAATGTGATTTTTTAAATAGAACATCCTGTATATGTATTATTACATTTTTGGATTCCCCTTTGGGTGTATTTAAAAAAATGTTAACCATTATATGGACCTAAAGCTAATCGTTTTTATGTTATATATATTTTTATAAAAATTTTGAACGATGCAGCACTTTCAAAAACTTTTTACATTCAGAAACTTTGAAAGCTCAGTGAAAATTCGTCTGGAAATTAGATTCGCAATAGATTCACAAACATTTTGCACTAGTTAAACTTTTGAAATATTATACAAGGTGTTCACTACGCCCGGTCCAATTCGGTAAATTTTAAATATCAAGTAATTTTTATAAAATACAACATCCTGTATATTTTTACATTTTCTTGTAGAGAATTTAATTGTCATTCGAAATTATTAAGCATGTCCTATACCTAAAGTTGATATTTTTCGAGCTATCTCGTAGTATTAGTATTACTAAGGCAATTGAAAAATTCTAAATTCGGCCAAGAGGTAAGCCGTAATTTTACAAAGAATTTTGAAACAAAAGAACAGAAAGAGCTGCAACTTTAATTTGCTTTAGAGCCCAAAATTGTGTTATTTTGTATGTAATTACCCTGTAAATTTTAATACAATTTTCTGTTTTTTTTAACTCTTAGAATCTCATGTAATTTTTCTTTTTAATTTTATGTTTCAAGGCCCACTCAACAGTTTAAATATAGCAGTTAATATAGATAAAAATGCACTAGTTTTAAATCTTTAAAGACCCTTGAATTATTTTTTTACAAGATTTCAATTCTTTTAATTAGTTGATTATTATGAAAGATGGGTTAGTCCATTAATCTTTGTTTCAAGATTTTTAGGGCTTTGCGTTTTAAATACCTGTAAATGTATTAAGTAAGTAATTATTTGTTCACTGAACCAATATCTTTGCTCATGGGCGAAACATAATCTTATACCATTTTCATAATTATTGAATATGTATATATATAAAAGCTATTTTGCAGGCCGTTTAAGCTCAGAGCTTGGTAATGTTCTTCCACACTCGTCTCTCTTTCGTTGTCTTCCTCCAATTCATTATGTTTTTCTCTTAGTTCTACCTCCACAGCTTCTCTCCATCTTTTTCCGGGTCTTCCTCTTTTTTTTTCTTGTATGCAGGCTCATTCCACGCCATCTCTTTTATTATTCTGCTGTTCTCCCTTCTCTCAATATGCCCTAGCCATTGTATTCTTCTGGCATTTATTACTTTGTCTATGGTTGCTTCTTTGAAAATTGTATATACCAACTCGTTCGTTCTTCTTATATATCCCTCATCTGTTCACTTTCCTCGCACTATTCTCCTAATTATATTTCTTTCCCATCTTCTTAGAGCTTCCTTTGCATTTTTGTTTAGTACCCAGGTCTCACACCCATATATCGCTGTAGGTCTTAGTATTGTTTTATACAAACGTAGTTTGTTGCTCCTAGATAACTGTTTTGCTCTTATTAGGTTATTTAAAGCTCCTGCACTTTTGTTGGCTTTCAGAATTCTCATGTTTGTCTTTTTCTTTTTCCATTCTGTTTGTGAGAAGTGTCCCCAAGTACACAAATTCATTTACTTCCTTAAGTTCCCCTACCAGTAGCCCGTCTTCTGTTGTTTGTTGTCATATTCTCGTTAGCGTGGTCTTATCTTCGTTTATCCTTAATCCTATTTTTTGTGCTGCTTCTGCCATTCTGCCTGAGATCTCTCCCAGTTCCTTCAAAGTTCTTGCCAGTATAGCTACATCATCGGCATAACTTATGAGTTGGTGAATTGTGCTTACTGTTAGTATTGTTCCCTCTATGCTTAGTCTACGTCTCTTATTTTTTTTTTTTTTTTGCAGAAATACCTTAAATATGAGGCCTGATAATGGGTCTCCCTGTCTAAGCCCTGTTCCTCTCTCAAATTCTTCCATTGTTTCCCCCTTGATCTGAATACTGCTTGATGTCCCTTCCAATGTCATTTTGAGCAATTTGATAAGTTTGCCTGGTATTTTGAACTCCTTCAGAATTTGGCGCATTCTGGGTCTATTTACCGAGTCATGCGCTTTACTGAAGTCGACGAACAGTACTGCAAGTGGGATGTTGTGGTCATAACACGTTCTTATTTCCTTCATTGTGAATATTTGGTCCGTGGTACTTCTTTCTTTTCTAAATCCTCCCTGTTATTCTTCAATCCGATTGAATATGTAAAAATCATTAAATAATAAAAACTCAAATTTAAATTTCACTTGGATTACGCTGTTTTAATCTGGCTTTGCTTACAAATAAGAACAAGGAACTAAATACTATTGATTAATTTCGATATGTATGTAATTTTTGCAAACTATATTATGCTTAAAAGTTCTTTTATAAAGTTGTGGATGTTGGAATTAAACGGCGAATTAAATTGTAAAATGCCACGGTTTTATTCCTTAGCTAACCCAGGTCTAATTAGATTACGAGAAATGGACTAGAATCACTAGAACCATTTTCATTGTAAAGGATTATGTAATGTTATTTACTAACGAATTTTAATTGGTCAAAATATGTGGATAATTCAAAATAAAAGCTGTGAATTGTCTACAAATAAAAGTTTCATAAATTATATGTAAAAAATTTAAGGTCTTAATTTTTTCCAAAAATGGACTTACCATGTTTGTGAGTGCACTCAACTGTCTTTTGGTGATTAGTTAGGCCGGTGTCCGTGGGGGCTTTGAAAAAATCCGAACGCTCACCCGTATTCGTGTCACGCTTCGTTCAAAAAATATAAATAAATCTACGGCACCTATAAATACCCTGTATTTCGTATACAAAACCTGCACAATATCATTGTGTTCTAATTCTTTCGCAATTTTAAATAACCTTTCCTGGTTCGGACCCATATGGCAACATTCTATAAATAATCCGACTGAGATAAATTTAGTCCACTCGCTGAAAAATGCGAGTTTCTTAACAACTTTTCATTTCTCATTTCCACTGTGTATACAAATAAATAATTTATAACTACCACCGTCGGTCTGAACAACTTTCATAAAACATCTAAACTGCACGTCATCACTCTGTGACGCAATTCCGACTGAATTTATTAAAATATGTGGCTGCAAGGATCATATTTAATCAAAAATGTATGTGGGGCACGCCTTCTCGCACTCAGCTACAGTTATTTTTGTGTTATCGTTGCAAGATGTTGTTGATAACGGAGCTGCTATGCTAAAAACTGTTTATTATTTTGTGTATCGTACGGTTTCGTTTACTAATTTGACGTCTGGAAGTTTGCATAGAACAGAATCAGTAATTTCGGTATTGGTAACAGATAAATCATGTGCATGTACATAAAATAGGAGAAAATAAATACGCCAACGATATTTCCAAACTAATAAAAAATGCGTGCTGTTGGATCGTTATAATTTTTACATAAAATTAAGACACGAACCTTGTATTTCCTTCATGGGTTAGGCCAGTGGTTTTCAACCCGTTATTAGAAGCGTAGCAAAATGTCGTCGCTGCAGCTATTCTGTTATTTAGATCTTCTCCCAATTTACCAAATAGCATACTTTACGAACATGCTGGTGCACAGATCCATCCCACACGCTAGGATAAAAAGATTGAAACCAAACCCATACAATTTCAGTAGAATTAGAACAAAAATATTGCAAGATAATATATCTCAAAGTAAATTGTGCGGCAAAGGTTTTGGTAGTACGTGGTTTTCACAAAAAACTTCATACACTCAGTCTACTAAACGTCAAGAACAATCTCAACCACTAATCTTTTAAAAACGTTGAGAACTTCTCGTACAAAAGTTATAAAGATATTTGAACGCGCGATTAAATTCTGAAACTAATAGGTCTCGGTTGTTATAAGCCTCTACATAATATTGACAAAGACGTTTTATAAGATTAAAGGCAATATCAATTATTTAACTTGATTTCTAAAATGAGAAATTAATTTCAGTTGAAATGACTTGTGAATAAACTTGAAAGGCAATTGTGAGTAAGGTATTTTATGAATGAGAAAGCCAAACGTTGATCAGTTATTTTTTGTTGAGTATTAAAATGTGTTATTTTTGGCTTGATACCTTTTTCCCTAAATCTATAAATATCTGCAATCTGTGTTGTGCTTATTCAGTAAATTTTGATACGAAAGTTGTAAGACAATATACCAATATATATACCAAATTACATTATTATTATATTATTATTATAATAGAATAAATTTTTGAGTTAAAAATAAGCGAATTATTTATATAAGACAATATTATTTCTTTATGTAATATTTCAGGAGTTGGAAAATCGACAACAATGGATTTTATTACTCTATAGCCCAATAACTTAAACAAAATTTCTCTGTTGTCGTGCAGTTGTCATTTTACGAGGTGTTCAAATTTAAATAATTGTTTTTTTTCCATAATAAGTGTACCATTAAATTATTTTGTACACCTGGATATTTTTTATTATGAGCGACCTCCGTATTTCCCAAGATTATAGTGTTTCGGGCTGTTCTCTAAAACCGTTAATGAAAATTTCAAAAAATTTGCACAGGCCTACTCACAGAGAACGCGTGCATCGAAAAGTGATGAATTTTAAATTATTTTGTACACCTGGATATGTTTTATTATGAGCGACCTCTGTATTTCCCAAGATTATAGTTTTTAGGTCTGTTCTCTAAAACCATTAATGAAAATTTCAAAAAAAAATGCACAGGCCTACTCACAGAGAACGCGTGCATCGAAAAGTGACGAATTTTAAATTATTTTGTACACCTAGATATTTTTTATTATCAGCGACCTCTGTATTTCCCAAGATTATAGTTTTTCGGGCGGTTCTCTGAAACCGTTACAGATTATTTCAATAAATTTGCACAGGCCTACTCACAGAGAACGCGTGCATCGAAAAGTGACGAATTTTAAATTATTTTGTATACACCTGGATATGTTTTATTACGAGCGACCTCTGTATTTCCCAGGATTATAGTTTTTCGGGCGGTTGTCTGAAACCGTTTATGACAATTTCAAAAAGTTTGCACAGGCCTACTCACAGAGAACGCGTGCATCGAAAAGTGATGAATTTTAAATTATTTTGTACACCTGGATATGTTTTATTATGAGCGACCTCTGTATTTCCCAAGATTATAGTTTTTAGGGCGGTTCTCTAAAACCATTAATGAAAATTTCAAAAAAAATGCACAGGCCTACTCACAGAGAACGCGTGCATCGAAAAGTGACGAATTTTAAATTATTTTGTATACACCTGGATATGTTTTATTACGAGCGACCTCTGTATTTCCCAGGATTATAGTTTTTCGGGCGGTTCTCTGAAACCGTTACAGATTATTTCAATAAATTTGCACAGGCCTACTCACAGAGAACGCGTGCATCGAAAAGTGACGAATTTTAAATTATTTTGTATACACCTGGATATGTTTTATTACGAGCGACCTCTGTATTTCCCAGGATTATAGTTTTTCGGGCGGTTGTCTGAAACCGTTTATGACAATTTCAAAAAGTTTGCACAGGCCTACTCACAGAGAACTCGTGCATCGAAAAGTTTCAGTCCTGTATAAATTAGAGAATTTTCAGTGTAATTTCGTGTCTCGAATGGCAATTTAAAGTCTTCACAGTTTCTAGTCGGATAATTATGAATATCAGAGTTTTCGGTCATATATTTTAACAAAGAATTTGGAACCAGGTTATTTATAATCTTGAAAATGAAAATAATCGTATTAAAAATTATCCGTTGTTTAATACTAAGCCACTGTAGAGAATCTGGCATTAGAGTAATTTTGATGTATCTGGTACAGTGTAAAATAATTCTCATAGCCCTTTTTGCAATTTTTGAAACCGGTCTAAATCATTAGTATTCGCTAGAAATAAAATACTAGACCAGTATTCGAAATGGGGTGCTATGATACTTTTGTATATGAAAATTTTAGTAAGGACTGGAAGTTTAGGTACTGCTTAATCTATCAAAAAAACCTATGTATTTAGAAACCTTCCTAACCATATAATCAGTATTAATTTTAAAATTAAGCTTATCGTCTATTATTATACCTAAAGATTTAATTTTTCTAACTCTATTTAATACTACACCTTCCAATTCTATTGCTTGGCTGATTAAGCACATTCTTATTGTTTATCACTAAGTTGTTTTGTTGAAAAAAAAAAAAAAATTTCAAGGGTTTTCCAAATTCTCAGGAAGTAATTTAAGAGCATATTTCATCTTGGCTTATGACAAAGCGTTGTGTATGCCTAATCTGCATTAATTTTACAGGGAAGCTGTGTGTGGAGCAACGTAACAGGTCGACAAGTTGTTTTGGAAGACACAACTTTATTACAGCTTAGTGACGTCGAGCGGAAGATCTTACAGAAGGTGGCTTTGGCTAAACTTCAAGCTCTTAACCTGGGAGTCAGCGTGAAAGTTCCAACAGGTAAAAGCATTTTGATGATATCAAACTACGGTTTAAGTGTAGCACAATGAGTTTAATTTATTAATATCTATTTGAAGTATCCTTTAGTGTGTTTTATTAAGTATTAAATTGCATTTAATCGCGAAATACTTATACAAGAATATATTTTTGTTAGATATTAGTTCCTTAAGTAAGAATCATTTCTAGAAGTGTTCAATTTTAGGGTTAACTTGATAGATATTTATTGAAGCAAAAAAAAACTCTGTGCCTTGGCTCAGAGAAGTTCTGTCTTAATAAACTGCACGCACACTTGAAATACCATGAAGCAATAATAAATGTTTTAAAAAGAAATTTTTAATAGTTAAAAAAATGTGTAATAATAAAGAATTATTATTACACAACTAGAGATCTTTGAGTTTCGACAACGTACTCAATTGGATGTCAAAATGACATTGAAGGAATACACAAAGTATTTTACGATTAGAGCTAAACACAGAGTTACCACATTGAATTTTTTAACATTGGCGTACCTTTATAATCCAGCGCGCCCGCTAGAGTGTTTTGCTTTAAGGCTCAATCTTAAAGCCATCGTGCTCTTTGGGGGTCGTAGCTGGGTATCGTAGAATTTACTAAAATAATAATCAAATTACTTGAGGAGCAGATTTATTAATGGAAACCATAATGACAACTGAAACACTTGAAAAATCTTACATTAACTTTAATTGAACATTACTGAACATTACCGGACCAGGGTATCGCGGCCATCTCGGTTGTGAATGTAACGATGACTCCCCGTTAGAAAAGATTATTACCAAAATACCCTGGCTTAGCAACGTGACTTTTAGAACAGCATAGTGCATAATGAACAGAATTCGCTTATTGTGCGATTACAACATAGGATGTGCGAATACTGTTGAGTTTGCAGTCTGAAACATAATACTTTTAAACTGTATCCCATCAATTTAAATATTATTTAGATAAAATACTAGCGTAACAATATATAATTTAACAATCTCTTACGAAAACTGTTTTATTAAAAGAGCAAAGTTTATATCAATCAGAGCAGACTTTGAAAATATTATTAAACAATAATGAGAGAAAAATAGAATGGAAAGAGAAGTTTTTTAGACATTATTAAGGATTTAAATAACGTAAAAATTTAAAACAAAAACACATATTAAACAAAACTATTTTGTAGGAAAGTTTTCAAAGTACTTTCATTAAATTGTATAATATATTACTTATATTTTTTAATGACATCATGTAAAAAAATTAAAGTAGTCTTCGATAAATAACGTAGAGATAATAAACAGAATTATGAATCAAATAAAAATAAGGTAAAGTTTTTGAAACACTTCATTTTTTAAATTGCATATCTTGATTGGTTTTGTAGTGTTATAAAAATCATCCCCTACTTTTTAATAGACTATTTAAAAACTTATGATATACTCTCACGCGAAATATAAGTAACAGAGCTCCATCTTTTTAAATAAATAAGTTACAGGATCGGGGATTTCTAACTTCGACACCCTGTATATGTTCTGTAAAAATTTGATTGCCAATATTTTCTTACATTACCCACTTTGACGGTCAAACAGGAGTTTATAAAACTTAACACATAAAAAATCGGATTGGTAAGTTGCCCGTCTGCAATTTGTCTTAAAAGTCAAGGTTTAAACAACAATAAAACCAAAATACTCAGATCATTACGTACAAAATAGAACAACGTGTTGTTTTACGCCATCAGCGACAAAACATTCGCATTATAAATAGCTCGGTAAGTTATTTGATAGTCCAACGCGCACAACAAAATCATTTGTAAGAATTGATATCGATAATCCATTAAATTTCGACCAATTTAAATATTTATGTGTTGAATTAAGAAGAAAACTTATCTCTAATCTTAAGCAATATCAAAGAATCTATCGTAGACGAGACGAGAGTCTGACAATAGTCTAGAAATTCTTGAAGCAAAGATCGGAGAAACAAGTTAATAGATTTTTAGCTAAAACTATTATTATTAAAAATCATAGCGTTGTTTACCCGAAGGTGTTAAAGTACGTTACAAAATCAACCAGTTTCATAAATAAACTCTGTTCACTCTCTTCTGTTCCTTGTTTTCCTCATACCCTCACTTCAGGTCATTCCTCTATCCTTCAGACATTCAGCCACCACTTGATTCCATGCTTTCCTAGGTCTTCCTCTTTGTCTTTTGTGTGTTAATTTGGCTAGTCATATTCTTTTCGTTTGTCTTCCATCCTCCATCTTTACTAGATACCCAAACCACTTCAGATGTTTTTTTATGTTTTCCAAAACTGGTTTAACATTGAGTTCTGCTCTAATTGTCTCATTTCGTATTTTATCTCTTCGGGTATTACCTTTGACGCCTCTTAAATAATTCATTTCTAGTGCCTGTATTTTACTGTTCATTCGGCTGCTTAACACCCAGCTTTCGTATCCGTATGTCAGAATTGGTTTGTATATTGTGTTGTACACTGCCATTTTCGTTTTCTTCGGTATTTGTTTTTTCCTTATGAACGTGTTATTAAGTGTGTAGAAGAGTTTAGTTATATTCCTGATTCTGTTGTTGATTTCAGCCTCTTCCTTTCCATCCTTTTGTATATTTACTCCCAGATACTTGAATGTTTCTATTGGCTCTGCCTCTTTTTCATCTAGTTTTATTGTTATGCTTGATTCTCTCTTCCCAATTGTCATTACTTTGGTTTTAGCGACATTTATCTTCATGTTTTTCTTTTCTAATGGTGTCTTCCAGATGTCTAAATTTATTTGTAGTTCTTTTTCGTTCTTTGCGTAGATCATCAAATCGTCGGCAAAAGCACATTCCACTATTTCCACCATTTGCATTTTCTATACCCTCCTTGTAATTTCTTTGTTTTGCCCTTAGTTTCTTTTATTACGTCATCCAGAACTAAATTGAACAGACTTGGGCTCAGTAATACCCCTTGTCTTAATCCTTAAAGTTAGTACACTGTATTTTCAAAAATACATGGAAATTCAACCCGTAACTTTCTCAGTCGTTAAGGAGGAAGGTTGCTTATATTTTTACATTTATCTTGCATTTCTTCACGTGCCCTGCGTTTATGGCAAACTAAAATCGTTTCACTTCTACTTAATAGCTTGAAAAATAAATTTGATTGGGTACAGAATTACAGTAATTGTATTTTAAACCATTTGACGTCATTCTGCATGAAATTGTTCAGCAAACAATGGGCATTTTCATATTTCTTTAAATTACGGTCATCATACAATCGCAAAAAACAAAGTTTTTTTTATTGCAAAACATACAATAATCATCCGATCGAAGTTGAAGCACTTGTACAGTATCATATCATATTTTAGCAGACAGATATATTTTCATCAACTTTCAGTTAATAAAAACTGAATCTTATCAAACAGTAAATTGTTATTTGCAAGCTTAAAAATCAAATAAAAAGCTCCTAATATAAGAAGCCACAAAAAAAGTTTTAAAACTGTTGAAAGCCAAAAACAATTTATTATCCGCTTCGATAATCCCCAATATTTGATTTTAAGTGAATGTTCGCTGCCAGATGATACTGTATTGATTGCTCCACGACTACACAGACAGTTATAAAGCAACAAAATATTATTATATTCTAATTTAGTACCCCACCTGTTTGCTTAGTACGTAATAATCTGTAAATAACTCTAATAAAATGTCTTGAAGGCGCACAGAATGTGTATAAAGCTAAACTGAAAATAATTTTCAGACGGTTGACTGTGGTTATGTGTTGAAGTTTGTTGTGCGGTAATGTAAAGAAATTAAGGCCTTTATTAATAGCTAATTAAATCGGCTGAAAAATTAGTTTCAAACAAAGCACTGTCGAGCCAAATGAGGCTAAGATTATTTTTTTAAAGGGTTCCTGTTAAAATTTGAAGAAAAATTAAAACAGAGCATTAAAAAAACCCAAACCCGATTTTTTCTGCTTTGCAAAAGAACTTAAATAACAACTATTAAAGCATTCGAAGTCGCTTTGTACATTGACGGGATGAATACAATTTCTGTAAACCCTGATTTTCTTTTAACCATCAAAATTATATTTTTATACACTTCGAACTTTTTTCAAAGTTTCTGTGAGCTGTTAAAAATTGATTTAGGTAATTTTTAAACAAATTTAAAAAGAATACGCATTTATTATAGTGTCTCTAAAATTTCTAGTAAATATACAGACTATTGCAAAACTTATGAATTTTTGTCAAAGAAAAATGCAAAGCTTTTTTTAAACTTTTTTCAAAATTGCAGACCTGTAAAACCTAGTGTCTCTGTATAGTTCTGGGATGGCTTTAGTTACTCTACTAAATACTTATGTTTGTATTTTGTAATGCTTTCCATAATTCCTGGACAGGCACGCTATCGTAGGCTTTTGTGAGATCTATGAAAATTAAATGGAGATCTCTTCCTGTACTTATTTTCTTCTCTATTATTTGTTTTAGACAGAATAGGTTGTCCATATATGATCGGCTTGCACGAAAACCACTTTGTTCCTCTGCTTCTAATGTCTCATATTCCGCTTTTTAAAAAATACATTTCTTTAAAAAAAAACCTTTTTCATATTCAGTGAAGTTTAGCCATTGTTTGTAACAGGAAAAAAGAGTGAATTCATTATGAGGGTTTCGTCTTAATTGTTGGAAATGTAATTTTTAAAATTTAAGGTTTAGTTTCATTTATTAAATATACTGTTAACTATTAAACTTACAAATATTTACGCAATTTTAGTTTTTACCTCAAACGAAATATTTGTTTACCTTTGTGATTATTTTTCTTCGAGTCTTGTTATTTTATCGGTAATTTGAGGTTATTAAAATATTGTTGTTGTTAGCGGTGCCCATGATTTAGACGTTTTATTTTAGTGTGTTTGCTTGGATTCACAACAAAATGAGTCACCGACCGCGTATGACCACATGATGCGTCTCGTTTTCATTTATTAACAGTATTTTTAATTTCACGCGCCGCTAGTAACGACGCCTACCTTATATGTGTACGCGTGTACCGCAAACCAAGTTCAAAATCACGTAACATGCCCATATTCACGTATACAAGACTTCAAAAAATTAAGGCTGGGAGTTAAATTGCTTATTCATTATCTCTTAATGGTACTTGTAGATTGTAGAATCAAAAACTTGGTAGACAAACGTATCAATGATTTTGTCGTTTAAAGTCTGTTGCAAAATTATTGGAAAAATATTTTAAACTTAAATAAATAAGCAAATCATAATTATAATAATTAATCAGATCTTCAAGCCGAGCTGGCCCATGGCTTTAAGTCCTTTTCAACTGCCTCTATCCACTTTGTCCGGGGGCTACTCGTTATTTTTCCCGTTACTCCTTCCTCCAGTACATGTTTTGTAACTCTCTTCTCAAGCTTTCCTCCATCGTTTGGGCATAATTTTCTTCTCCCATACGTCTACAATAATTTTATAAAACTCTTCTTCCATTCTGTTTCCGAACATATTAAGCATTTCCGCTCCAATTCTGCTTGGAGCTTTATTATTTTTCAGTGCTTTAATAACCTGTCCGATTTCTTCTCTAATTGGTGGCTCGCCCCCTACACTTTTTGTTTTCTCTTCTCCTTTTTCCTGTCGCGGCTCCTCTTCTGCTTCTACTTTTTTTTCTTCCCTGAATACATCCTCAAAATGTTCAACCCATCTTTGTAAACCTTCTTTCGCTCACCCTTGTTTGTTTCTACTGAAAAGTGTTTTCTGGCTACGATCCCTTCTTTGGTTTTCATACCGTAATAAGTAGTAGTAATAAAAGGAAAAGAGACAAGGAAGAGAAAAACAAAGAAGACAGCATATCCAGAACGTACAAACTAGTAATCAGATCACCATATCAAGCAAAAACCAAAGGTTTACTGGAAGAGAAACAAATGGATGAATTAAAAAGTAATTAAACAAATGGTGGAAGAAGTGAAAAAGATAAGGGAAGAACAAAAAGCATTTGGAAAGGAATTTATTGCAACAAAAAAAAACGAACAGCTTAGAAAAAAGATGCTCAGCTTAGAAAACAGAATAGAAGAAACAGAAAAAAAAAGAGAAGAAATATAACATTTTGACAAAGGAAGCAAAATTTGATAAAAGTAACGGGACAGCAGGTATGGAAGAATTTTTAGATCAAAATTTAGGAGTCAAAGTACATATCACACAGATGTATGAGGTGGGTCAAAAATATGAAAAAAGTATGACAATAGCAACGATAAGTAAATGAGAGGACAAAATAAGATAATGCAGCATAAGAGCAGATTAAAAGGTCAAAACCTTTACATAGACAATGCCCTAACAGTAAAAGAAAGAAAAATACAAAAAAAAATTAGAGAAGAGACAGAAACGGAAAAAAAAGGTAAAAAAGTCAGAGTAGCTTATCAAAAACTAATCGTAGATGATAACATCTGGCTATGGAATAAAGAGAAAGAGGAGCTACAGCAAAAAATAGACCCAAAAATTAAGAACGGAAAACAAGTTACGGAAAAAAGGCACGAAAACGGACATGAATAAGGAAAACCAGATAGCAATCAAAGCACGAGATATTAAAAATGATAAAAAATAGAGAGAAGAAAGACAAAATAAGAATAGGTACTTGGAGTACCAGAAGCATAAAAAAAAGAAGATGAAGAATCATGGAAAAAAGTCAGCACAACACAACTCAACAGTCCTACACCAAACAGTAGACTAAATAAAATTCCCTTGTCTGTTTTCTCACATAGTTACTTTCCATAATAAGTAAATACTAAACATTTATTTTAATATCTAAAAAAGTGCTTAATACTCAGAATATTAGGAGCACCAACAAGTAATCAAATATTTTATTATGTAATAAAAAGTCCTGCAGCAAAGTTTTTACTTATAAATCGAGTACATAATTGCTATTATTATCAACGACACTTTGTCGTCTTTTTTTGCAGGATCAATACCTCTTTGGAGATGACACTGTAAGATTATTGCATTAACATACTACAGTATTTTGCAAACATTTGCGCGCGCTCGCACACAAACATGACATACACACACTTGTACAGACAGAACCATATTTTAAAACTAAGTTGTTCCATTATACAAAAGCGGTCTGTATTCTTTGGTTTCATAATTTCCTTTATACAATTTTTACTTACATTCTGACAACATCTAAGGATTTGGTGCTCATTGAAAAATATATTTTTAGTTTTAGACATTAAAAACACTTCACTGAATATGAAGTAGATATTTATGTTCTCCTAAAAATACACCCTTTGGAATAAAAAGTTTACAAGTAAATCAATACAACGATATATTTATGACAACTAAAAATCGCAAGAAATAACAGATTCTCAACAAAGCAACTATATAGATAGTAAAATACTAGTTAGAAAAATAGAAGTATTTTGTTTTTGATGTATTGTTATGATATCAAAGAGTTTGTTTTAAAATAAATATCGGTTTATAAATTCTTTGTATTAATGCATTTTTATTTTATTTCAGAAACTACAGCTAGTGTACCGCAAAAACCGAAGAGGAGAGCATATCTTCTGAAAAGAAAAGCATTAACCACAGGCTTCTTTGATGCAGGACGCAAAGATAGTGAAAAGGAAAAAGGTAAGATGTTATTTAGAGCTTCATGCAAGCACCCTTATTTTTTTAATTGTCTTTTGACTCTGTAATGTCTATATCAGGGGTTCTTAACCAGGGGTTCATGGATGTACGTGAAACTTCTACAGGGGGTACGTGTCAAATACAATGTCCAGAACAAATATATTGATGGAAAGCAAGAATCAATAATTTTTGCACTAAATAGTTTTACATTATGTGTATTATGCATACAACACCCCGTGTAAGATACAGGATACAATAACTACAAAATTATTAAAACTATGGTTCTAAAATTATTTGGACATGTTTAGCTAACATAGTCGAAGCAGTTTTTGTCAATTTTAGCAAAAGACGCCCAAACGTCGGTACCTCTTTTGCAATATATACCGCATTATATAAATTATAACATTAATACCGTAAGACAGGTGTTCTACCAGGGGCCAATGGACCCCCAAGGGGGACGTAAAGCTTCTCCGGGAAAATTTATTGGAGGAAAGCAATGATCAACATTTTTTGCACTAAATATTTTTAACGCTGTAGGTATGTTATATTCATAAATAATAAAGTTCTTTTGAAATGGTCTAATTGACAAGGGGTACATGACGCTTCACATGGAGGTCCAGGGGTACATTGATGGAAACTGGTTCAGAACTGCTGGTCTATATCAACACTCATTTCATTTCGTATATCTTTGGTTCGCTTCGCATTTAAAATTGTGTTACTGTCATAGTGAAAAGGCTGACTTGGTCCACGTTAAACGATGTATTATGTTTTAGTTGTATTTATTGTCAGTCCCTATTAAAAATTGAGATGGAGGAACGGGAGTCCGTTTTTCCATAACTCTTATAGTTACCGAGATTCCCTATGAAAACATCGAAATTTGCCCACCCTGAACAATGCACAAATTTACGTATATCCGAGTATGCTCATTCATAAGTAGCAATAAAATGTTGAAAAGCGACAGTTAAGAGACAAATTTAATTCTATTTGCCGCGAAGGGACAAGAATGCGGACAATAAGAAAATAGTTTCGCGCAAAGCGCCTGTCAAACCAAAATAAATCCAGTCTAAATGCAACGTTGGCAACACTACACCCAATTTTTTCGCCATTTGATCTGCGAAATTCCACGTTACCTCCGTCCGTAACAAACCATTAAATACGCATATTTTAACGTTTAATTTTAAAGTCGATTCCTGGGGCGAATCCGAGATCGTAAAGCATAAAATTTCGATGGAAATTCTTTATTTTTTCAGCGCTAATGTTGAGTGACACGTAGCACACCTATTTGGCGCCTTTACGCGTCAGTGCACGCTAGTCTAATCTATTTTCTTTGTTTTTGTGTAAAATCCAGCGTCCAAAAATATACCGCTAAGTATTTATGATTTTGAAATTCCAACGTGGCACATGTATATTGAAATAAATTTTGAATTTGCTCGAAGAACATTTTATTGTTTTAAAAGCAACTGGCAAACGTCACTAGATGCCGTAATTTACACTGATTGATGTGTGAATATGGCGGTTTTATTTATTATTCTACAAAGTGTAATAAGAATGTACTAACAATCGCGAGATCGTTTTCATTATGTCCGTATTTTATTGGAATTGTTTTAGAAAATATATTTATCGCTTTCAGAATAATTTAAAAATATTCTATTAAGTTTTACACAGTGAAGCTGTGCCTCTTGTATCATAGATTCCCTCAGTCCAATTAATTCTTTAATTGTTGTGTCGGTACTCAGTCTAGTCTAGACTTTCTACACGATTTTCTTAGAGCATCCATCTCCAGAGCTTCCAGCTTTCTTTTATCTGCTTTTGTCCACCTCCATGCTTCTGCTCCATACAATACTATACTTTTTATAACTGTGTTGTGTATGTTGTATTTTATCTTCTTTGTTATTGACTTACTCCACTATATTCCATTATGCCTTTTGATGCCTCTTCTTCCTTGTCCTATTCGTTGTCGAATTTCTTTTTCATCTTTTCCATCATCTTGAATTTTTACAACCAGGTATTGGCAAAAATTCTCAGAACCATAAACACATTTGGAACACTGTCATCTAAATAATGTTTACTAATATACAACAGAACATTAAAAAAAAACAGTATTTTTTTGGAATTCGTCTTGCTTTTATTTGTAATTCACCACATAAATATGTTTAGTCAATATCTCTCAAAATATCAAGTTCAAGTAATTTTACATAGTTAAACATTTTTTAAGCAGTTCTGCTAAAGTTATTTTTTGTAATTCATGTATAGGTATTTAAAAAAAAAAAAAACTTTTTTTAAATTGTAGACATATGCTTATATTTTTCATCAACAAATGCAAATGCGTTATCAATAATTAAAAAATAAAAGTCTAATTTAAACTTTTGTTTAAAATCTGTTATGATTTCATCCTCTGCTTTGTACACAAACTGTTTCTTTTTTTTTGTAAGTCGAACTCTTTCTTGTTCAAAATCAGGAATTGCACCTCAGACCTCAGCGATTTTTTCCGCATCATAATTTGAATTTTTTCATGAGTAAGGCTGGCGCCCCCGTATCTTGGCGCCCCTAAGCAAATTAGAGTCGCCTAATGGTGAAACTGGCCCTGATAATGTCTGATTTTTCAAACGTTTGTCCAAATCTGTGTCACTTAGCTCTTTAATTCAGACGATAGTCATAAAGCAATTAAGAATAATTTACCCTCAGTTTTGTTTTTCTGACAAAAGGGCAAAGACTATAAATAGACTGCACTTCATGTACAATAATAAATCATAATTTTAACGGACTGTGGTTGAATTATCAAAAAAAAAATGCAAAAACTATAGGCCAAAACAATTTTTGGCTATTATGCTCGTATTTCTTAGAACTTTGGGTGTTAGTTCTTTTTGATTTTGATTTATAAACCAGATATGAATGAAACATGCAGCAAGTGTACTCCCTGCAGTTTTCACACTTCTAAAAGTTGTCTTTAATTTTGGGAATAGTGATTTATTAAAACTGAGGCTGATTAATTGTTACTTATTTTGTACATAACTTTTCTTAAAGGTTTTGAATCAAGTATTTTAGTTTTAAAATTCGTTTTTATTTCTCGTGAAACAATGCACAGGCTTTACAATTACAGAAAAATAAATAACACAATTATTTTTTGTTTCAGAAGGAGGTTCTGGATTGGTATTTGGTATTCCATTGACACAATGCGTAGAAAACGATCGACTCACAAGATCGGCGTCTGCAGCTAACGCATTTCGTCGCGACGGCGTTGACGAACCAGGATTAGGCCGACATGGAAGTAGAGCAAGTTTCACTTCACTAATAGACACATCTAGAGACGACGAAGTAAGTGATGCGCTAATATTTCTCTGAAATTTGTCGTTTAAATGGCGATTTTATTTATTTCGCCCTCAAATTTAGCATCGCCAAAAATTCAATAAAGTTTCCACTACGCTGAACTGGAACGCAAAACACGAGCTACGTTTCAGCATAATAACAAACTTCGACAACTGAAAATGGAAGCGTTTCTCGATACAACAATAAATTAACACAGCTTGCAAGTTTCCGAATGCCGTTACAAATATTTATATTAAACTGCCTTAACTGCTTTGGTTTGTAAGTGGGGCATTCAGAAATAATACATTAAGTATCGGCCAGTATCAGCAACTGGACGCAAATGTAATAGTTTGCGTTAAGCTAAAATAGCTGAAATAACAACTGTGTTGTTAAAATAGTAAATTTAAGATGTGAGAGAGCAAAATGAAGCTTTTTATCACAAGAGGAGTAATAAATTTAAAATCCTACTAAGGCCTGTCGCGCACGGACGATATTTTAGGGGCAATTTTTAGTCGACCAAAATGGATCTCACTAAAGTAAATGAGTGTGAGCGCACGAACGATTTTAAAATTGCTTCCAAACCTATTTTGCAGACGACAATCGCCTAGGAAATAGAATACACATGTTTTAATTCTTGTGCGCGCACATACGATAAATAGTCCCTTGTTAAGAGCTACTTCACAGGGGGTGCGGTAAATTGCTCGAATACAATTGCTCGAAAAACAATTGCTGGAATGGAAAATTGCTCGAAAGGAAAATTGCTCGAAAAAATGAAAAATATTACATTTTTATAAATACAAAATAATTAAATGTAGGTACTAGAAAAGTTGTTTACATTTGTTTACACTTAGAAAAATGTATTTAAATTTATTTACAAATACATGTACACTTATTCAATTTGTTGTTGAGATAAACATCATAAATATTTGAAATATTATATACTACATAACTGCTGATTCTGACTATATTTTTGTTCTTATGTTCAAATATTCATGATGCTTATCTCAACAACAAATAAGCAACCTTCGTATGTGGGTGGCTACCTCAGTTGGGGGCTAAATTTGCAGTAGAGCACCAAATATGCACTTTATTATCATGTGGCTCAATCCATGCGGTGTCATGAGCCATCCCCTGGATTTAAAAAAATCAAAGTTTTTATGAAAATTGGAGTTCTGAGCTTTTGTCAAACTATAGGGCATGCAGTTTGTATCCTTTCCTCCAATTTTCAAACACAGAACCTTTCAAGTTCTATAATTACATGAAAAAAAGTAAAAGACTTTGTGGAAAAATGGCTCAAGTCACCCGGCGCGACGGTACTTTAACGGTAGGTAACACAAAAAACACCATAAAATACATCCATTGATTAATTATAATCAAAATTGTAACACAGCACTCTGTATAGAAATCACCATTTCTATAATAATATAACACATGGATGTAAAATTACATGATATGACCACCATATTTATCCATCTGTTTCATCGCTTATAATTAAAAACTAAACTCGACTGCACATTCTTAAGGCATGTGTATTGAACGATTATTATGTCTTTGAAAACTTTATTTTAAACAGCTGTCAATAACTCGTGCCACACATACAAGTTTTATTTAATAATGCGTTTATTTGAACCGAGTAATTGCTAATAATATAACCAGTACTTTGAAGCAAACATGCAAGTTTCAAAATAAATATAAACAAATGGTAACAGAAACATAGAAAAGATTTCTTTTAACAACGCTGTTAAAAATAACAACTCAATTTCTTAGACGTAAAGCTAAGTTTTTTTAAAGTTCTGGCTACGAAGACGAACATAACTTTGTTGTGTGAATTTGTTTAAGAATTTTTAACCCCTAGAAAGACATTGATACTTCAAATATTGTGCCAATGTCAAGCTAAACTTTTTGTCATTATATTTAATGAAGTATTTCTGTAAAAATTATTTAATTAAACGCCAAAATTAGTTAAGACTATTATATTTGAAATTTGGGTGCGTGACGTTGGCTTGTCAACCATCGGCGCAAATTTTAAAACTAGTCTCATCTTTTAGCGCCCAAATGAGCCCTAAAAAATGTTTAATTTTGCTCAACGGGTTACCGAGATATAGCTATTTAATTAAATGGCGTGCCAACTTCACGCTGGCATGCCAACTATTTCCAAAAATCCTGAAATTCGTCTCATCGTTTAGCGCCCAATCTACGCCCAAATGCGCCCTAAAAATTTTTAATTTTGCCTAACAGGTAGTAGTTGTGTAGTTTTCTAAATATGGCCAAATAATTCAAACGTGTTAAAATAGGTAATGAATAAAATTTCTCGGAATTTCACACTATGGTTATGCTGTTTCAATAGAAATGTGCTTAAACATACTGTGCATTGAGAGAAGTTATTTGTATCCAACTTTTGGCTGGATTTGAATTGTTTACATTCCAATCAACTGACTGCATCACTTGTTCTAGCTGAAACTTTCTGTCCAACTAAGCCATAACCGGCAATCATAGATAAATTTGTCTTACTCTTAACATTGGTTTAAAAAAATGTAGGTAGTAATTTAGGCTACAAGTTCTAATTAAGTCAACAATCAATTCGCCATTTTCCTTTTTGTTTCTTCTGTGTACATTTCTGTTCTACACTGAGCGATTTTTTCACTTTACTAAAGGAAAAAAATAATTTTCTGAGATAAATAACTGGCGTCGCAATTCTGGAATTCCAGCTCTGATGACCGTATTATTTTGTTTTGTTCCAAAAACTTAATGAACTAATTTTGTTTTACTAAAAACTTGACTAAACTGGTATTAAAACATTGGGTGACATTAATAATATCACCTCTGTCCTTTTCAAAATGTTACCACAAACAAATCCTTTGAAATAACAAACAGTCTCTCAACAAACTTCAACTCTAGTTAATTCGTACAAAGTTTAATTTCAACAATCCTCTTTTATTTTAAAAAGAGATTATACAAATTTTGTGTAGGTGTGTACAAAACTTTCCTTACCAATTTACTTCTGCCGCTATGGAGCTCAAAGAACGACAGTTTTTACACAATTGTTTTACAGTTTGGTAATCGGATGTATCCAAATTATATTCTCGTTCATTATTTGTCTAGACGTAATAAAATGTTTGAAATAGCAACTGCGACTCTTCCTATCGGAATCTGTCAATAAAACTAAACATTGTTAACTGCAAAACGCAAAACATGTGTACTTTTAAACGTTTAGGTAGTATACCAAGGGTTATTTTGGTTTGTTTATTTACATTTTTCATGAAATTTCGATGGCTACTGTCTAAGAATACCATGTTTATCCATAAATAGCTTAAATAGCTTTGTATTTTAAATAATTTATTTGTTGCATGAAATGATGCCCTATTTAACTTTCTTCTTGTTGCATTTATATAATTTGGTCATGAGTCCTTCTACTGTTAGGTGTAGGACTGTTAAATTGCGTTGTGCTCCCTTTTTCAATGTTGTTCTGACTTGTGCTAGCTTTTTTATGTCTTTTTATTTAATGTTTCTATCCGTTGTTGCTTTTTTAACTTCGCCTTGCCAGATTTTTCTCGGTCTACCTCTTTTGTTTTTTCCCTGTGATCTTGCTTCATAGGCATTTCTGGTTAACCTTTCTTCTTTCATTCTATAACGTGACAAAACCATCCCAGCTGTCTTGTATTTTTGTTTCAACAGATTTTATCTTTATCTTTCATACCTAATTCTATCTTTTTTGGTTATTCCTTGATCTTTCTTAGAAACAACAACTGCGAATAATAATGGACTGAGCACGCATCCTTGTTTTAAGCCCTCAAATTCTACTGATTCTTCATTCTTCATTCCTTTATTCTGGGTTCTTACAATATTTACAGTTTGTTCGTACATCGCTTTTATTATGTCGATTGTTTCTATTTCTATTCTTTTTCTTCTAAAGCCCCTCAATACCTTTTTTGCTTTTGATTATATCGAATGCTTTTTGTTAAGCTCTTTTCGATTGTTTGTCAATATAAAGACTGGGTCTTGTGTACTCCTTTCTCTTCTGAGACCGTATTGGGATTCTTCTGGTGCGCTTTGTATTTTTTCTTTTAGTCTGCCTTACTCTTGCCAGTATTTTCCCTGGCACACTCATTAATGTTATTTCTTTATAGTTAGAACAATTCCTTTAGTCCCCTTTCTTGTATAATTTTTTTCTGTGGATGTAGTTACCAAGATTTTTGTGTTTAAACATTGTTCAGTTCTTCCCAGCTTTTTTAAAACCTTGGCAACACTAGAAAACGTTTTAAAGGCCCTTTAATTTCTTTCGTAATTCTGCCCAACGTTCCATTTAACCTAGATACTATTTGTCTCTTATAGTAATAAAGTTACCTGTGTAATGCGGTAGATAATGTCACCCCAGAATCAAGCAAAATTATATTAATTTCAAGAATGTTTTGTAGAGGGTTTTGTGTTATTAATTGTTAATATATTTTTAAGTGGCATTCGCAAATAATTATTACGAATTTTTCTGGTTATTTTTGAACGTTTTACGAACGCAATTAAAAACCACCTTAATCCCTTAGCGTTATTTCAAAATATCTCGAAAATCTCTTCAATTAGTTTTAGTTTGAAATTAAATTAAGCTTTGGCGTTTAGCTTGTGGGTCGAGTTTCGGGCAAACATACAATATTAAAGCCGTTTACTACCTGAGACAGCTTAATTTGATTACTGTGTTCTTTGATGTAAACACTTAAGTGTTGCAAACCTTTGTTAATTAGGAAAGTGTTGCCTTATTATTCAAGTTTATACGAAAATAATATCTAGTAAACACACGCGTAAAATTGTGTGATGAAATTTGTAGGTAACTATGAAGTGAAGCGTTTTATTTACGTGACTTTACATAAATAAATATCGTAGAAGGTTGCGAATACGTGCTTCGGCAATTAAGGTTGCGCTCATGACTAAGGTGCACAACCTAGTTTTAATAAAACTTTGTTTTTTATCCCGAAATCGCTTTTTTAAGTCTCGAATTTGAAAAACCCAGTACATGTTTTAATAATACTACAATCTAGTCTTAGATTAATAAATGACTAAGTTATCTTTCTAATGTACTAAAGAATAAAGAGTCACCTAGTGAACTCCTAGCTGTTCCAACATCCAGGGCACTATTCTTGTGCACTAGAGGTCTTACAAGATACGAGGCGAGCGTCAAAATTTCCCAGCCTGACTATGAAAGAAACGGCGTAGGTTCAAAATTAAATTTTATTTTTCAATATAATCCCCCCTGACATCAATGCACTTAATAAATCGTTTAGCAACAATTCGATACCCCTAAAAAAATATGCCTTCGGGTTTTCTACAAAATGTGCCCGAACTGCAGCCTTCACCTCTTGGTCGTTACTGATAGACCCTGATCTTTCTTGGCGGTGCTTCTTCTTTTCGCCTCCATTCCATCGATTCTCTTTGTGACAAAGGATCATAGTAGAGAACCATGCTTTCATCCCCTGTAACAATTGTCTTCAACGCGTCCACAGGATTTTCGCCACAGAGCTCCTAAAAGGATCGATCACATTCAACACGACGCTGGCGCTGAACAGATGTTTGAGGACCCACCTCGCACTAACTTTATTCATCCCTAACCGATCGTGGAGGATTCGGCGAATGCTTGTATCTGAAAGTCCCGACATTTTTGATAGTTCTTCACCTTCAAGCGTCGATTGCTTAATACGAGTTCCTCAACAAGGGCAATCTTGTCGTCCGTCACCACTTCCACAGTCCTTCCTGTTCTTGCATTATCTTCCAAGGATTCTTGCCACATTCGAAACCGTTTTGACCAATCTTTTATCACAGGATGACGGGGAATTGTCCCCGTACACCCCATTCAGTCGAACTTTGATGCTTTGAGGAGAAAGACCTAGTGATTTAGGATCAGATTTTGTTTTGAACGATAGGTTGTATGCTCTTGAGAAGCATTTTCTCGAAGAGTTAAGACATGGTACTGTATGTCTCATTTAATTTTCTTGCAGTATTTAAGCTTATTTAACCTGGACATCGTTTATTCAACTAGTACGCTCTGGGTAACCCCTTAAAGTATTAATTTTCTTGGTTTATATTTAACAGCACCGAACACAACAAGTTCTATTACTTTAAAGTTAAATTTTATGGCACACAAGATGAAGTCTTTGCCGCTCTTTAATTGGGGTCGGATAAAGTATCAGTTTTTCGCAACAATAGCGTAACCGCTGATGTGTGCGCCAATTAAACGTTTTGATAACGTCATAGATGTATTGCATCACCCATTGACGTCAGTGTTAGTCTTAGTTGGCACGGTTCCCCCAAATTCGCTTGCATGTTTATAAATTTCCATCGTCGCCAGACGAAAATGTACAATAAACACTAAAATAAACTCGCTGCATGCATACATCCAGTTCTCAAGCTTGTGGAGAAATTAGGAGATAATTTATAAAATAGTATTGATCAAATTGATCGTTGTTTTAAAGTAATGGTGTGGCTATTGGCTTAAAAGGTGATTAAAAAGAATGCCAATTTTGAACCGATCAATAACAGAGATTTGAAGCGAAGGTATAGCTAAAATTAAACGAAGCTTAGAGTCCAAAATCAATGAGGGCCCTTTATATCAATCACAAAAGAATTATTTTGAAATAGCATTCGGGCCCCTCAATAAAAAATTTAATTTATTCTTAAAGAAATTTATTACAAAATAATACTGAAAATATATGTAATGTTTGACCTACCTTGAAAGTATTTTCAGATCTGTCACGGATCATTTATTGCTCTCCACTGGCCTCCTAATTTTTGTGTCGCCTTGACCCTCTTACACTCAAGTAAACAGGAATTTCATCCAAATGAGCAGTTAAAAATTATTTGCAGGATCCTTCAATTGACGTAATGGCAAGAGAAAGGAGGATAATGGGAAGTGTCCCGGGACTCCTGGACGCAATATCCTGTGAATCAACTGCCGATATTTCAGCAGCCGTCCACGAAGAGGAAGCAGCGGTACCAAATATTTTATATGCCTGTGTTAAACATTTAGAAGCTCACGGACTGCAGACGCTTGGCATATTCAGGGTCAGCAGTTCAAAGAAAAGAGTTCGGCAGGTGAGTTATTAACAATTAAGATGAACAGTTTGGATATTTTATACAAAGTGTTTCACTATACCGACCGTTTATTATAAAAGTAGTGTCAGTCTATTTTTAGAAAAGATTGAGACCATTAATAATTTACATAGACGAAGGAGTATTTATATGTAATTTACCTAGCCATGAAAAAAAGGGAGAACCCAAAAATCATTTTTTTACATAACTACCTTCAACACATACACTTAATCCAACGTGTTACCGCGTCCCCTGCAAGGAACAATTCTTTGGGAGCTCAGCAAAATAGGCATTAAGCTGTCTTTAGTTCATTATTGACTGTAAATTTTTTGCCTTTATGACCTTGTTTTTGGATTTCTAAACAAAAAGAAGTCGCAGGATGCTAAGTCATGCCTGTAAGGTGGATGACGCAGCTCAGTAAATCCACATTCTTGAATTATAGCCTGAACATTGAGTGCTTCATGGACTCCGTGGAGGACATCAATTTTTTTTTAAATAGCGCTTTCTTCACGTCATCAGATGTGTCCTTTTATTGGATACATTTTGATCACCAGATCTAGTTTTTCAAACAAAAAATAACGAAGTTATGAAGTTGTTTGTGGACCGAGATGTTTTTCTTTTCCGAGCGAACACTGCATTTTACGGGGTTATGGGGGGGTTAAGATTAATGAAAACGAAGAAAAAAAGGGAAGGAATAGTAAAGCTCGACAAAGGGCATATATTAATAAAATAGGATGGAAAATGCAGATAGAGAGAAAAAGAAATAGAGGAAGACCAAGAATAAAATGGGAAAAAGAAGTGAGGCAGAGACTAGAAGAAAAAGGAGTCAGCTGGAGAGATGTGCCACAATTAGCTAACGATAGGCAGGAGTGGAGGAACTTAACACAGAAATAGAAAAGCATACCTCGACACCGAAAGGTACAAGAGGAACCGATTAAGAAGAAGAAGAAGGTTTTTCGCGCGGTTCTCTGGAACCGTTAAAAACATTTAAAAAAATTTGCATAGACCCATTTGCAAAGGATGCGTGCATCGAAAAATGACGATTTTAATTTTTTCTAACACGGTGTTATAGCCATAATTGTATAGAACTCTTCAGGCTCAATATATTTTGACACAACTTTTCTCTTCATGTTCAAAATGTTACAGCTATTTAACAAAATGACAATTTTCATTTTGATATTTTGTTTTCATGGCTGAGTAGATTACATAGAGACAATTTACAGTTTATGTTTTAAAATACTCACATGCTTCGATCAATTCGTCGGTACATCGGGTAAGCTGATTGTGAATAAATATTTTTAAATTTTGGGTAAAAGCTTAATTCCCTAGCTCAAGATGAATCCAAAATTTGCAAAAACTAGAGTAAAGGCAAAAAAAATTGTGAAAGTAATTAATAAAATTCTGATTTTTTGGACCACTATGTATAACTTTAAATAAATTGGTATTAAAAAAGAAAGAAGTAGAAAACTTGAATAAATATTTCACAAACGTATACAATTTTACTTAATTATTTGTCTAGTTACGAGAAGACTTTGACTGTGGCAAAGAAACTTCTGTTGGTGATGATCAGTGTCCGCACGACGTTGCAACTTTACTGAAGGAGTACTTGAGGGACTTACCAGATCCACTTCTTTGCAGGGAATTATATAACGCGTTTATCCAGACACAAAGTAAGTTTCAAAATTCATTAAAATACAATTTCTAGACATCCCATCTTAAGGCAACAACTATAAGTCTTGTTATATTTTTCTAACATATAAAAATAAGCTTATTTACAACTAAACTTTGTATTTATTTATTTATTATCCACAGAAATATAAGTTTCTTTCACAATAACTCTTTTAGTCAGCTTAATTTTCAGAGATGTTATTTATAGCAGTTGTTGATTATTTGCTAACGCATCTTCAACAAACAAACCAAAAATGTTTTTTTTTTTAATAACCAACTGAAAATCTCACACATCGTTCATTTATTTTTTTAAATAATTTTGCAGGGATACGAAACAGAAGACTGCAGTTTGAAGCCCTTCAACATCTTGTTCAGTTACTTCCCTCGTCAAACAGAGATACTCTATGGACTTTACTTGCCTTTCTAGCGAATGTGGCTAGACATTCAGGAGACCAAACAGACTTATCAGGTACGTCGCGAAAAGATTCCGATTTAAAAAAAAGTGCAAAATTTATGGTCTCAAAATAATGTGCAAAGACAACAGCGCTGCACTTTTGCGGTAGCTTATAGCCATTTTTTAATTGTAATTCCGACAAGGAAAGGGTGAATAATTGTTATCCTGCTGCTAAACAATATTTTTGTTCTACGACCGCTAATATAAATGACTCTTACCGTACACCGTACAGCCTGCATGCATAGTAAGTGGGTCCTTACGCACGGTAAGCAAAAAGCACAGTTTGTTAAAGAAATGATCAAAGTAGACTCACGTCAAACACTTCCTGCATGCCTAGTAAGTGAGTTATAACGCACGTTAAGCAAAACGCACACTTGTCTAGCAATGTCAAAGTAGACTTACGTCAAATTTCACAAGACAACGTAATTACATGTGTGTATTAGCCAAAAAGCCGTTAAAATCGTAGATAATGTGTGATCGTAGAAAAAGTAAGCTGCATAACACGAGTTGTAAGGCAATTACTTTTGCGGTAGCTTATAGCCATTTTTTAATTGTAATTCCGACAAGGAAAGGGTGAATAATTGTTATCCTGCTGCTAAACAATATTTTTTTTCTACGACCGCTAATATAAATGACTCTTACCGTACAGCCTGCATGCATAGTAAGTGGGTCCTTACGCACGGTAAGCAAAAAGCACAGTTTGTTAAAGAAATGATCAAAGTAGACTCACGTCAAACACTTTCTGCATGCCTAGTAAGTGAGTTATAACGCACGTTAAGCAAAACGCACACTTGTCTAGCAATTTCAAAGTAGACTTACGTCAAATTTCACAAGACAACGTAATTACATGTGTGTATTAGCCAAAAAGCCGTTAAAATCGTAGATAATGTGTGATCGTAGAAAAAGTAAGCTGCATAACACGAGTTGTAAGGCAATTACGCACTCGCCGCTATGCGGCTCCCTGCGCAACTTTTCCACGCGTGCGTAATATGCTTCTTACAACTCTTGTTATGTAACGTACTATATTTTGTTTACTTGTAAAGCACGAGCTTTTTTTAGGAGAATTCGTTGCCGGGAACAAAATGGATTCGAACAACTTAGCGACGGTATTTGCTCCAAATATTCTTCACTGTAATAAACCTGGAGGCAAAGAAAATATGGAACGACCTGAAGATCGTATAGACGTTATCAACGTCATTCGAACTCTAATCGATCATTTCAGGCAATTGTTTTGCGTCTCCAGTGAATTACTGGATGAAGTTTATGTCCATATGATGGATTCACATCCTGAAGTTTTGGACCAGCTGCTGAACAAAAGGATTGGATCAATTGTTGGTGGTGATGAGTAAGTTTTTAAATGTTTGCACTAAATCTATGCTCTCTCTAGTCTATTCAATCCAAAGTTTGTGTAATTTTTGAACACCCTGTACACTTACGAACTTCATTTAAACAATCTCTAAATACTTTGTTCATTCAAACATTTAATTCTTGTATTAGGACCACTCACACCGGCGCGGTGGCGATGGCGATCCGCGATCACTATAATAAGTAACCTGGTTACGTAGTTAAGTAACTTGGTTACGTACTTAAGTAGTTGAATGACTTAATTACTTATTCTAGTGATCACGTAACGCCACCGCGCCGATGTGAGTTGACCTTTACCGATGGAGGAAGCTATCTAATTGTTGCTTGATTTTTACCTTACCACGAGTACAATTTTGTTCCCTATAGATACACGGAGGATGTAGATAGTGATTGTTATTCTGCACCCCTCACCCCGACTCATCCAACATCTCAAATGACGATCGAGCACATAGCTCAGACTGATTCAGACGGGTGCAACACACCACCAGAGCCGAGAAAAACCTATTCACGCGAAGAGTGTTTGCATGAATCAGCTGCCACTGGAGGCCCCAACGTTGGCATGCGCATAAGGTAGTCAAGAAGCTCACTGTAAATTACCGTATTAACCATTTTTATGATTAGATACAAAGATCGAGAACGTGTACGCGACCGTACCAGCACAAAGAAGAAAGAAGACCTAACACCAAGACGTAGAAGGGATGACGAGTCTTCCGGCGGTAACGTCACGCTAAGCAAGCTAAGATCATCATCCATGGATAGTAACTGCTCGGTTCAAAACGAAGGGGCGGATGTGACGCGCGTTCTAAGAGTATCCGAAGAGTCTCCATGCATCGACAGAAGGAAATCCTCACCATACGTATTAGATAATAGTGGAATCATTAAAGCAAGCTTAACTATTCCTGTACAGACGGGCAATCACCCGTTATCACTCAACGTAGATCACACAGACATTCCATATATAGAAGACGGGGTTGGATATTCGTATTCATTGGAAAGTGGAAAGCAAATGGCGGGTGGTATCGTGAAAGCTCCAGAAGCTCCCCCAAGGACGAGGCAGCGTTCTACAAGTGGAAGCGATTCTTCGGTGACATCGTTACAGCCAATTACCGGTACAATTTCGCTGATTCAGAGCTATGATTCGGCAATAGGATCTTCAGCCACGATCAGCAGTCCTCCACCATACACCACGCCTTCATCTGTTAGCAGTAGCATAGCCGACGTGGGTGGCCACAGTTCACCCCCTTCATGGGCGTCTTCTCCACCGACATCTCCCGACAGTACTCACACATCTGTGAGTTACATACCGGATGACGTCCAATCATCCAAACTTATCATGACCACGAAACCATTGCAAAAAATGGCACCAGCAACGACCACTTCCAAAGAACTACCCATGTTACAAAAGGTGTCATTTACATCAACATCTGAACTACTCCAAACACGCCAGGCGAAAGCGCAAGATACACCAAACACTCAAAAAGAAGCTCATCAGTCATCAGACGCGCAAAAGAGTACCGTTATTCATCGACTGGTGCCTTCAAATCCAAGCATCTCAAACATCGGGAACGCCGTTTTGAGATCAAAAACCGAAAATTTCGAAAGAATCGCGAAAACTGATATACCTGTGAAGACGACGCCCGTCGCTACTTCAAACAAGAAAAAATACGTCAAAAGAAGATACACAGACTCGCGTCACCCAACGAGACATATACCAGACTCAGAAACGCTAGAATCTAATTTAGAAAATCGAGAGGACGCAACATCAGCTGGAAGTGTTTCTCAATCAGGTCCTGTTTACAAGAGGAGGGAGCTAATCTCAAGCGCACCCTCGAAATGATTTATTTTAAATGCGATAAAGTGCTTATAGACAATTAATATCAATCGAATTGTGTTCAAAAACACTTAACAAAATTTCAGTGATAGAGTGATCCAAAAAGTCTAGTCAAGCTAGTCTTATTCTTAAATATTTTTTAAAAAAACAGTGTGCATATACTATACAATACTCACAGGAGCGTGTTCTATGTATTTAAATAGCTTTATTTGTAAATACAGACTTGTTTAAGTAAATAATGCTGCACATATAAATATTATGAAATGTACGTCTTATTATTTTCATGTCTTTAATTTTTTTAACCCTGTATATTTTGTTTTATCACGATTATACAGTTATTTCTCTTTTTAAATCATGTTCCGTTGGCATTCAAGATACGAGGTAAGTGCCAAAATTTACCGTCCTGACATAGATCTAGGTATCGCAGGCGGGTCAAAATTCAAAGCATCAAAGTTCGACTGAAGGGGTGTGCGGAGACAATTCCCCGTCTTATTCTGTAGTAAAAGATGGCCAAAACGGTTTCGAATGGGGCAACAATCCTTGGAAGATGATGCAAGAACAGGAAGGACTGTGGAAGTGGCGACGGATGACTAGGTATGATACTTTCTTTCATAGTCAGGCCGGAAAATTTTGGCGCTCACCTCGTATACTCAAGTTTTTATACCAATACAGATTTCTTGCCAATAATTTTTTACCGACTAATTATCTCTAGTTAGATAAGACAGAGCGAAATGATGTTAACAGCTGCTAACAGTCAACCATAGCGTCAGTACGTTTAAAGTAGTGGTCTTCACATTCAAGCTTTTAATATTAACAATCAAAATTACTTGGTAATATCTAGTGCTAACGTTGTTTATAATGTTTTGAGATGTTAAACCTATTATTAGTAATAGTTTAAAACTTTTTTTTGAGCTATAAAAGTGTGATAAGCCTGTGAAGTTTCTTTTTAAAGCGAAACTTTATATAACCATGTGAAGCAAGAACTGCAAGAGGAATCCTGAAGAATTGGATGAAATGAGGTAATTAAATCGGCTAGTAATGGCAATTTGAGGGCCATATTTAGTGTTGCAGTATGCAATTACTAAATCATTTTTACTTTGTATCACAAAACTTCTAATGGCGCTAACATGGCAATATTCAGCAATTGCTCTATTTAGTTTTTAGGGGTCTTAAAAATTTGTTTCAAGTTTTCTTGATTTTACAGAAATTTTAAAGGATCCAATATTCTTACTTGCTTAACCTGCTACAACTGTCCTGTAAAATAAAATAAAAATGATACCTACAATAATGTACCTAAACCTATTTTCTAAAATTTGAAATTTTTATCACACTTTTGTTGCTAAATTAAAAATATTTGGGTATACGATAACAGTAAATTCAACGGTCAAATTGTTTTTGCAAAATATTTTACTGAAAAATATAATTACATCAATTTTTTTAAATCAGAATTAGAATCATATGCTAATTTGAAATCTCAATAACTCTATTTTCTCGCAGACAGCTCTTGATTGATCCATTTCGAAATATCTGGTACGTATTTGTCCACCCACAACAAATTTGTTTCGATTTTTGCTATAGCCCTTTCAAAGTTGTCGACGAGACTTGGATCAACTTGATCTTTTAAACCAATAAGCTGTAAAAATATTTTAGAGTTATAAGTGTTTAAAAAAATATTTAAAAATTATTACCGTTTCGTGTTGACCATGGGTCATGAGGTAATCAGCCAGTTCTTTAACAATTGGTCCCAAAGAAAGAGGCAGTCTATCGCAATATAAACGTTTTAACAAACATTTAACAAAATAGTAATTTGTTGAAAGAAAGTTTCATTGTTTTAAAAGAAATTTGAAAAATTACTGTATGAAACATGGTTAATGTTTTTGAAAGAAAATTTTCTACAAGACTGTAAAAACATATAGGTTGTTGTATTTAAATAGAGAAAAAAGTCGGTTGTTTCACCAGTTAACCACTAGGACAAAAAAATACACTTTCACTTAGTGGTGTTTAATAATTTAATAACAAAAATATATTTACTTTCAGCCCAAAATATATTTTTTCAATTAAACAAAGCCAACATTCACTTCACTAACTTAAAATATGTTACAATTAACATTAATTTCATAACTTCGAGTTGAAAAACAAATCCATAAATAATTTATCACCTGATTATATTTTATTTATAAATGTAATTACCAGCCATTACAATCCACTAATTGCGTAAAATTTAATAGTTTCTTGCAATTTACCATTGTTTGATAAGGCAACTTACATCATGCTAAACATTTAAATGATATTTTATTATTTCGACCTATTTTTTTATCAATTAGTGCTTTCCGCCTTAAGACAGCGCACCCTTACTTTAATGTCACATGATTAGCGCGCATCCCAAAATAAAAAATCACAATAGTTTGATCACAAAATTTGCTAAATTATGCTGTGGAAATAAAAATATTAATTTATTAAGAATTATCCGGCGCACCCCATAAATTATCTCGCGTACCTACGGGGGTGAGCGCCCTCCACTTTAGAGACCACTGCTATAAGACATAGGGTAGCAATAGTGGTTTTAAAGCGTGGCCAATGGGTATCATGTAATAAATTATTTGAACGGTGGTTTCTTGGTGAAACCGCTAGGAACCAAAGGGTTAAGACTGCTCATGTTAGATGTGCTTTTGATTGGTATCTAACAAAATTATTTGAGATTTCTAATTTAAATTATTTTCTAGGTACTTTAAAACACCGAACCCTTAGGACATCACAGAAGAAAACGAAGAAAATAATTGTTAATGAATCTCTGAAGCGGTTCCAACTGGAAATAATTAACCCACAAGACCATGGCAGGGAGTGTACAACAAAGATGATCCATTTTTTAATGTATAAGCGATTCATATTTTTTGTAAATTAGTTCGTATAAAGTACAAGCTTTTCTTGTTCTCTTCCAGTGAACTATTAACAATTAATTTTAATTGATTTTAAGATGCACCTGCTCATCACTTTTCATGATTTCTGTATTCAAGTATTCAAATTCAAAGTAACCAAGTCTTACAGTCGATGGTGGCGTAGAATCAATAAAATGCAGTACTAGTGTTGTAAAAATTATGTTACAGCTAAAAATAAATAAATGTAGCTTGTAGCTGTTATGAATTTTATAATAAAAATTTGTTATGTAATTCAGAATTATAATTTTGTGTACATGTATTAATCTTTACTAATGTTTTGCTTAATTCAGTGTGAAGTTATATGTAAATATGTACATAATGCTGTTACCACTAACAGATTTTACCACTGATCAATGTAAAAGTCCTCCAGACAATGTTTTAATTGTAATTGTTACAGTTTTGACAAAAGTGGAAATGCTGTAAAATCGATTGTTACTAAAACCCTTAATAACACATTCTGAATGTAATATATTATTGTATTATAATTATAAGAATGTTGTCAGTCGTGATGTTCTTTAAAAATTGTTATTCCGTTATATTTCTGTTAAGATTTATTGATACACTTTATAATTATAGTTTTAGAACTAAAATATATTTACGTGTGATTAAAATTATTCTTATGGGCTAGTTAATAAATGCTAATTACTACAGTAGCAATAAGAGTTATGTTAAAAATGTTTATAATTGTGTTAAATGTAAGCTGTATAAATTTGTATGTAAAAACATAAATAATATTGTTGTAAGAATAAAAGTTGCCATTGATCAATATAAAACTTCTATAAACAACATTTTATGTGTTATATTTGCATTTTTCACAAAAGTGGGAATACTGTTTAAGTGTTAAAATTGATTTCTACTGATATTTTAATAAAAGTATTGCAAAAGTTTGTTTTTTAATTTTAATATATGCAACCCACGGTACACAAGAACCATTCCCGCTGTTTAAATTCAAATTCAAATGTAGTTCGATTAGTAACCATCAGAGGGCCAGATACCTCCATGTACCTCTTGCAACTTCTGTGATCCTGATACAAAAATCCAATTTTGCTCCATTTCTCGCCGAAAATTTGTGTTTTAGTTTTATTATATGCATCCCAACTTACACACCATTGACTCCCGCTAAATTTAAATTCAAATTCAAATGTAGTTCGATTAGTAACCACCAGAGGGCCAGATACCTCCATGTACCTCCTGCAACTTCTGTGATCCTGATACTAAAATCCAATTTTGCTCCATTTCTCGCCGAAAATTTGTGTTTTCGTTTTATTATATGCATTTGGCTTATAAATGCAGTTCTTGGATCAGGATCACAGGAGTAGCAGGAGGTACACGGAGGTGTTTTGGCCCTCTGGTGGTAAATGCATGAACTAAATTTGAATTTGAATTTAAGTTTTAACGCGAGATTTGGCTTGTAAATGCAGTTCTTGGATCAGGATCACAGGAGTTGCAGGAGGTACATGGAGGTGTTTTGGCCCTCTGGTGGTTAATGAATGAACTAAATTTGAATTTGAATTTAAATTGGCCGGGAATGATCTTTGTTTGTGGGTTGCATACATTAAAAGTAAAACATAAGATTTTTTAAGGTTTTTATTAATTATTTCAGTTAAATTCCACATAAATGTACAAAAATTAACACTTTTGAGCGAAATTACAACTAAGAACATGCTTATAATTAAAATACGATTACATATTACATTTGAAATTTGTTTTTGAGTATTTTATAATGTATTTATTAATATATCAATAAAACTTCCCTTAAATATATAATAATTAGAATTTTTAGATATATTACAACTAAAACCATGCTTATAATTAAAATATGATTACATATTACATTTAATATTTGTTTTTGAGTATTTTATAATGTATTTATTAATATATCAATAAAATTTCCGCTAAATATATAATAATAACAATTTTTAGAAATATTACAACTAAAAACATGCTTGTAATTAAAATACGAATACATATTACATTTAATATTTATTATTGAGTGTTTTGTAACGTATTTATTAATATTTCAATAAAATTTTACATAAATGTATAAGGAATTACAATTTTTCAGTGATATTACACCTAAAAACATGCTTATAATTAAACTACGATACACGTCACATTCAAAATTCATTATGAAGTGTTTTGGTAATAGACACTTTAATAGTACTCCTACTTTTTTGAAAATTTTAACAATTACTTCAAAAATACTGCCTAAGAAACTTTTGGACTGATCAGTGGTAACATTAATTACTCTAGTTAACATTGAATTACGTAAAACACTAATTACAATATTTTAAACACAAATATTAAATCTTAACACAACTCAAATTACCGTTACAGAGTTTAAATTGTTAACAGCTAATAGCTAAGTTATCAGCATAAATTGATTTACAAGTATACATACTTTTTTTATAAAACAATGATTATAAACTATATTAGTAAGTGTTAAAAAAATGTATTGAAACAACAATTTTAAAGTGACTTTACAACCAAAAACTTGTCTCTAATTATAAGACAATTAACCATTACACTTGAAATTAATTATTCATTGTTTCAGCAACAAATCACCGACAACATTTTACCACTTCTATTGAAGCTGTAACTATTACATTTAAGATGTTGTCATGAGATTTATTTACATCAAAATTATCTATACGTGTTTCTTAAATACAAGTTTACACTGACTTATACAAAACCATAATAACCAATACATATTTTTTTTAAATATGATTTTCATTAACCTGTGTTTTAGGCTGTTAACAATAAATAATTAGCCTTTCAATGCAAATTTATTCTCTAGCATAAATTTACTATTTTCAAGACAATAATTATGGTTAACAGTATAATTCAGCTTTTCTACATTGGTTATTAAACAATTTTAAGTTTAACAAACCGTCAAAATATTACTACTACTAAATGTCTACAATAATCAGAGTAAACATACATTATTCACAACAAAATTATATATGTTTTAGCATCCAAGTTTACATTGATTTGTGTAAAACATTACTGAACAATATTTTCACAAAAATAAAGCATTTTTAACAGAAATCGAAGTACTTTTAAAGTGTTGATTAATACATAATAACAGCATTTTAATGTAAAAGCAATCACAAGCACCATTTTTCAGTTTCTTAAGCAATAATTATAACATTGAGATACAGCCAGTCTAACTGTTTTAAATTTTGATAAACAGTAAAAACATTGTTTGGAGAATTTTTACATTAATCAGTAAAAGCATGTATTGCTCACAACAAAACTTTGCATGTTTTTACATCCAAGTTTACTCTAATTTGGGTAAATACTGTAGATAATGTTCAAAATACTAATGGTTTTAATATAAAATGGTCAAACATAATTGAGAGTTTGAAGGGTTCAATATTTTTAACACCTGATAACTAACAGAGTTTAATTTAATCACTGCATCAATTTCGTTTGTCAGAAAGATAAGTTAGGAATAATAGCAGGATTCAATTATTACTTATAGAATACAAAAACCGGGTATTTTCATGACAATCAGAAGCAGTTTAAAAATATTTAAAGAAACTGTAACTTGATAGTAAATCCAATAAATGAATCCCTCTATTGGTGATGGCAATATAAGAGACAAAATTTAAGAATAAATACAGAAAATTGTTACAGCAGGTTTATCAAACTGTTTGCCCAATTAAGGACAGTTTTATAGTTAACTCGTTTTCAAAATTAACATATAAACGGTTTAAAAATATTACCCTTTAAGTAACTTTGATAACTGATTCAGTCGTTAATATGCACACAAACTTAAAAATTAATCAGCCAAATCCTTGTGAGAAACGGAATCAATTCTAAAAATAGATTATCTACAGTTAAACAAATTAAATATTAGGTGTAAAAATTTCAAATATTTAAATAAGGCTTCATAAATTATTGTATAAAGAAATTTTGATTAAGAGTTACAAATGTGTTTTGTCATTGGCCTCCACAGCGTCCAGTGGATGGCTTTATTTCCTGGTTGGGACCACAGCAATGGTGTCTTCGTCTTCCATGTTTTGTTCAATTTACCTTGGACTTCTTAGTTGTTAGTTGTTTAGAAGCAATTGAAAGATGGCCCTGTGTACCTAAGAAAATCATGTAAATAAGAGATTCGAAATACAATGATACTTGGCAAGTTAAAAAATATAATTTCTCTTTCGGTCTAAATATTTACACCAATTAGGACTATATAAACACACTTTCAAGTACACAAATTAATTTAGTTATGGTTCAGAATCTTACCATCTTCCATTTAAAATTTAATCGTCCATTTGCTTGACATGTTCTCCTCCTTGATGCAAGAATCACATTCCATTTTCGTATCTGCTCTAACCACTCCATAACCGTCCCTGATCAGATGGTGAAGGAAAATCATCAATGAAATTGTCTCTGGATGTTGAAATTTTCCATGCACGAATACATCTGAACAGGCTTACTTTCCAAATCTGAAGCTTGGCAAAGAGGGCATTATTTTTCCGTTTGTTGAGATGGTCAGGCTTTTGGACAGTTTCAACTAGGGTTTCCAGATGAATAAGGCTTCCAATGTGTTCCAGGACTTCTGGAGTTGACTAGAATCAATTTCAGGACGATATTTAGTAACAAGTTTGTTTGGAACCATTGTAAATTCACGTTAAGTTAAAACAACTCAGTTTTATTTAAAGATTTTAGTGCGTTTAACACTTAACTTGGAAACCAATCGACCATCAATTTAATGTTCATTTTGGCTTCATATACTTTCCTAAAAATTGTAGAAAAACATTGCATCACAATTTAGCATCAGTTACTCCCAAAATTTTGTCCACAGGGTCTTCCAGTGTGTATAGAAAATTGTATTTAATTTTTACAGATACCTATTTGTTACTATTTAAGTGTATGAACGATTTGCATATAAAAATAATAATACGAGTTAAATAAATGAGTTAAAACTGTAAGACTAACGAATTTTGTAGCAATAATATTTATTTAATAAAATCCCAATCAGACTGCACCACCCTACGTTCATTTGGATTAATTTTATCTGAGTTTGAACACTGTTTCAATAATTTAAAAAACAAAATTGACTAAACGAAAGAAATCTTAAAAAAGTGCAGATAATAAGAAATTATACGAATGTTTAAACTAAAGCAACTGGTTTAGTATAACTCACATTATTTTTAGCATAAATAAAGTTTATGTTCCCTTAAATCAATACAATTTTCACAATTGCAAAAATGCAAAGATTATTTTAATTTTGAAAAGGTTTACGAATGTTTTTATCGGTTTCTGAACTAATTGTTAGGTAAGTGTTTATACAGCCAAATTTTAAAATATATAAGATGCTTTTGATTGTTGTCTAAAGAAATTGGTAGTCATATTGCATTATTTAAATGTTGTTTTCTTCAAACAATAAACTTAAGTAACTGAAAAATATTCCACACAAAAATTTGTAGGGGCACATTTTTAGACAGATTTATTTATAACAGCTTTCTAAACAAAATGATAGCGCAAATGTTGTTACTTTTTGTTATAAACAATAAGGCCCTTAGCAGAGTTTTTGATATTTTGACAAAAAGAAACAAGAGTGTTCTTGTTAAAAAGTAAATAATAAAAAATTGTATTTTAATAGCAATCAGAATTTGTTTGTTAATAAACATTTAAATAATGCTGAAAAATCAATCGTTTTTTGACAACCAGAAGCTTCAATCTTATCGTTTCAACCCTGTACAATAATAAATGAATCAAGTTTTTCCAAAAAATGTGTAATTACAAAATATTCTATGATTTTTTTATAAAGCAATTGGATAAAATCATTAACGTAATATTAATAGCAAAATAAATGATAGCAAGTTAATAAAAGTTTTACGACAAATGTAAAAATATGCAAGGTTAATGGAAAAATTTATCAAAACTTAAAAAAAAGTTTTTTTAAATAGGCGTTTGAACGAATTGATAAGTTAGAATGCATTGTTTAAATGTTGTTGTACATTTATCTAAACAATAAAACCAACAGAAAAGTTTTACATTTTTAAAACAAAAAAATGTAAACGTTCCTATACACTTGGTAAAATTCCGAATTATGTACGAAATAATAGCTGTTATACATTGCGCTTATGTTGTTCAACATTTCTTAAAATAACCAGATCTATAGCTAATATTTTGATGTTGTAACCAAGGGTACACCCCTTGTGGGAATAAAAGATTTGTTAGTTATTAAACACTTAAGATCTTGCAAAATCAGACGTTTTTCGATAATCAAAACCTTAAAATCTTGAGTATCGTAACACAAATGAACCAAAAAGGCGATTTTAATAAAGTAGTATTTTGCAAAACCTTTTTAAACTTAAACTAGCCTCTTAACTGTTAACCTTACCTGGAATCTCCTCCATCTTTCTCTGCACTTTTGGGTGCTTCCACAGTTTCATGTATCAAACAGTTTCAGAAATGTAGTTTCAAAATAAAACAGTATGCATTCATTATCAATAAATAATAACCACAGTTTGGATGCGAGGTATTAAGAGAATATCCTCATACGTGCCAGCTGCTCAACACATCTGTCTGATAACGGGTTTGAAAAGAACTAAAAAGTTTAACCTTGCAATTTTGTTGGTGATATGATTAACACGATGTGGCCAAGCTTTTTTGAACATGAGATTGGAGTCCTCTGTTGGTAGCCACATCGTTATAGTTTTTTACGTACACAGACGGCACTTGGATTACATATACAATTCAAGTCAAATTTAAACATCGCTGATCATTTTTAAAGTATACACAATTTTTTTACTTGTTAAACTATTAATTTTTTTTTTTGCTAATCATATTGCGTTGAAAGTTTACCTACACAAAAATAAATATTCTTTGCACTAATTTTTTAAGATAGATCAGTTGTTCAAAACGTTTAAGAACGTTCCTTGATCATTTATTTAACAACTTAATAAATTGTTGGATTATTTGATCGATTTGTTTATGAATATAAATAAGCTTTAGTAAAAACATTGACTCTTTTTCGAAGAATATGTTGTAATGCAATACCAGTTTAAAGATTCTCGCCCCTTTATCATTTGCAAAATTAGCTACGCATAAGAAGCGTCAATTGTTACAATACGGGTGTGTGCGGTGGCACTGCGTAAAGATTTGTCCAGTAATTGAGTGACGCTAAAACAGCAATTACCCAAAACAAAACAAAAATTGTATTTTTACGAGCAGGGTTTAATGTAGGTTAATTAAAATAAACTTTAAACTTAATGCTCAATAAGTTTATTAAGCCTTAAAATGGACGTGACATTATATTTTTAGTATAAAGTATGGACGGTGAATTAATTCAAGTATGATATTGATTACAGTGAAATGCTTACACTATATACAAATAAACTGTAAACTAAAAAATATCATTCAAGTTATAAAACTATGGACATCACATTTTACACTATTACAAAGGTCCGTTTGTGGTATGTACAGTTAACTACTAACAAGAATTTAAAAAGGTACACCCTACCCGATTAGTACAGCTCAAACACATGCATACGTACACACACACACAAATATGTAGCATGTAATAACAATAATAAAATAGATTTATCAATAAACATACGCCATTCTTTGAACAGCTTCGATAAAATATATAAATGTGTTTGACACAAAACTAATAAAATATATTTTAGTGCAAGTTGATTTGCACGAATGAATACAGACAATGGACGGAATTAAAATAACATATCACCTTAAATATTTTTTAAATACTTAACGTCAATTAAAGAATTAAAATTTGCAATTATGTCGACTCATTACAATTTTAATTACATGATACTTTTGCATGATTTTTAACTTCCAACAATTTGTGTAGAAAATGTTACTGTACAATTCGAGGTTTGTTTTCAAAATCAATTATTAAGTCCCAATAAGGTATGTTGTTACGAAGATTTAAAAGCAAACTCACAATTTTGTTTATTATTGCCAATTAGGATGATATACGACAATATATAAGAAGTAATTTGTTCAAAAAAGACCAAAACTTACGAATCATGCGTTGCTTTTTCAAACAAATATTTCTTTTAGTCAAATTTTACTACACCCACAATAATAAACTGTTTTGCAGTGATGAAAATAACAAAAAACATCAAAACTTTTATGTTTTAAAACATATAAACGTATAAAAAGGAAACAGACATATATACTTTAGTTGATTCAGATTTAAATCAATCGATTTCAAGTGGTTGAATCTATTTTCACTTGCAGGACTTCCATAAGACACCTTTGTGTAAGCTCCTCAACCATTTACTGAAGAAGTGAGGCAATTATTCAAGTTAAAGTTAAGAAATTTTATTTCCCGTTCAACTGAAATCCCTCAGGATAAAAACTAAATTTGATAGAAATGGAAAGGAATGCTAAATTTCTTCGTATTTTATAAAATTCAGAAATAACTGTTTTGCCCTTTCAAAACTGCACCACAGGAACCCAGTATCATGCAATTATTACATAAATTATCTAACTTTAGAGAGTCTCTAAGGCACTAAGTTAAACGTTTCGTTCAGAACATACATCTAATGTAGACCAAACACACTTTACATTAAATTTTAACACTCACAATATACACGAACATGACAAAAGTTAATAAAAACACTTACATCATTCACTGCAGAAAGTTAAATTATACCTCCGTGCTATGCGTTTGTATCCGAACTTTTTTGACACTTCCATTCCTCGAGAAGGTCGGAGATGAGCCAGAGAAGCCTGGATTCTGTATGCCCAAACCGTCTTTGGGTTTTGGCTTCTTCAGGCTCGATCTGAGTGGTGATCTTGTGACTGAAGAACCAATTGTCGAACCGTTTGTGGATCCTATGGATGAAGCAGTTGTAACAGTGGTGGCCATGGACGCCATGCTTCCATTTGTACCAACTACGTATGGTTTGCCGCTTGCATCGGTCATTGATACTCCTGCACCTGCAAAAAGGAAATGACAGAAGGGTTAGATTTTATGGCAATCTTCCAAAGACTTTATATTTGACCGGGAAAAATTTAAGGACTTAAAAAGTAATTAGAAGTTGCCTAAAGAAAGTGTTTCTACTTTACCCAAGTCGTCTGCATTGAATGGTAAAAGATAGGATGTCCAGGGAGACCTACGAAGACCAAGGAAAACTTGGAATGAGGAGATGATAAAACAAAGCTGCCATGAAAAAAGGGATCGAATGGAGAAAGGTTAGACAGCTGGATAAAAATTAAGGGAATCATACAAACAGCCTACTTGCACAAGAAGAAACAAAAGCTCCACACCTAACCGTAGAGAGATGCGTTAAAATATAAAAAAACAATCTAAAAGTGACAAAACTTTCTTGAACTATGCATATAAAGACTTTTTAATAAACTTTAGCCTCATGGACAGATAATAACACGAACTAACAACAGTCAACTTCTAAAAAATATAAAGTAAAAATAATAAAGAAATTCGAATAAAAGTTAATGAAGCAGTCAACACACGTTACTTTTACTATGCGTAGAGACACCTGCCCCTCCGTTTCACTAAACCGTACTGTTTTGCCGCAAGAAGAAGACACAAAGTATCTGGGAATGCACTTAGATCGCAGACTGACATAGCGGAAACACATATGGATTAAACGTAAACATTTGGGAATGCAATTTAAAAAGTTGTAGGTACTGGCTTATTGGCAGAAACTCACAACTGGCGATCGATAACAAACTACTAATCTACAAAACGATATTAAAGCCAATATGGACGTACGGAATACAACTGTGGGGTTCAAGCAGTAAATCTGAAAGAGAAAGCTTACAACGATTTCAGGCCAAAACTTTAAAAACAATAACCAACGCACCATGGTATGTTACTAATGAAGTTATATAGCGAGATCTTCATATGTGCTCAGTGCAAATTGTTATCCAACGTTTTAGTGTCAAATATCTAGAAAGATTGTCTCATCATCCCAACCTTTTAGCAGCAAAGTTATTAGTGAACACTGGACAAACTAAAAGACTAAAGAGGCATAAACCTCTAGACTTGCCTAATTGATTTAAGTAAAAATTTAATCTGTTGCCAATAATAAATTAATTTAAGTAAATTTAAACGGGTAGTCGTCACTGGGCAAGCTTATCCTTTACGTTAAATTAAAGCCACAACAATTTACTTATTGTTCATAAAGAATAGATTGTAAATTAATCATAGATGCCATTAAAAAAAATATTCAAAGGGTTAATGCTAAATTACTCACCATTGGTTGGTCCTCTTTCTCTGAAGCCAGGGTTTCCGTAAGTGGTGGCTTCTACTGGAATCGAAATAGATTTCGTCGGATCTCCACCATCCCTTCGTGCGTACAGCATATCATACAAAGACATCACAAACAAAACTGCATTCATAATGATGAGTAAAACCTGAAACAAAATTTACACAATAAATAAACTTTATTTGCACCAAAAATGTGAACTATCAAATCACATGTTTTTAAAATTTCCAAGTAAGTACACCAAATTCCCTTAAACTTCTTATATAGGTTATTTATGGCCCAATTAAGGATTATTAGCCCTTAAATACGATTTTCAATTTTTCGTGAAAAATGGGAAAAGTGCAAAGGCTATAGTCTTTGCACTTTTTTCGACAAAAAAATCGATTTTCTTAAAACTACAGCAAATTCCTTTAAACTTCTTATACAGGTTATTTATGGCCCAATTAAGGATTATTAGCCCCAAAATACGATTTTCAATTTTTCGTGAAAAATGGGAAAAGTGCAAAGGCTATAGTCTTTGCACTTTTTTCGACAAAAAAAATCGATTTTCTTAAAACTACAGCAAATTCCTTTAAACTTCTTATACAGGTTATTTATGGCCCAATTAAGGATTATTAGCCCCTAAATACGATTTTCTTTTTCGAGAAAAATGGGAAAAGTGCAAAGGTCTTTGCACTTTTTTCGACAAAAAAAATCGATTTTCTTAAAACTACAGCAAATTCCTTTAAACTTCTTATACAGGTTATTTATGGCCCAATTAAGGATTATTAGCCCCTAAATACGATTTTCATTTTCGAGAAAAATGGGAAAAGTGCAAAGGCTATATAGTCTTTGCACTTTTTTCGACAAAAAAATCGATTTTCTTAAAACTACAGCAAATTCGTTTAAACTTCTTATACAGGTTATTTATGGCCCAATTAAGGATTATTAGCCCTTAAATACGATTTTCAATTTTTCGTGAAAAATGGGAAAAGTGCAAAGGCTATAGTCTTTGCACTTTTTTCGACAAAAAAAATCGATTTTCTTAAAACTGCAGCAAATTCCTTTAAACTTCTTATACAGGTTATTTATAGCCCAATTAAGGATTATTAGTCCCTAAATACGATTTTCAATTTTTCGTGAAAAATGGGAAAAGTGCAAAGGCTATATATAGTCTTTGCACTTTTTTCGACAAAAAAAATCGATTTTCTTAAAACTACAGCAAATTCCTTTAAACTTCTTATACAGGTTGTTTATGGCACAATTAAGGATTATTAGCCCCTAAATACGATCTTCAATTTTTCGTGAAAAATGGGAAAAGTGCAAAGGCTATTATAGTCTTTGCACTTTTTTCGACAAAAAAATCGATTTTCTTAAAACTACAGCAAATTCCTTTAAACTTCTTATACAGGTTATTTATAGCCCAATTAAGGATTATTAGTCCCTAAATACGATTTTCAATTTTTCGTGAAAAATGGGAAAAGTGCAAAAGCTATAGTCTTTGCACTTTTTTCGACAAAAAAATAGATTTTCTTAAAACTACAGCAAATGGCTTCAAACTTCTTATACACATTAGTTATGAGCGAATTAAGGATTATTAGTTCCTAAATACGATTTTTAATTTTTCGCGAAAAATGGGAAAAGTACAAAGGCTATATATAGTCTTTGCACTTTTTTCGACAAAAAAATTGATTTGCTTAAAACTACAGCTAATGGCTTCAAACTTCTTATACACGTTAGTTATGAGCAAATTAAGGATTATTAGCCCCTAAATACGATTTTTAATTTTTTTAATAACTTTGTAAATTAAATTTCAAAATAGTTGAGACAAACGGCATTATACTAAGAAAAATAAACTCTATAACATACTAAAATTTGAACAAAATCGTAAGAGCCGTTTTCGAGAAAAATTTTCAAAACTTTTAATTTTCTGAATAACTTTGTAAATTAAATTACAAAATAGTTGAGACAAACGGCATTATACTAAGAAAAATAAACTCTATAACATACTAAAATTTGAACAAAATCGTAAGAGCCGTTTTCGAGAAAAATTTTCAAAATTTTTAATTTTCTGAATAACTTTGTAAATTAAATTTCAAAATAGTTGAGACAAACGGCATTATACTAAGAAAAATAAACTCTATAACATACTAAAATTTGAACAAAATCGTAAGAGCCGTTTTCGAGAAAAATTTTCAAAATTTTTAATTTTCTAAATAACTTTGTAAATTAAATTTCAAAATAGTTGAGACAAACGGCATTATACTAAGAAAAATAAACTCTATAACATACTAAAATTTGAACAAAATCGTAAGAGCCGTTTTCGAGAAAAATTTTCAAAATTTTTAATTTTCTGAATAACTTTGTAAATTAAATTTCAAAATAGTTGAGACAAACGGCATTATACTAAGAAAAATAAACTCTATAACATACTAAAATTTGAACAAAATCGTAGGAGCCGTTTTCGAGAAAAATTTTCAAAATTTTTAATTTTCTGAATAACTTTGTAAATTAAATTTCAAAACTGTTGAGACAAACGGCATTACACTAAGAAAAATAAACTCTATAACATACTAAAATTTGAACAAAATCGTAAGAGCCGTTTTCGAGAAAAATTTTCAAAATTTTTAATTTTCTGAATAACTTTGTAAATTAAATTACAAAATAGTTGAGACAAACGGCATTATACTAAGAAAAATAAACTCTATAACATACTAAAATTTGAACAAAATCGTAAAAGCCGTTTTCGAGAAAAATTTTCAAAACTTTTAATTTTCTGAATAACTTTGTAAATTAAATTTCAAAATAGTTGAGACAAACGGCATTATACTAAGAAAAATAAACTCTATAACATACAAAAATTTGAACAAAATCGTAAGAGCCGTTTTCGAGAAAAATTTTCAAAATTTTTAATTTTCTGAATAACTTTGTAAATTAAATTTCAAAATAGTTGAGACAAACGGCATTATACTAAGAAAAATAAACTCTATAACATACAAAAATTTAAACAAAATCGTAAGAGCCGTTTTCGAGAAAAATTTTCAAAACTTTTAATTTTCTGAATAACTTTGTAAATTAAATTTCAAAATAGTTGCGACAAACGGCATTATACTAAGAAAAATAAACTCTATAACATACTAAAATTTGAACAAAATCGTAAGAGCCGTTTTCGAGAAAAATTTTCAAAATTTTTAATTTTCTGAATAACTTTGTAAATTAAATTTCAAAATAGTTAAGACAAACGGCATTATACTAAGAAAAATAAACTCTAAAATATACTAAAATTTGAACAAAATCGTAAGAGCCGTTTTCGAGAAAAATTTTCAAAATTTTTAATTTTCTGAATAACTTTGTAAATTAAATTTCAAAATAGTTGAGACAAACGGCATTATACTAAGAATAATAAACTCTATAACATACTAAAATTTGAACAAAATCGTAAGAGCCGTTTTCGAGAAAAATTTTCAAAACTTTTAATTTTCTGAATAACTTTGTAAATTAAATTTCAAAATAGTTGAGACAAACGGCATTATACTAAGAAAAATAAACTCTATAACATACTAAAATTTGAACAAAATCGTAAGAGCCGTTTTCGAGAGAAATTTTCAAAATTTTTAATTTTCTGAATAACTTTGTAAATTAAATTTCAAAATAGTTGAGACAAACGGCATTATACTAAGAAAAATAAACTCTATAACATACTAAAATTTGAACAAAATCGTAAGAGCCGTTTTCGAGAAAAATTTTCAAAATTTTTAATTTTCTGAATAACTTTGTAAATTAAATTTCAAAATAGTTGAGACAAACGGCATTATACTAAGAAAAAAGGCTTTATACTCTTTGCACTTTTTTCGACAAAAGAATCGATTTTCTTAAAACTACAGCAAATGGCTTCAAACTTCTTATACACGTTAGTTGTGAGCAAGTTAAGGATTATTAGCCCCTAAATACGATTTTTAATTTTTCGCGAAAAATGGGAAAAGTACAAAGGCTATAGTCTTTGCACTTTTTTCGACAAAAAAATAGATTTTCTTAAAACTACAGCAAATGGTTTCAAACTTCTTATACACATTAGTTATGAGCGAATTAAGGATTATTAGTTCCTAAATACGATTTTTAATTTTTCGCGAAAAATGGGAAAAGTACAAAGGCTATAGTCTTTGCACTTTTTTCGACAAAAAAATCGATTTGCTTAAAACTACAGCTAATGGCTTCAAACTTCTTATACACGTTAGTTATGAGCAAATTAAGGATTATTAGCCCCTAAATACGATTTTTAATTTTTTGAATAACTTTGTAAATTAAATTTCAAAATAGTTGAGACAAACGGAATTATACTAAGAAAAATAAACTCTATAACATACTAAAATTTAAACAAAATCGTAATAGCCGTTTTCGAGAAGAGTTTTCAAAATTTTTAATTTTCTAAATAACTTTGTGAATTAAATTTCAAAATAGTTGAGATAAACGGCATTATACTAAAAAAAATAAACTTTATAACATACTAAAATTTGAACAAAATCGTAAGAGCCGTTTTCGAGAAAAATTTTCAAAACTTTTAATTTTCTGAATAACTTTGTAAATTAAATTACAAAATAGTTGAGACAAACGGCATTATACTAAGAAAAATAAACTCTATAACATACTAAAATTTGAACAAAATCGTAAGAGCCGTTTTCGAGAAAAATTTTCAAAATTTTTAATTTTCTGAATAACTTTGTAAATTAAATTTCAAAATAGTTGAGACAAACGGCATTATACTAAGACAAATAAACTCTATAACATACTAAAATTTGAACAAAATCGTAAGAGCCGTTTTCGAGAAAAATTTTCAAAATTTTTAATTTTCTGAATAACTTTGTAAATTAAATTTCAAAATAGTTGAGACAAACGGCATTATACTAAGAAAAATAAACTCTATAACATACTAAAATTTGAACAAAATCGTAAAAGCCGTTTTCGAGAAAAATTTTCAAAATTTTTAATTTTCTGAATAACTTTGTAAATTAAATTTCAAAATAGTTGAGACAAACGGCATTATACTAAGAAAAATAAACTCTATAACATACTAAAATTTGAACAAAATCGTAAGAGCCGTTTTCGAGAAAAATTTTCAAAATTTTTAATTTTCTGAATAACTTTGTAAATTAAATTTCAAAATAGTTGAGACAAACGGCATTATACTAAGAAAAATAAACTCTATAACATACTAAAATTTGAACAAAATCGTAAAAGCCGTTTTCGAAAAAAATTTTCAAAATTTTTAATTTTCTGAATAACTTTGTAAATTAAATTTCAAAATAGTTGAGACAAACGGCATTACACTAAGAAAAATAAACTCTATAACATACTAAAATTTGAACAAAATCGTAAGAGCCGTTTTCGAGAAAAGTTTTCAAAATTTTTAATTTTCTGAATAACTTTGTAAATTAAATTTCAAAATAGTTGAGACAAACGGCATTATACTAAGAAAAATAAACTCTATAACATACTAAAATTTGAACAAAATCGTAAAAGCCGTTTTCGAGAAAAATTTTCAAAATTTTTAATTTTCTGAATAACTTTGTTAATTAAATTTCAAAATAGTTGAGACAAACGGCATTATACTAAGAAAAATAAACTCTAAAATTGACTAAAATTTGAACAAAATCGTAAGAGCCGTTTTCGAGAAAAATTTTCAAAATTTTTAATTTTCTGAATAACTTTGTAAATTAAATTTCAAAATAGTTGAGACAAACGGCATTATACTAAGAAAAATAAACTCTATAACATACTAAAATTTGAACAAAATCGTAAGAGCCGTTTTCGAGAAAAATTTTCAAAATTTTTAATTTTCTGAATAACTTTGTAAATTAAATTTTAAAATAGTTGAGACAAACGGCATTATACTAAGAAAAATAAACTCTATAACATACTAAAATTTGAACAAAATCGTAAAAGCCGTTTTCGAAAAAAATTTTCAAAATTTTTAATTTTCTGAATAACTTTGTAAATTAAATTTCAAAATAGTTGAGACAAACGGCATTACACTAAGAAAAATAAACTCTATAACATACTAAAATTTGAACAAAATCGTAAGAGCCGTTTTCGAGAAAAATTTTCAAAATTTTTAATTTTCTGAATAACTTTGTAAATTAAATTTCAAAATAGTTGAGACAAACGGCATTATACTAAGAAAAATAAACTCTATAACATACTAAAATTTGAACAAAATCGTAAAAGCCGTTTTCGAGAAAAATTTTCAAAATTTTTAATTTTCTGAATAACTTTGTAAATTAAATTTCAAAATAGTTGAGACAAACGGCATTATACTAAGAAAAATAAACTCTAAAATTGACTAAAATTTGAACAAAATCGTAAGAGCCGTTTTCGAGAAAAATTTTCAAAACTTTTAATTTTCTGAATAACTTTGTAAATTAAATTTCAAAATAGTTGAGACAAACGGCATTATACTAAGAAAAATAAACTCTATAACATACAAAAATTTGAACAAAATCGTAAGAGCCGTTTTCGAGAAAAATTTTCAAAATTTTTAATTTTCTGAATAACTTTGTAAATTAAATTTCAAAATAGTTGAGACAAACGGCATTATACTAAGAAATATAAACTCTATAACATACTAAAATTTGAACAAAATCGTAAGAGCCGTTTTCGAGAAAAATTTTCAAAATTTTCAATTTTCTGAATAACTTTGTAAATTAAATTTCAAAATAGTTGAGACAAACGGCATTATACTAAGAAAAATAAACTCTATAACATACTAAAATTTGAACAAAATCGTAAAAGCCGTTTTCGAAAAAAATTTTCAAAATTTTTAATTTTCTGAATAACTTTGTAAATTAAATTTCAAAATAGTTGAGACAAACGGCATTACACTAAGAAAAATAAACTCTATAACATACTAAAATTTGAACAAAATCGTAAGAGCCGTTTTCGAGAAAAATTTTCAAAACTTTTAATTTTCTGAATAACTTTGTAAATTAAATTACAAAATAGTTGAGACAAACGGCATTATACTAAGAAAAATAAACTCTATAACATACTAAAATTTGAACAAAATCGTAAGAGCCGTTTTCGAGAAAAATTTTCAAAACTTTTAATTTTCTGAATAACTTTGTAAATTAAATTACAAAATAGTTGAGACAAACGGCATTATACTAAGAAAAATAAACTCTATAACATACTAAAATTTGAACAAAATCGTAAGAGCCGTTTTCGAGAAAAATTTTCAAAATTTTTAATTTTCTGAATAACTTTGTAAATTAAATTTCAAAATAGTTGAGACAAACGGCATTATACTAAGAAAAATAAACTCTATAACATACTAAAATTTGAACAAAATCGTAAGAGCCGTTTTCGAGAAAAATTTTCAAAATTTTTAATTTTCTAAATAACTTTGTAAATTAAATTTCAAAATAGTTGAGACAAACGGCATTATACTAAGAAAAATAAACTCTATAACATACTAAAATTTGAACAAAATCGTAAGAGCCGTTTTCGAGAAAAATTTTCAAAATTTTTAATTTTCTGAATAACTTTGTAAATTAAATTTCAAAATAGTTGAGACAAACGGCATTATACTAAGAAAAATAAACTCTATAACATACTAAAATTTGAACAAAATCGTAGGAGCCGTTTTCGAGAAAAATTTTCAAAATTTTTAATTTTCTGAATAACTTTGTAAATTAAATTTCAAAACTGTTGAGACAAACGGCATTACACTAAGAAAAATAAACTCTATAACATACTAAAATTTGAACAAAATCGTAAGAGCCGTTTTCGAGAAAAATTTTCAAAATTTTTAATTTTCTGAATAACTTTGTAAATTAAATTACAAAATAGTTGAGACAAACGGCATTATACTAAGAAAAATAAACTCTATAACATACTAAAATTTGAACAAAATCGTAAAAGCCGTTTTCGAGAAAAATTTTCAAAACTTTTAATTTTCTGAATAACTTTGTAAATTAAATTTCAAAATAGTTGAGACAAACGGCATTATACTAAGAAAAATAAACTCTATAACATACAAAAATTTGAACAAAATCGTAAGAGCCGTTTTCGAGAAAAATTTTCAAAATTTTTAATTTTCTGAATAACTTTGTAAATTAAATTTCAAAATAGTTGAGACAAACGGCATTATACTAAGAAAAATAAACTCTATAACATACAAAAATTTAAACAAAATCGTAAGAGCCGTTTTCGAGAAAAATTTTCAAAACTTTTAATTTTCTGAATAACTTTGTAAATTAAATTTCAAAATAGTTGCGACAAACGGCATTATACTAAGAAAAATAAACTCTATAACATACTAAAATTTGAACAAAATCGTAAGAGCCGTTTTCGAGAAAAATTTTCAAAATTTTTAATTTTCTGAATAACTTTGTAAATTAAATTTCAAAATAGTTAAGACAAACGGCATTATACTAAGAAAAATAAACTCTAAAATATACTAAAATTTGAACAAAATCGTAAGAGCCGTTTTCGAGAAAAATTTTCAAAATTTTTAATTTTCTGAATAACTTTGTAAATTAAATTTCAAAATAGTTGAGACAAACGGCATTATACTAAGAATAATAAACTCTATAACATACTAAAATTTGAACAAAATCGTAAGAGCCGTTTTCGAGAAAAATTTTCAAAACTTTTAATTTTCTGAATAACTTTGTAAATTAAATTTCAAAATAGTTGAGACAAACGGCATTATACTAAGAAAAATAAACTCTATAACATACTAAAATTTGAACAAAATCGTAAGAGCCGTTTTCGAGAGAAATTTTCAAAATTTTTAATTTTCTGAATAACTTTGTAAATTAAATTTCAAAATAGTTGAGACAAACGGCATTATACTAAGAAAAATAAACTCTATAACATACTAAAATTTGAACAAAATCGTAAGAGCCGTTTTCGAGAAAAATTTTCAAAATTTTTAATTTTCTGAATAACTTTGTAAATTAAATTTCAAAATAGTTGAGACAAACGGCATTATACTAAGAAAAAAGGCTTTATACTCTTTGCACTTTTTTCGACAAAAGAATCGATTTTCTTAAAACTACAGCAAATGGCTTCAAACTTCTTATACACGTTAGTTGTGAGCAAGTTAAGGATTATTAGCCCCTAAATACGATTTTTAATTTTTCGCGAAAAATGGGAAAAGTACAAAGGCTATAGTCTTTGCACTTTTTTCGACAAAAAAATAGATTTTCTTAAAACTACAGCAAATGGTTTCAAACTTCTTATACACATTAGTTATGAGCGAATTAAGGATTATTAGTTCCTAAATACGATTTTTAATTTTTCGCGAAAAATGGGAAAAGTACAAAGGCTATAGTCTTTGCACTTTTTTCGACAAAAAAATCGATTTGCTTAAAACTACAGCTAATGGCTTCAAACTTCTTATACACGTTAGTTATGAGCAAATTAAGGATTATTAGCCCCTAAATACGATTTTTAATTTTTTGAATAACTTTGTAAATTAAATTTCAAAATAGTTGAGACAAACGGAATTATACTAAGAAAAATAAACTCTATAACATACTAAAATTTAAACAAAATCGTAATAGCCGTTTTCGAGAAGAGTTTTCAAAATTTTTAATTTTCTAAATAACTTTGTGAATTAAATTTCAAAATAGTTGAGATAAACGGCATTATACTAAAAAAAATAAACTTTATAACATACTAAAATTTGAACAAAATCGTAAGAGCCGTTTTCGAGAAAAATTTTCAAAACTTTTAATTTTCTGAATAACTTTGTAAATTAAATTACAAAATAGTTGAGACAAACGGCATTATACTAAGAAAAATAAACTCTATAACATACTAAAATTTGAACAAAATCGTAAGAGCCGTTTTCGAGAAAAATTTTCAAAATTTTTAATTTTCTGAATAACTTTGTAAATTAAATTTCAAAATAGTTGAGACAAACGGCATTATACTAAGACAAATAAACTCTATAACATACTAAAATTTGAACAAAATCGTAAGAGCCGTTTTCGAGAAAAATTTTCAAAATTTTTAATTTTCTGAATAACTTTGTAAATTAAATTTCAAAATAGTTGAGACAAACGGCATTATACTAAGAAAAATAAACTCTATAACATACTAAAATTTGAACAAAATCGTAAAAGCCGTTTTCGAGAAAAATTTTCAAAATTTTTAATTTTCTGAATAACTTTGTAAATTAAATTTCAAAATAGTTGAGACAAACGGCATTATACTAAGAAAAATAAACTCTATAACATACTAAAATTTGAACAAAATCGTAAGAGCCGTTTTCGAGAAAAATTTTCAAAATTTTTAATTTTCTGAATAACTTTGTAAATTAAATTTCAAAATAGTTGAGACAAACGGCATTATACTAAGAAAAATAAACTCTATAACATACTAAAATTTGAACAAAATCGTAAAAGCCGTTTTCGAAAAAAATTTTCAAAATTTTTAATTTTCTGAATAACTTTGTAAATTAAATTTCAAAATAGTTGAGACAAACGGCATTACACTAAGAAAAATAAACTCTATAACATACTAAAATTTGAACAAAATCGTAAGAGCCGTTTTCGAGAAAAGTTTTCAAAATTTTTAATTTTCTGAATAACTTTGTAAATTAAATTTCAAAATAGTTGAGACAAACGGCATTATACTAAGAAAAATAAACTCTATAACATACTAAAATTTGAACAAAATCGTAAAAGCCGTTTTCGAGAAAAATTTTCAAAATTTTTAATTTTCTGAATAACTTTGTTAATTAAATTTCAAAATAGTTGAGACAAACGGCATTATACTAAGAAAAATAAACTCTAAAATTGACTAAAATTTGAACAAAATCGTAAGAGCCGTTTTCGAGAAAAATTTTCAAAATTTTTAATTTTCTGAATAACTTTGTAAATTAAATTTCAAAATAGTTGAGACAAACGGCATTATACTAAGAAAAATAAACTCTATAACATACTAAAATTTGAACAAAATCGTAAGAGCCGTTTTCGAGAAAAATTTTCAAAATTTTTAATTTTCTGAATAACTTTGTAAATTAAATTTTAAAATAGTTGAGACAAACGGCATTATACTAAGAAAAATAAACTCTATAACATACTAAAATTTGAACAAAATCGTAAAAGCCGTTTTCGAAAAAAATTTTCAAAATTTTTAATTTTCTGAATAACTTTGTAAATTAAATTTCAAAATAGTTGAGACAAACGGCATTACACTAAGAAAAATAAACTCTATAACATACTAAAATTTGAACAAAATCGTAAGAGCCGTTTTCGAGAAAAATTTTCAAAATTTTTAATTTTCTGAATAACTTTGTAAATTAAATTTCAAAATAGTTGAGACAAACGGCATTATACTAAGAAAAATAAACTCTATAACATACTAAAATTTGAACAAAATCGTAAAAGCCGTTTTCGAGAAAAATTTTCAAAATTTTTAATTTTCTGAATAACTTTGTAAATTAAATTTCAAAATAGTTGAGACAAACGGCATTATACTAAGAAAAATAAACTCTAAAATTGACTAAAATTTGAACAAAATCGTAAGAGCCGTTTTCGAGAAAAATTTTCAAAACTTTTAATTTTCTGAATAACTTTGTAAATTAAATTTCAAAATAGTTGAGACAAACGGCATTATACTAAGAAAAATAAACTCTATAACATACAAAAATTTGAACAAAATCGTAAGAGCCGTTTTCGAGAAAAATTTTCAAAATTTTTAATTTTCTGAATAACTTTGTAAATTAAATTTCAAAATAGTTGAGACAAACGGCATTATACTAAGAAATATAAACTCTATAACATACTAAAATTTGAACAAAATCGTAAGAGCCGTTTTCGAGAAAAATTTTCAAAATTTTCAATTTTCTGAATAACTTTGTAAATTAAATTTCAAAATAGTTGAGACAAACGGCATTATACTAAGAAAAATAAACTCTATAACATACTAAAATTTGAACAAAATCGTAAAAGCCGTTTTCGAAAAAAATTTTCAAAATTTTTAATTTTCTGAATAACTTTGTAAATTAAATTTCAAAATAGTTGAGACAAACGGCATTACACTAAGAAAAATAAACTCTATAACATACTAAAATTTGAACAAAATCGTAAGAGCCGTTTTCGAGAAAAATTTTCAAAACTTTTAATTTTCTGAATAACTTTGTAAATTAAATTACAAAATAGTTGAGACAAACGGCATTATACTAAGAAAAATAAACTCTATAACATACTAAAATTTGAACAAAATCGTAAGAGCCGTTTTCGAGAAAAATTTTCAAAACTTTTAATTTTCTGAATAACTTTGTAAATTAAATTTCAAAATAGTTGAGACAAACGGCATTATACTAAGAAAAATAAACTCTATAACATACTAAAATTTGAACAAAATCGTAAGAGCCGTTTTCGAGAAAAATTTTCAAAATTTTTAATTTTCTGAATAACTTTGTAAATTAAATTTCAAAATAGTTGAGACAAACGGCATTATACTAAGAAAAATAAACTCTATAACATACTAAAATTTTAACAAAATCGTAAGAGCCGTTTTCGAGAAAAATTTTCAAAATTTTTAATTTTCTGAATAACTTTGTTAATTAAATTTCAAAATAGTTGAGACAAACGGCATTATACTAAGAAAAATAAACTCTATAACATACTAAAATTTGAACAAAATCGTAAGAGCCGTTTTCGAGAAAAATTTTCAAAATTTTTAATTTTCTGAATAACTTTGTAAATTAAATTTCAAAATAGTTGAGACAAACGGCATTACACTAAGAAAAATAAACTCTATAACATACTAAAATTTGAACAAAATCGTAAGAGCCGTTTTCGAGAAAAATTTTCAAAACTTTTAATTTTCTGAATAACTTTGTAAATTAAATTACAAAATAGTTGAGACAAACGGCATTATACTAAGAAAAATAAACTCTATAACATACTAAAATTTGAACAAAATCGTAAGAGCCGTTTTCGAGAAAAATTTTCAAAACTTTTAATTTTCTGAATAACTTTGTAAATTAAATTTCAAAATAGTTGAGACAAACGGCATTATACTAAGAAAAATAAACTCTATAACATACTAAAATTTGAACAAAATCGTAGGAGCCGTTTTCGAGAAAAATTTTCAAAATTTTTAATTTTCTGAATAACTTTGTAAATTAAATTTCAAAATAGTTGAGACAAACGGCATTATACTAAGAATAATGAACTCTATAACATACTAAAATTTGAACAAAATCGTAAGAGCCGTTTTCGAGAAAAATTTTCAAAACTTTTAATTTTCTGAATAACTTTGTAAATTAAATTTCAAAATAGTTGAGACAAACGGCATTATACTAAGAAAAATAAACTCTATAACATACTAAAATTTGAACAAAATCGTAAGAGCCGTTTTCGAGAAAAATTTTCAAAACTTTTAATTTTCTGAATAACTTTGTAAATTAAATTTCAAAATAGTTGAGACAAACGGCATTATACTAAGAAAAATAAACTCTATAACATACTAAAATTTGAACAAAATCGTAAGAGCCGTTTTCGAGAAAAATTTTCAAAATTTTTAATTTTCTGAATAACTTTGTAAATTAAATTTCAAAATAGTTGAGACAAACGGCATTATACTAAGAAAAATTAACTCTATTACATACTAAAATTTGAACAAAATCGTAAGAGCCGTTTTCGAGAAAAATTTTCAAAATTTTTAATTTTCTGAATAACTTTGTAAATTAAATTTCAAAATAGTTGAGACAAACGGCATTATACTAAGAAAAATAAACTCTATAACATACTAAAATTTGAATAAAATCGTAAGAGCCGTTTTCGAGAAAAATTTTCAAAACTTTTAATTTTCTGAATAACTTTGTAAATTAAATTTCAAAATAGTTGAGACAAACGGCATTATACTAAGAAAAAAGGCTATATACTCTTTGCACTTTTTTCGACAAAAGAATCGATTTTCTTAAAACTACAGCAAATGGCTTCAAACTTCTTATACACGTTAGTTGTGAGCAAGTTAAGGATTATTAGCCCCTAAATACGATTTTTAATTTTTCGCGAAAAATGGGAAAAGTACAAATGCACTTTTTTCGACAAAAAAATCGATTTTCTTAAAACTACAGCAAATGGCTTCAAACTTCTTATACACGTTAGTTATGAGCAAATTAAGGATTATTAGCCCCTAAATACGATTTTTAATTTTTTGAATAACTTTGTAAATTAAATTTCAAAATAGTTGAGACAAACGGCATTATACTAAGAAAAAAGGCTTATATACTCTTTGCACTTTTTTCGACAAAAAAATCGATTTTCTTAAAACTACAGCAAATTCCTTTAAACTTCTTATACAGGTTATTTATGGCCCAATTAAGGATTATTAGCCCCTAAATACGATCTTCAATTTTTCGTGAAAAATGGGAAAAGTGCAAAGGCTATAAAAATAGGAAAAAGAAGTGAGGCAGAGCCTAGAACAAAAAGAAGTCAGCTGGAGAGATGTTCCACAATTAGCTAACGATGGGCAGGAGTGGAGAAACATAACACAGAAATAGAAAAGCATACCTCGACACCAAAAGGTACAAGAGGAACTGATTACTAAGAAGAAGATGTTACGCTTCCAAAACACTGATGAAGAACTTCAAGCCTACTGTTTTAAATATTGCTCTACTAATCACTAAACCTTTTAATTTCTTTAATTATCTAAACTACTAGGCTTGACAGAAGGGATCAAAATTGGCAATCTTTTGCATTACTCTCTCATGAGTTATTATTAGTTTAATTTGAATCGTTATACAAAGACAAAAATTATCATAACAATTATTATCTATGTTGGCGATTCAAGATTAAAAGTTATTGCATACTGTAAAAATGCAGACATTGGTGGTAATTTTTAGCGAAAACCTTAACCTTTTTTAAAGTTAAACATTTTATTTAAATGCATTAGATTTCAAATGCAATTTCGCTGTCCATTCATGGGTTTAATCTCGGTACAAAGACAGGTAGTTGTTGTAATTTATAAGATAAGTGGAACATACAAAACAGTTTAAGGTAAATTATAAAACAACATTAAGAACACTGGCAACACTTTATAGGTATTATCTAGTTCAACAGCTCAAGAAGGCCTTAAAAGAACGAAGAAACATCGTTTAACACCATGGCGATAAATGTTATGAAAACCTGATTTGAAAACCAAGATAGGATATTTTTTAAGGGTTAGAGCAGTTTTCCAATTTATTTTAATCACGGAACTCTTCTATAGTTTTTTTAAACAATACGGAGAAGAAACAAGTAGTAATTACAATGGATAACTTACTAAAGGGTCATTAGAATAAATTGTTGTCTAAAACAGGTGCTTAAAATGGTCATTTTTGCGATTAAAATTAAAAATTTCTTCTTTTTCGATGCGCGCATTCTTTGTGAGTAAAACTGTGCAAAGTTTTTTGAAATGATGCCGCATTTCGTTCACAAAAAAATTCATAACTTGGTCGATTTTTGTTAGAATTATTTGAATTTGGGCTCAAAATGTAGTCAAAAGATGGGCGTATCTGATAACGTGTGAAAAAATTATTTTTACAATTTTTTGACCTCTTTTACAACCGTCCAAAAGTGGTGTATAAAAATGGCAATTTTTTTGATGTTAAACGGTTTCTGAGAAAAACGCGAAAAACTAGGCCCTTGCAAAAGCCGCAATTCGTTCGTTCGAAAAAAACATCGGTTCACAAAAAAATCATAACTTTGTTATTTTTTATCCGAAATGTTTGATTTTGGGCTCAAAATGTAGCCAAAAGATGGACGCGTCTAATGACTTGTAAAAAGTGGATTTTTCAAATTTCATAGTATACTCGACGGCCATCCGAAAATGGTCATTTTCTTATCAAGTTTGCTATAACTAAAACCGTCGTTTAAAAAAATCCAAGTTTGTTCTTCTCCGGTGTGTGCATCTTTTGCGAGTAAACATTTTATTTAATTATTAATTTTTTTATTTACTGGGGCCCACTTCATATTTGCGCCCGGGGCCTCAAAATCCAAAGGACGGCCCTGACTTCGCTTACGTTTCCTTTCCGTTATTAATCTTTGATGCTAACCGACTCTTAATAAAATTATAAGTAACGAAATTGATTTACTGTGTATTAGTATTAAACTATCAAATAATTGACTTTATTAATTTTTTTACCATTTTCTGACAGAACCCCTTCTATTGTTTCGCGCTACCCCAATTTGGGAAACACTGGAATTGAGTCACTTTATGAAAGTTGCGTTAAGTAAGTCATGGAAAAAAGGTTGATTATGTTGAATATACTTTGCAGATATGTAGGTTCCTCCTTGACCCAAAAGTCAACCCTAATAAACACTATACAGGAAGTTATTGCAACTAGTTTTCTCCCAAAAAAATTGTACACAAAATAACGCTATTAACCAATTTATTTTCCTCTATAATATCGTGACCACTTTTCCAAACAATTCATAATTTTGTTCCGGTTTCTATTGTAACACAATTCTCGTTTATGCTTTTAAATGCACTTCCTTCCGGGATCCCAGATTAAATATAAACTGTTTATGATATTTGCTATAATAATCGAGGGACTAAGCGCAATTTCAGGGCACCATAACGAGCGTCCAATTTCAAAACTGTCCATTTAAATTATGCCATTAATTTGTCCGTGTATACGGAGCTTATCTTTGCAATACAGGGCTAAAAACCTGACACATTCGTCCTTAAAATATCAAACAAGTATTTGCTCTCAACGCGATCAATATGGTCCACGCATACACACATATTAACGGAACGCAGCGAATATTACAAATATAGGGCTTAGATCTGGTTACTGACCTGAATGTAAAATGCTGGTCCTCTGGTAATCTGGAAACCATTGTTGTCTCTGTCGTCGGTCTGCAGGGCGAAAAGTCCAGCTGCCGCCACTGCGAGCAGAGCTGAAAAAATTAATAAAGATTAGTTGCTCACTAGAACTAGTTTTATATATAGGGAATGAAAAAAATAAAACCATTTCCTGTATTCAGTTGTTTGGCATTACGAACTGCATAACACTGCATAATTTTTAAATATACAGAATGTTCCGTTTTCGAGAACCAACAAGCAAGTTTGTTATTTTAAATACAACACCCTGTATATTTTTACATTTTCTTGTAGAAAATTTAATTGCCTACAAAAAACATTAAGCATGTCCTATACCTAAAATTAATACTTCACGAGTTATTACGAATTTTTTATTTTTTATTGAAAAATGGCGGAGGTGCCGGATTAATTAACCAAAGTAATACAAATTAATTTTTTTCTGTTATTCGAGTAGATACAAAAAAGTTTTAAATAGAAAAGTTGTTTGTGTAGATGAGCTTAGTATTTCAAAATTATTTGCAAATATACCGTGTGTTTAGTTTTCGAGAACCGACATGCAACTTTGTTATTTTGAATACAACACCTTGTATATTTTTACGTTTTCTTGTAGAAAATTTAATTGCCTACAAAAAACATTAAGCATGTCCTATACCTAAAATTAATACTTCACGAGTTATTATAAATTTTTTATTTTTTATTGAAAAATGGCGGAGGTGCCGGGTTAATTAACCAAAGTAATACAAATTAATTTTTCTCTGTTATTCGAGTAGATACAAAAAAGTTTTAAATACAAAAGTTGTTTGTGTAGATGAGCTTAGTATATCAAAATTATTTGCAAATATACCGTGTGTTTAGTTTTCGAGAACCGACATGCAACTTTGTTATTTTGAATACAACACCCTGTATATTTTTACGTTTTCTAGTAGAAAATTTAATTGCCTACAAAAAACATTAAGCATGTCCTATACCTAAAATTGATATTTTTCGACTAATTTCGATTTTTAAACTTTTTCGAAAAAATAAAGGTTTAACACAAATTATTTTTTTGCATCGTTATTTGACTAGATACGAAAAAACTTTAAATACAAAAGTTGTTTGGCATCACGAACTGCATTACCCTGCATAATTTTTAAATATACAGAGTGTTCCGTTTTCGAGAACCAACATGCAAGTTTGTTATTTTAAATACAACACCCTGTATATTTTTACGTCTTCTTGTATTAAGCTTGTATTAAAAACATTTTATGTAACAGTCTAAAGCAGAAAAAGTTTTAATTAAAATTGTGTACTTACTTGCTAGAAGTCCTAATGCCAGTTTGGTGATGACGACCAGACTGTATTTCATCACCACTTTTTCTTTAGAACTAAGCATGGCTAGCTGAAGAACGCTCAAGAAACAGAAGACGCCGAGAATGGCGACACCCACCGCTGCCACCAAACCAGCGACCCATACTGCAACTGGAAAGTAACACAAGTAGGTACATTAGTTAGGAGTTATAAATACACGATCAATTAATTAAAATTATATTTTCTTACAATTACCCATACAAGAATGTATATAGTATAAGCGAAATTAATTTAAGTAATCGGTTTAAGATGGTTTTAAACATTGTTATATTCAACACTGCGAGCACAATAATTATTAGAATTGAAGTCTTGAAATTAAAAAAAAAAATCGATATCCAAACACTAATTTCCACGGAGATACTTTATAAGTATTTAATGTAAATAAATACAAGCATAATAAAGGTAGCATCTACCTCTTAAAATTTACACAGAAGATGATAACATCCAGTCAAGTCTCAACGATCATTTCCATTAAAAAATAAACTGTTTCAATCTCATAATTAAAGGTTATGCTGCAAAAGGAAGGTAGCTCCAATTTTTGTGTTTGAGTTAGACATCCTATCCTGTGCAAAAAAAAAGCTTTTTCGATTGGTGCAAGAAGCAGGTGGCTCCTAGCTTTACTTGCTTAGTTATTTTACAAATGGAGCTCGCCTTATGATGAGAGAAAAAACGTGGGCACTTTATCTGCGGGCCAGCGCGCGAAACGATATTTGGGGCCCCTCAGACTGGGAGGCCAGGGATGCAGCCCCTCAAGAGCCCCCCTCTAGTAGGCTCTAGACACAGCCATTGTTATAAAATGTAAACTGTCTAATGTAGCTGCAGTACAAACGACAAAACAGTATTTTTTTTTTAAATAAAAATGTAAACAAGATTGAAGATTATCCATAATTTCATTTATAAGAGTTATGCATGCATAAGTTCTCGCGGTTTTTTTGTATGGATATAGGTGCGAGGAAGACAATGATATTTCAATCAGTGAAATACTGCCCATCAGCATCCATAGACTTTTGTCTGTTTAGCCAATTCATTTGTTAATTGGGTAGGGTCATCATCTAGGAGGACTTGCAGAGTATCATCTCCTCTTTCTTGGAATCCTGCGCTTCTGGGTTTGTTTTCAAGCTTGTTTCACCGTTTTCACACTTTTTGGACCAGTTTTGAACTGTTGTTTCACCAATACCAAATTTGAAATATGTACTTTGCGAAATACGCGCGGTTTTAAGATGTCAAAACATTTGTATGTCGTTTATTGGCAACTGGGAGAGCTTATGGTGGTCATACACGTTGCGGTATACCTGTCAGGTTTGCCTGCTTGCAGGTATACCGGAGCGTGTGTGTAACATAACTGCACAGGCAATGCTACCAAAACTGTTTAGGTAAACCTGAACATTTTTTATTGTTCAGGCAAACCTGACAGGTATACCGCAACGTGTATGACCACCATTTATGCAGATCGACTTTACGGAAACATCTTTAACGTCCTCTATTGGTGACCGCGAGAACATATGCATACCCCTTATAAATCTTGCAGCCCTGGACGAGCCGCCCCTTGTTGGTCACACGTTAAATGCATTTTTATATAGGTAACTCAACAATTGTACGTGATACATGATATAACGTGGCTGGTATAACATTATACAATCGCTTTAATACCGTAGCAAACTTATATAAAACAATATACTGTTTGCAATTAAAAAGAAAAACTATTAGGAAACAAATCAACAGTTACCAGAACAAAAAAAAGAATAATTCATCGATTGATATTCCCATCGCTACGTTGCTAGCAATAAACTTTATTTTAAGTTACATTTAACATGGTTGCACCAGCAATAATAAACGATAATTATTGACGTGTGCGCGAATGTAAACTGCAATATATGTGCATCAAATATGAAATAAATATGCGGCACTGTGTGTGTTACCGTTAATATAATTGACGGGAACAATGCACATAACTGACGAGCGTGTATGCAATTTGTGTTTTACGGTCCCATCATACAATGCATGTCGTATTCTAGACAGGTTTAGCACAAGCAAGTCGAACGGTGGTTGATTTTATTTATTTCATGCAAGCGCGGAGGTATTCCATTTGAAAATTATTAAAGCCAACGTAGACGATAATGTTAGACGTTTACAGCGCGATAATTGTAATTTATAACAATAGAACAATCGAATTTTATTGATTTCCCATGGGCACTTTTAAAGTGTTTTACTTTGTTTAAGATTTATGCGTCTCAGTAGTGTAGAATGTAATCGTTGGTTTTAACGATTCATTTTTGCAAAGATTAATTACTTCATGTTTCTAAAAGGCGTGAAATACTGTAGGTAACAGTTACTACAAAGGCTATCGAATAACACAAAAATAATAATCTAACAGACAAATTTTACTGTTATTTGACATTTAATCAGTTGTTTTTTGTTTCTTTTTCATGGATATCTCGATAAGTAATTGCTACAATACGATTTTTCTTGATTAAGTTATTTATAAAAATAGATACAGCGAGTAACATATCATTAGAAAGAACAAAAAAGAAAGCACATTTAACTATTACAAAGCCAACCTCACGACCCTTTAAAAAAAATGAAATTAGGGGTCACATCTCGATGGATAGACTTAGAAAGAGCATTCGATAAAATGAAAAGGAAAGACGTATGGAGGGACCTAAGAAGGAAGGGAATAGAAATAAAAACAATCGACATAATAAAAGCGATGTACGGGAAAAACGGTAAATATTGTTAGAACCTAGAATGAAGAATCGGAAGAGTTTGAAACGGGTTTAAAACAAGTAAGCCTGCTCAATTCATTATTACTCTCAGTAGTTATAGATGGGGTAATTAAAGAAGAAAAACAAAAATTGGGACCGTTTCACTTAGGCAACTGGGAAATGGAAAAAATAAACTTAACTGAGCTTATGTTCGGAGACGACATGGTCTTAGTCGCGAAAACAGAAAAGAATCTGCAACATTATCTAGAAACTCTAAACCAGGAATTGGAAAAAATCAACATGAAAATAAATACAGGAAAAACTAAAACTATGATCGTTACAACAGAGAACAAAGGGTATAACATCACTTTAAATAGGTTTAGGTTAGAACAGGTAGAAAGCTTTAAATATTTAGAGGTGATCATACAGACAAATTGAGGAATGGACAAGGAAATAAGCGAAAGAACAGGAAATGTGGGAAGAATATTTAACAGTTTAAGAACAACATTTTTTGAAAACAGAAAGCCCAAAACGAACCAAAGTGGAAGTGGTAAAAAAAAAGCAACTCCGGCACTTTTATGCGGAAGTGAAACGTGGACACTCACAAACAAAAATTGCAGCCTTGTGAATGCAGCAGAAATGAGGTTCCTAAACAAAATCCAAAGAAAAACCAAAAAAAGATAGAATCAGAAAAGAAATATTTAGAGAACAACTAAAGATAAAATCAGTTTTAAAAAAAAATACAAGAAAGACAGCAATCGTGTACCGATGCATGATTAATTTATAGATTAGGTATGTAGATAACGTAGGACAATTATAAAAATTATACGTTTGACGACTGAAAAATGACGGCAAATTTAAAATTGCAGTTCTTGTTGCGCCGCCCATGAAACAAACATTTATATTGAATTCACATGGTTTTATTCGATACATATTATTGCACACATAGTTGATACATATTATTCAACAAAAGTTGAGTACATAAGCTTTCAAAAAGATTATATTTTTTTTGGAGTAGCGAATAAATGTATTTTATCATTTCCGTTGTTGCCATTACTGATTGTAAATTTTCCATAGTTTAAAACGTGGGATTTGTAAATCTGTGTAACATTTAAGGTGACGAACCAGCTAAACCTATTATAATCACGAGTGACTAGTTCAGCAAACAGTTCAATACGTTTGTATGGATCGGCCTCAAATTCGTAAGCCCTTCGTAGATGTTCTGCGGTAATAACTTGCCAAGCTGCGGGCATATTGCTTTCATCGATGGTCAATATAGGCTTAAACTATAAATAATAATAAATACGCAAAAATAAGTAGTATATCATGAGTTTTAGAATTTTACTTACAGCATCGTTAGTTTCTTTACTTACAGCATCGTTAGGTTCTTTACTTACATTTATCCATTTTACTACAAACATACCAAAGCATACGCAAAGCAACATTTTGAAAGGCATTTTAACTGACTGAAGTGCGTAAATACAATGTGAAACAAACACACCAAGTTACGGCTTAAAAACACAAAAATATATGCATTTAATTTAATATCGCTTCTTTATTTACTGCAAGTGCTTGCGTATTGATTAAATGAGTTTATTTAAACTGCAGTATCTTTTGATAACCTTAAATTATAAGATTAATTATCTTAAAGTAACTGATTAATTAAATTCGTACCGTATATTTATTGCTCCACGTTCTTCATAAATAACTACCTACCTGTATTTAAGTAATTAGGTAAATAAAAAAATTCCTCATTTTGTTAATCAGATCCTCTAGTCTAGTACATCTTAATGTCAAGATGTTCTTCTACTTCTAGATTAAATAAACGATGTTTTTTCACCTTTTTGTATCATTGACTATCTGTGGCACATCTCTCTAACTAGCTTTTATTTCTTTTAGCCTCTGCCTCACTTCGTTTTCCCATTTTATTCTTGCTTCCTCTATTACTCCTTTTTCCGTTAATCTTTTTCCATTCCATTTCCGCATACCTATTTTTTGCCATGCGTAGTATTATGTCCCAGCCATTTCACTTGCTTTGACATTATCTTCCACTTATAGGTTTTATCCAATTTTATCATCGCTATCAATAAGTTTCAATAGTTTATTGTTGCACAAACAATTATTGTGCTTAACCCGACTACAGTCTTGCTAAGTGACATGGTATACTTCTTCTACCACAAATTTAAAATTTGTTTTTAATTCTGCTGTACAGGGTGGTCTATTTTCGATGCCCATACAGGGTATCTCGGTTATTATCAGAGATAGAAAAAAACTAAATACATAAACTCGATTTATTTTTTCGAGAGAAATTTATTGCCGTAAACAGATTTTTGATATCTTTTTTAATTTTCGAAATATAGCCAAAAACCGATTTTTGGCACTTTTCAAAAATGTTAAATATCTCGTTTAAACGAGAAGAGAAAAAAACTTTAAAGACATTTTTCGCATGATTTTTTGTGCTTAATAAGATAGCGATGTTCAATTGTTTTTTACTTAAATCAATGCCGATATATTGCACCTAACTTTCTTATTTTAAATGGCAACCATAGGGAAATTATATATTTTTGAAAAACGCAAAAAATAAGCTTTCGATTCATATCAAAGCCAACTATGGTTGTCATTTAAAATAAGAAAGTTAGGTGTAATATATCAATATTTGTATGAGTAAAAAAAAATTGAACATCGCCTTCTTATTAAGGACAAAAAACCATGCAAAAAATGTCTTTAAGGTTTTTCTCTATCTTTTCGTTTAAGCGAGATATTTAACATTTTTGATGTCTTTTTTGATACTCGAAATTAAGCCAACACCATTTTTGGCTCTTTTCAAAAATGTTAAATATCTCGTTTAAACGGGAAGATAGAAAAAAACTTTAAAGACATTTTTTGCATGGTTTTTTGTCCTTAATAAGAAGGCGATGTTCAATTTTTTTTTACTCATACAAATATTGATATATTACACCTAACTTTCTTATTTTAAATGACAACCATAGTTGGCTTTGACATGAATCGAAAGCTTATTTTTTGCGCTTTTCAAAAATATATAATTTGCCTATGGTTGCCATTTAAAATAAGAAAGTTAGGTGTAATATATCGGCATTAATATGAGTAAAAAACAATTGAACATCGCCATCTTATTAAGCACAAAAAATCATTCGAAAATGTCTTTAAAGTTTTTTTTCTATCTTCTCGTTTAAACGAGATATTTAATATTTTTGAAAAGTGCCAAAAATCGGTTTTTGGCTATATTTCGAAAATTAAAAAAGATATTAAAAATCTGTTTACGGCAATAAATTTCTCTCGAAAAAATAAATAGAGTTTATGTATTTACTTTTTTTCTATCTCTGATAATAACCGAGATACCCTGTATGGGCATCGAAAATAGACCACACTGTACACTATATTGTACGTAACCACCGACCTAGCATGTTCATAAACGTGTTTTTTTTTATTATGCAACTGAATAAAATCGGATAGCCGGCCACAGGCACTTACAATAAATCAATTTTTAACCTCTTATTGTCAACTGACATTCAAAAATTTAAGTCGTAATTTTAATCCAAAAGATCGTAAATAATGGCAAATAAGTAGGTATATGATTCTAGCAATGTATTAGTATCTGATAATACCATGATTATCAACGTTTACATAAAAATTTTACTTTTGCTTGCTATTTATTAAAAATTGAAGGTGTGACAAGAATGGAGAAAATTAAAAGTGAAACGATAAGAAAGAATCTAAAAACTAAAAGTGTGATGTTAAAAATCGAAACAGAACAACTTAAATGGTTCGGTCATTTGCCAAGAATAAAAGAAGATCTAAAAATTAAGACAAATGAAAAAAAAAAAAAAGAAATTCAACATTTTCATAAATGTTTGCTATAACTTCCAAAGTACGAGGAATGTTGTACTGTTAAAATTTGTGTGAAACTCCTCTCATACTAAGGAATAAGTAATTTATTTTAAACAACCTATATCTCTTATAATGAGCAAGAAATCTATGCTGGAAATGTTATCTGGGACACCCTGTATATTACTGTAGACACAGTTAGAAGTTTGCGTCGTTAAACAATCGATTTCTATATTGTTTAAGTTTCTATTGTTGAGCTCCTGACATTTTATTTGTAGGCCGCTTAAATAGTTAACAAATACAATTCACACATTGCATTAAAATAAAAACTGAACTAAAACAATTGAAGAAACTGGCCTACAAACACAATAACACAATGAAATAAGAACAAGTAATAAAACAGCTTCAACTAGTAAAGGTCTTAACATTTTCTTTACTGGCTGCGAACGTGAAACAACTTTACCCCTCGTAATCCTTCCAACATTAAATATTCTTCTGGGAATACAAGCCCCAAGAAAAGGATATTCTCTGATTAAACATGATATTGTTTCCACTACCAAAGCAATAAAATGTGTTCGCAAAGAAAACTAACGTAAACAGCCCAGAAACATAGAGACTTAAACAAGAAACCCCAAGACAACAAAGCCAAGTAAACAAGATCGATATGTTTAAACAAATAAAACGATGTGAAATATATTGCATGTTGACAAAAAGTATAAGATAGATCTTCAGTGACCGTAAAATGTCAGTTGCAAGTTTACGAAGTGAAACGACAGACTGCAATTGCTGGGATCATCTTGAACATCGAAATTACTGTGTAACAATAGGGGACATCGTAAAGTAAATACGAAGTAGACTAGATATTCTTTTGAGATGCAGCGATGCACGTTATAAATTGTCTTGGAACAAAGCCATGTGAACGAAAAAGTAATTATAGTGGGCAAGGAGTCGAACCAATACGTCGAACTGATAACCGATTACGAGATTAACACTTCTAAACGGTAATAGCTTCGTTTGAGAAAGAAATTAGTAACCCCAGAAATAAATAAAGAAAAATTACAGACAATTTGTGCATTGTACAGGGTGGACAAATTTCGATGTTTTCATAGGGAACTATAAGAGTAACTAGTAACTATGTCTTTTTTGGAGAAAAAGTTAATGGTGAAAACTAAAATTGGTTATCGTCTTTTGTATAAAAACATCGACATTAGCCCACCCTGTACAGGGTACAGGGTTGTGCACCTGACACGTATTTCCTTCGTATCTAGTTTTTTAAATTTAAAGTAGAAAATAAGCTTAGCAACAGAACTATCTCAGATAAATCCATTCGGTTACATTTTTGAATGAAACACCCACAACTCCTAATCGTATGCGGATGTGTTAGACCGCAACGAACATCCATCTTGATCTTCAACGGATGGGTTAGATATAAAACCAATTGCACGATAATACATAAAACACACTTACCGACTGTTCTGAACCTTGACGCGTCTTTTCCACAGCGTTCTCGATTGTAGAGCAACAGCTTGCACGTCCTCCATGGTCCGAAATATCCCGATTCTCCTCCAGGTCCGGCTGTAAAGAAAAAATACAGTTAAAATGTGTACCATAAAGTGTAAGGAGTGTTTTATTTAATATCATTTTTGTTTGTATTTTAAAGTTTAAAAAAAATTAAGATTAAGATATGAATCCTTACATCATACCCAAAATGTGTTTATCGGCGGCATGTCTATTCGTTCCCTGGTATTTCTAGGCCGTTTTTAAACGAACGGAGTAGAAATGCATTGACGGGAGTGTCTTTAACAATTCTAGAAAATATATAAATACCATCGCAACACTTTCTAATTTTTGTCAACGAAAAATGCAAGCTCTTGGAACTTTTTCAAAATTGTGGAGCTGTTAAATAAGTGTTTTAGGTCGTTTTTTAATAAACTTAAGTTGAAATTGCATAAATTAGGGTGTCTTTAATATCTCCAAAAAATATAAAGACCATTGCAAAACTTTTGAATATTTGCTAATTAAAAATACAAGATTATACTTTAAAAAAAAAGTCCATAATTTTGAAGAGCTGTAAAAATTTGTTTTAGGTCATTTTTAAAGAAACTAAAAATGACAGTGCATTGCTCAAGGTGTCTCTGATATTTCTAGAAAATATAAAGACCATTGCAAAACTTTTGAATTTTCGTTAACTAAAAATACAAGGTTATACTCTTAAAAACTTTTTTCAAAATTTTGAAGAGCTGTAAAATTTGTTTTAGGTCCTTTTTAAACAAACTAAAAATAGTAATGCATTGCCTAAGGCGTCTCTGATATTTCTAAAAAATATAAAGACCTTTGCAAAACTTTCCAAATCTTGTCAACGAAAAATGCAAGGTTATACTATTAGAACATTTTTCGAAATTTTGAAGAGCTGTAAAAATTTGTTTTAGGCCGTTTTTAAACAAACTAAAAATGAAAATGCATTGCTTAAGGCAGTGGTTTCCAACCTGTGGGGCGCGCCCCCCTAGGGGGGCGCGAGGCTATTGCTAGGGGGGCGCGCAGCTGTTACCAAAATATAATTTTTTAATACAAACAAACAAAACGAACTTTGTTTATACAGAATATGGTGTATTGTTTTGTAGTCCATTAAATAATTCTTATTTATCAGAACCGTATTTATGAAAATAGATTGTAACAAAAAGTGAGGGGGGCGCAAAAAAATTTTTTTGAAAAAGGGGGGCGTAGGTACAAAAAGGTTGGAAACCACTGGCTTAAGGTGTCTTTGATATTTCTAGAAATTATAAAGACCATTTCAAAACTTTCGAATATATTTGCCAACTTTAAATTCAAGTTTATACACTTGGAACTGTTTTTCAAAGACGGATACATTTTGCAATAAATTCGCACATTAAAATGTGTTTTACTAATTCAATTCACAAAGAAACCCCGATAAAATTTCTATTAATAGAAAACAAAGCGACAATATTCTTGAAACTGTTGAACAACATTGTATTCCAAAGCATTATTAATAGCTGGCACTAAGAAACGACTGGTAACTTCCCAATTTCGTCAATGAATTATTAACAATAATACTTTTCATTCTCAAACGTCGTTCGCATGTGTTCGACGCCTACAACTTTTATTAATAAAACTGCTGAGTTTGTCAAAGTTCGGATCTTTGAGTGATATTTTTAATTTAGTGCTAAATAATACGATCGCTTACTTAATGAAATGTCGTCTGTAAACGTAAAGCGATTAGTTATTTTCTTTCGAAACCGAAAAAAACTTAATTAATTTTGTTTACGCATATCTTCAGTACACAAAAAAATGCTACCCTTAAATTTGACACAGGATCAACATTTCTGAGGTAAAGTTTCACAAAAAAAAGTAATTATATAAAATAATGAACATGCACACTTTGGCACTTCATCTAAATTTAATTACTTATCCCTATAATTCAGATATTTTTATTTACTTTACTCTGACAACTGATTATCTACAACAAAAAGCGTTAAATAATAATATTGATATTTATTTAGACTTTGGTATATTTATTTTACAAATATATATTATACACATATTTATATAAGAACACCTGTTTCACGGTATTA